>CM062295.1:390421424-390730570 GCA_031216915.1 Pictodentalium vernedei | reverse complement strand
ATTCAACCTTACTGAAATACTTGGCCTGCCAGTAGGTCGTTTATGTTTCCCATGGGTTCATTTTCAAACTTTGCTATGTTGTTGAGTCGTCTAAAGTCAATACAAAATCATGAGCCATTGTCCTTCTTAATTAAAACAAGGGGAATTGGAATGTTCGATGACTCCCACCTCCAACATTCTCTCCACCTCCTCCCTCGTTTTGGTCGGTGTGCAATAAGACGGTTACCTTCTGACCTCCCTCAAACTTCCTCTGCTTCGTTCTGCGGCCATAATGGTTTTTACGAAGACTCTCACATGACAGTGGCATCTTTATGTCAGCTTGTTTCGGAGGTCCAACACATATTGGTATGTATTACGTACTGGAGATGTATTCTCCTCTGTCCAAAGGTCATTGAGTACTTGCATTGAGCCTCTCACTGTTCGGTTGTAAAGTATGGAGAGAACCACGTGCTCGACTGGGGAACTTCCCTCGAGTCAAATAGAACTCTGGTAGATACCGATTCCTTGGGCCTCTCCCGACACATTTTTAAGCATCGCCTTTAGACTATCATTGATCCTGTCGCATAGTCCATTGCTTTTGGGGTTACAGGGGATGGTGAATAGTTGTTTCACCGCAACCAAACGGCACACCTCTTCCAACATCCCAGAGGTGAATTGGGAACTCTGATCTGTCAGAATTTCCTTTGGGAAACCCAACCTGCTGAACATCTCGAGCAAGACTTCAGTCACGCATTCCATCTAAGATTTGGGGAGAGCGATTGCTTCGGGATACCTTGTGGTATAATCCGAAGCTGTCACAAAATACCTATTTCCCATTTACCTTTCCAGCACGTGTTTAATCGGACCAACTAAGTCCACCCTTACCCTGCCAAACGGTTCGTTCATTAGAGACATTTCCCCTAACGGAACCCTGGGGAGGTTACCTTTGGGCGCAGTCTTCTGGCATACGTAGCAAGACTGACACAATTTTGCGACGTCTCCTATAATGCCAGTCCAATGGATAATGGATGTGATGCGGTCGACCAGCTTCCTCGACCCCAGATGCCCTTCCACTAGCGATTCATGCGCTAGGGTCATCACCTGCTTCGGATACTTCTCCGGAGCCATTTTTCACCTCGCTGTTCAACCTACCCTTCTGTTCTTCATGCACCGGATATAGAACCTTACCTCGTGTAGCTATTGGCTCACTACTTTTGGCCAACTCCCAAACCTTCTCAAATGTGGAGTCCACCTTTTGTGCATACATACGGTCTTCCACGTGGACGTCTTCAGTTGTCTCCGCAGATAGCTTTCCCCTCGCAGCTTGTGACTACCGCAGAAGCCTCCTCGGGTGAGTCACAGATGGGTGCCTCTATACACATGGCCTCCACTTCGCCAATGACAAATGGGGTGTCACCCCCACCCTCGCAAGGGGGAACCTCCTCGCCATTCCATCTATGAGTACACACATGTGATCGTGTCCAATCAGTTGTTCGTCACAGACGAGTGTCCGCTTGACAGCCACGCTATAACACCCTGTGTCTCACAACACACGGACTGCCCCCACCCCATAAACACAGACATACTGGCATCTCTCCCTTTTCCTGATCGGATGGGCACTCCTCACCTTCCATCCTAAAATGTCCAACGTCTATACACCGCCGCCGTGGTTCTCTTCGGGCCAAATTCTTTGGCACAGTGCGGCCGTTCATCTCTTCCCAGAGGACTGATTGGCATTTGTCCAGTTTCTCGGGGATGGGTCTCTCCTCCCATTCTTGCTGGGATCCCTTCAATAGCCTTCTGCCAACAGTTCCGGTCCAGGTGTCCTTTCTTGTCACAAATGTAGCAAGTTAACGCCTTGAATCGCGACCCGGTGGGCCACTGCCAGAATCTGTGTTGGGCTCTTACAGGTGCCTTTGCAACCACGTTACCCCCCACTCCTGCCCTGTCAACCTTGTGTCAGACTTTCCCCATTAGCCTCGAAATACTGCTCGGCCACCCTAGTCATTTCTTCCACCATACCCTGCTGCTTCTCCTCAAAAGGCAATGCCATCTCGAGGGTCCACGGTAACACAAATTGCTCCCTGATAAGTAGGTCCTTCAAGGAGGGAAATGACCCTTCATTTCCCAATAGTTTGACGAAACAGTCGAAATGACACAACCTAGTACACACTTACACCCTCCACAGCCTCACACTTTCTGAATTTCATCGTGACCCTTTCTCGGTGAGCTGGTACCTATTGAGGATAGCCTTTTTCAGCCCACCGTAGTCATTAGCTTGGCCAGGAGATATGCTCACAAAAGCTGGTAGCGAGTTGCCTGTTGGCGAAAGAAGACTGAAGACAAAGCCCACCCCCCCCCCCCCCCCCCCAGTCGTCATCGAGCCAACCCAGAGTCGAAGCAACCCTTTCGAATCTCTGTAAGCAAGTATCAATGTCGTCAGTCTGTTCATGGAACTCATGTAACTGGGGATAAGGTGCCTTCACGTTTCTCCCAGGATTTTCTCCACCCAGTCTACCATTAGCTTCAGGTAACCGTGCCCATGTACTCAAAGTTTCCATTTCCCTCTTCTGTTGCCTTCCAGCTTCCCCGACAGCCTTCTCGGCTTCCTTACGTTCCCTTTCAGCTTCATCACGCGCCTTTTCAGACCTTTCGCGCCCAACCTGAATATCTTTCTCTCGCTGTGCAGCTCTTACTGCTGCCTCTCTCTACTCCATTTCACACTCTAATGCAGCTTCTCTTTCAGCTCTTTCTCGCTCTAACGATTCTTCTCCTTCAGCTCTATCAAACTCTTTCTCACGTTCGGTCAGACTCCTCGCGATCCAACGTAACCCAACGCTCTAACATGCTTTTGCTCTTCTTTTACAATTTTTTGTAATTCACTGCCTGCAAAGCCCAGTAGCTCGCCCATACTAATTATCTTTTCCAAGCTTGGGGTATCCATTTCTAAAATTTATCACTGAAAATTTCACACAAAAATACTTTTGACTTAAAGGGTTAATTATTCCCAAACCTACAACGCATCCTATTCTTCTGCTAGAATTTCCACTACTGTTATGTTCGATTTCATCGATCGAATTGAAGAGCTAATTTAATCAAATATTACCCACTGAACCACTTTTTAAAACTACAAAAAAGTATTGAGGCAACCTGTATGAATATGAAAACTGAAATCTAGTAAAATTAACATTGAGTGATCCTGTTGATTTTTAACTTTTTAATTTTTACCTGATTCGGGAACCGGGCGTGATTGTTGCCAGGAGAAATTGATTAACGTCGTGTATTCGGCCAAGACTCAAGGAGTGTCACCTGAATCGTTGCTTGATCGCATCTCTCACCGATTCGAACTCGCCTGCTTCGTTTTTGTTGGGGTGTTTCTTATCCTAAAGGGGTCAGTGACTTTTCACGAGAAAGCACAATTAACAGGGCTTCACTGAAAATAACAATTTTAATACATTTAAAAAAATATAGTAACTAATATAGTATCTAACCTATAGCATGGACATATTCAGCGCTTTGTCTACGGCCCACAGTCTTACATGCCCTGAGACTGGAATGATTTTTTTTTTTTTTTAGAAAACACCTGATGCATATACGATTGCAAGGACACTTCCCACGGCTACGTAGCTAGGTTTTCAATTGGGGGGTGGGGGGGGGGGGGGCAGAGGCGGTGTAGATCTATGAAAAATCCATCTAGGAATGGATGATTAAAGGGGTCCCCCTTTGTCCCATCCCACTCTCCGCATTTTTCAAAAGGCTGACTCCGAATGACTGTACCGAGAGATTTTAGGGCATTCCGAGAACATTTCCAATCATTTTAAATGGCTGCTGTTAAATATCTATGCACATAATTTGAGGTTTTAAGACAGTATAAAATGTCATCTTCTTGTGGTACAGTAGTCTGTAAGTAGGCCCCATTTGGCTCCATTAGACATTGTGTCAATTACATGAATGTACGTGTATGGAGAATGCTGAAAAATTCAGTATTCAACCAATAATTTATTAATTAATCATATCAAATATGAGTAATGAATTAGCTAACTTACTCAGTCTTTTTGTCACAATATGTGTGAGATAATAATTGAATAATACCAAATACAAATCAAAATTTTCAGTCTGGCTATATTCGTCTTTCATTAGAATACAGAGCCATAGAAAACTAAATTTTGGTTGTAACTTAAAAAAAATTCAGGATACGGCCTCACAGGTGGAGGGATGGGGCACATTTGGGGTCCTAAAATAAACTGTAGTCTGTAAGTGCATTGCAGGTAGGTCCCATACTGTGCCCTGTATACTGGCCTCAGAAATCAACTATTTATGACTATTGAGCGCACCAACTTAACCAATTTGTTTGTATTTCTACAGTTTCTGTTATAATTTAAGAAACGGTTTGCTAAATGCTTGTTACAACATAAAAGTTTAAGGTTAGACATTGTAGGGAACAAAACACGCAACATGACCACCGTTGGTGAATTAACTTTGGAGCCGCCGAGTAGTCGGAAAATCTTGCGTTGTTCGATCAGAATCTGTGGAAGCTGTGGGTAGGAATGTTCATGGAAATGTAATACCACATTCGGGAAAAACCTCCGTCCCTACAATGCTTCGAATTTCCAACTGTTGGAATGTTTGCCTGAAAAAAATCCAGCTATCCGGATATTTGGGCAAATATTGGGGCTAGGGGGTAGACGACCCCTCCTCCTCCCGAAAGCTACGTCTCTGATTCCCACTTTAATTGCTTCTCTTCAGCTTGGCCGCTATAGATCTGTCTTAATTTGAAAGTTTCTTGCAAATTATTTTAAGGATTCGTAACTTCTATTCATGACATTTGTGACAAACCCCTGTCAGAAAGTGATGATGTCCTTATAACACAGGCACTGCATGTGCGCTACTTATGATTAGGATATTATCGACACTTATAACTATATAATTAGAATTTAGATGACTGATCATAATACACTTTTAAACTATCAAAAGTGTAAAATTGTCAGCCTGACACTATGAGCGCAACTCACTTTAAAAATTTTGCTTTTGCTTCCACCCACTTTTTGAGTGTAAAAAACATGTACGAACTTCTGAAATGTATCAGGAGGTCATTAAATGTCATAACTAGCAATTCTGAAGAGATGCATTCAACGATCCCTGGTTGACCTCTGTGACATTGGTCCCCAGTTTGGACCCCCATTCAGTTCGACTCATTTTGGTGTTGGTACTATGACCAACGAGCGGGCTCCCAAAATTTTCTCTATTCTTGGGCCACAACCACCACCCCCCCCTCCCCCACCCCACCAAATGGCATTGAAGTTTTCTTGCTTTATGGGTTATTATCAGTTTTTCGGTTTGTTAGAGAAAGGGGCAAACTGCTCCGCATTCTCAGAATGTATAGATGTGCTTTGGTACTCAGCGGGACCCCCAAAATGTGCACACCTTTTAGTGCCACAAGACTCCCAAAAGGGGTTCTCAGACTTTTTGCTGTAAGGGGTATTATTGGTTTCTCGAACTCTTTGTTGGAGGAAGGGTCAATCGACCCAATATTTCCAAATTTTATAGATATTGCCTTGGGAAACATGGCAGTGTCCTGCGCCTACGCACAAAGATATGTACTCCTTTGGCATAAGGCTTCCAAAAATGGTTCGAATATTTCTTGCTTTACGGATTATTATCGGTTTGTCGGGTTTTTTTTTCGAAAATTGAAAGGTCAATTAGCTCGCTGTTCCTAAAAAGAACAGTAGGGATATTGATAACCACAGTTGTGTTGAGCGGGCACCCCAAATATGAACACTTCAGGGGCCACACAGCCCACAAAAATGGTACCGAAATGTTTTTGCTATATGGGCTAATATCATTTTTTTCTGAATGTTTTCTAGAGAAAGGGGCAATCTCCTCGCTTTTCTCAAATTTCACAGATGTGCCTTTGGTGGTGCTCTGCGGGGCCCAAAACTATGCACTCCATTTGTGCCATAAGGAACCAAAAGGGGTTCTGTCATTTTTTGATTTACAATCTTTTATGGGTTAAAATCTTGTTTGTGGAAGAGTCAATTAGCCCGGTATTTCCGAACTAAATAGTAGGTGTTTTGTCCCCCCCCCCCCCCCCCCCCCAATTTTGCACCCTTCCGGATCCACAAAGCACCCCTACAAAGGAAGGGAAATGTTTTTGTTATATGGGGTATTATGACTTTTTCTGCCTGTTCGTTTGCGAAAGGTGCATTCTACTTGGTATTCGCCAGATTCAAAGAAGGTGCCTGGGAAGCATAGTAGTGCTCGGCGGGCCGCCCAAAATGTGCATCACTTTTGTTCCATAAGGCTCCCAAAAAGAGTTCTGTAGTTTTATGCTTTATAGTCTATTATCGGTGTGTGTGGAATCTTGTTAATGAAAGGGTCAATTAGCTCGGTATTCTTGCTAACCACAGTGGTTCTGTGCGGGCCCCCCAAGCTGTGCACTCTTTTGGGTCCACAAAGCGACCCAAAAAGGATGGGTAATGTTTTTGTTATATGGGCTAATATCAATTTTTCTCGCTGTTCGTTCGCGAATGCTGCAATCTGCTGGGTATTCTCCAAATTTATAGAAGATTCCTTGGGAAGCATAGTGGTGCTCTGCGCACCCCCCCCCCCCCCCCCCCCAAAAAAAAAAAAAAAAAAATATCCCCCACTTTTGTTCCATAAGGCTCCCAAAAAGGGTTCTGTAGTTCTATGCTCTATAGTCTATTATCGGATTGTGTGAAATCTTGTTAATGAAAGTGCCAATTAGCTCGGTATTCCAGAAATAAACAGTAGATGTCTTGCTGACCACAGTGGTTCTGTGCGGACTCCCCAAATTTTGCACCCTTCTGGATCCACAAAACGACCCAAGAAAGGAAGGAAAATGTTTTTCATATATGGGCTATTATCAATTTTTCTCGCTGTTCGTTCGTCGTGGGGCAACCTGCTTGGTATTCTCCAAATCTATAGAAGATGCCTTGGGAAGTATAGTGCTGCTCTGCGGGCCACCCAAAATATGCACCACTTTTGTTTCATAAGGCTCCGAAAAAGGGTTTTGTAGTTTTATGCTTTATAGTCTATTGTCAGTTTGTGTGAAATTTTGTTAATGAAAGGGCCAATTAGCTCGGTATTCCAGAAAAAAACAGTAAGTGTCTTTCTGACCACAGTGGTTCTGTGCGGGCCTCCCAAATTTTGCACCCTTCTGGGTCCACAAAGCGACCCAAAAAAGGATGGGAAATGTTTTTGTTATATGGGCTATTATCAATTTTTCTCGCTGTTCGTTCGCGAATGGGGCAATCTGCTTGGTATTCTCCAAATTTATAGAAGATGCCTTGGCAAGTATAGTGGTGCTCTGCGGGCCCCCCAAAATATGCACCACTTTTGTTCCATAAGGCTCCGAAAAAGGGATTTGTAGAATTAAGCTTTATAGTCTCTTATCGGTTTGTGCGAAATCTTGTTAATGAAAGGGTCAATTAGTTCGGTATTCCAGAAATAAACAGTAGGTGTCTCGCTAACCACAGTGGTTCTGTGCGGGCCCCCCAAATTTTGCACCCTTCTGGGTCCACAAAGCGACCCAAAAAAGAGTGGGAAATGTTTTTGTTAAGTGGCCTATTATAAATTTTTCTCGCTGTTCGTTCGTGAATGGGGCAATCTGCTTGGTATTCTCCAAATCTATAAAAGATGCGTTGGCAAGTATAGTGGTGCTCTGCGGGCCCCCCAAAATATGCACCACTTGTGTTCCATAAAGCTCCGTAAAAGGGTTTTGTAGTTTTATGCCCTGTAGTCTATTATCGGTTTGCGTGTAATCTTGTTAATGAAAGGGTCAATTAGCTCGGTATTCCAGAAATAGACAGTAGGTGTCTTGCTAACCACAGTGGTTCTGTGCGGGCCCCCCAAATTTCGCGCCCTTCTGGGTCCATAAAGAGACCCAAAAAAAGAAGGGAAGTGTGTTTGTTATATGAACTAATATCAAGGTTTCTCGCTGTTCGTTAGCGAATGGGGCAATCTGCTTGGTATTCTCCAAATTTACAGAAGATGCGTTGGGAAGCAGAGTGGTGCTCTGCGCCCCCCCCCCCCCCCCATCCCCCCAATATATGCGCCACTTTTGTTCCATAAGGCTCCCAAAAAGGGTTCTGTAGTTTTATGCTTTATAGTCTATTATCGGTTTGTGTGAAATCTTGTTAACGAAAGGGCCAATTAGCTCGGTATTCCAGAAATAAACAGTAGGTGTCTTGCTAACCACACTGGTTCTGTACGGGCCCCCCAAATTTTGCGCCCTTCTGGGTCCATAATGCGACCCAAAAAGGAAGGGAAGTGTTTTTCTTATATAAGCTAATATCAGTTTTTCTCGCTGTTCGTTTGCGAATGGGGCAATCTGCTTGGTATTCACGAAATTTGCAGAAGATGCCTTGGAAAGCAGAGTGGTGCTCTGCGGGCCCCCCAATATATGCACCACTTTTGTTCCATAAGGCTCCCAAAAAGGGTTCTGTAGTTTTATGCTTTATAGTCTATTATCGGTTTGTGTGAAATCTTGTTAACGAAAGGGCCAATTAGCTTGGTATTCTAGAAATAAACTGTAGGTGTCTTGCTGACCACAGTGGTTCTGTGCTGGCACCCCAAATTTTGCACCCTTCTGGGCTCACAAAGCGACACAATAAAGGAAGGGAAATGTTTTTGTTATGTGGGCTTTTATCAGTTTTTCTGGCTGTTCGTTAGCGAAAGGGGCAATCCGCTTGGTGTTCTCCAAATTTACAGAAGATGCCTTGGGAAGCATAGTGGTGCTCTGAGGGCCCCCCAAAATATGCACCACTTTTGTTCCATAAGGCTCCCAAAAAGGGTTCCGTAGTTTTATGCTTTATAGTCTATTATCGGTTTTTCTGAAATCTTGTTAATGAAAGGGCCAATTAGCTCAGTATTTCAGAAATAAACAGTAGGTGTCTTCCTGACCACAGTGGTTAGGTGCGGGCGCCCCAAATTTTGCACCCTTCTGGGTCCACAAAACGACATAAAAAAGGAAGGGAAATGTTTTTCTTATATGGGCTATTATCAATTTTTCTCGCTGTTCATTCGCAAATGGGGCAATTTGTTTGGTATTCTCCAAATTTATAGAAGATGCTTTGGCAAGCATAGTGGTGCTCTGCGGGCCCCCCAAAATATGCACCACTTTTGTTCCATAAGGCTCCCTAAAAGGGTTCTGTAATTTTATGCTTATAGCCTATTATCGGTTTGTGTGAAATCTTGTTAATGAAAGGGTCAGTTAGCTCGGTATTCCAGAAATAAACAGCAGGTGTCTTGCCAACCACAGTGGATCTGTGCGCCCCCCCCCCCCCCCAAAAAAAAAATTTTGCGCCCTTCCGGGTCCACAAAGTGACCGAAAAAAGAAAGGGAAGTGTTTTTGTTATATGAGCTAATATCAGTTTTTCTCGCTGTTTGTTAGTGAATGGGGGAATCTGCTTGGTATTCTCCAAATTTATTGAAGATGCCATGGCAAGCATAGTGGTGCTCTGCGGGCCTCCCAAAATATGCACCACTTTTGTTCCATAAGGCTCCCAATACGGGTTCTGTAGTTTTATGCTTTATAGTCTATTATCTTTTTGTGTAAAATCTTGTTAGAGAAAGGATCAATTAGCTCGGTATTCCAGAAATAAGCAGTAGGCATCTTGCTAACCACTGTGTGGTTCTGTGCGGGCCCCCCAAATTTTGAACCCTTCTAGGTCCACAAAGCAACCGACAAAAAGGAAGGGAAATGTTTTTGTTACATGGGCTATTATCAGTTTTTCTGATTAATTTGTAGCAAAAGGGGCAATCTGCTTGGTGTTTTCCAGATTTATAGATAGGTCCTTGGGAAGCATGTTGGTACTTTGCGGGCCCCCCAAAATATTCACCCATTTTGTGCCATAAAGCTCCCAAGAGGGATTCTGTGATTTTTGGATTGACAATCTATTATCGGTTTGTCTAAAATCTTGTTAGAGAAAGGGTCAATTAGCTCGGTATTCCCTTAATAGACAACAGGTGTCTTGCTAAGCACAGTGGTACTGCTCTGCCCCCCCCCCCCCCCCCACACACAAATTGTGGGCCCTTCCGGATCCACAGGGCATCCCAAAAAGGAATGGAAATGGCTTTGTTACTTGGGCTATTATCAGTTTTTTTCGCTGTTCGTTAGCGAATTGGGCAGTCTGCTTGGTAATCTCCAAATTTATAGATGGTGCCTTGGGAAACATAATGGTGCTCTTCGGGCTCCTCAAAATATGCACCCCTTTTGTGGCATTAGGCTCCCCAAAAAAGGGTTATGTCATTTTTTTGCTTTGTTGTCTATTATCGGTTGGTGTGAAATCGTGTTAGAGAAAGGGTCAATTAGCTCGGTATTCCCGTAATGAACAGTATTTGGCTTCCTAGCCAACAGTTATTAGATGAACCATACACATCGAGAATTTTCTTCCCACAATATATACATTACAATGGATGGCATACCATCCAGCCCTCTCTACCTCCCTGACAGATGGTAATTGCGAACGGACATACAGACGTACAGAAGACGGAAGCAGGACAACTCGCAGTTAATAGTCATTAGGTGAATTATATTCGGGAAAAAAAAAAAAGAAAAAAATAATATATATATTATAATGGCTGGCATGCCAGCCTGCCCTCCCTGACCTCCCTGCCATCAGGTTACTCACGGTTTATCCAATCCCATATATATATATATATTGATGTGAATTAAGAAAACAGAAATGTGTTAATTTTTATTTAATTTCCTATTACGCAAAAAATAATTATGTAATAAAAATATTATATTTTTTTCTTGTTTGTTTTATTTTTTCTCTATTTAGTAAAATATGTACACGTAACAGATTGTTGTTTTTTTTAACTTTTCTTATGTGAAATTGCATCGTTGCAAATTCGCCGTGAAGATCGAACACAACTCCATTTCACAAGGTATAAACCGTATAAACCTTTAGCCGGAAGTGGAGATAAGCGAGGCGAGAGATTTCTATTTTTATCTCAAAGTTTCAGTCGCAGCGTATCAAAGATCACCGAAAACAAGATTTTTTTAATAAAAGGAATGACCGAAGAATGCAAAATCAGTAAGTATGTTATATAAAACAATATTTAACAATGAAACGACACAACTTAATGGAAAAATCGACTCTTGTAGTATGAAAAAACACCTGCTGATCATCTCAGAAAATGAATTTCTCGGGCAAATTTCTCCTTCAAATATCGTTTTTCACATGTTCGCACAAATGTAACATGTTAAAATCATAGATCGACAGATTCGGCGTTCAATTCCACACCAGAAACTATCAACCATAACAACGAAGGAGGTTCGGTGCTACTGAAACTGTTCAAAATATAATGTCACCTTATCGATTTTTTTATATGCCCAGTTGGTAAAATCGTTGATCGGTTGTTGGTGATAATTATACGTCCAGTTGAGATTATTCGATTTCCCATATGATCGTTCCAATGCCCATATTTGTGCATGTACGAAGGTCTAATCAGTTAACAAACCATATGAACAGACTCGAATGCACAACGTTGACGTCACACCTTTCAACTGAAACACTACTGACTGAACCACCGAACCTGCAGCCACGGGTGAGGGGGCGAGAGGTCCGCTCCTCTCCCCGAAGAACTTTCGCCCCCCACCAGAAAGATTTCAGACCATGTTTTTCAATCGGCATTCATTTTTTTAATTTACCTATGCATTAGGGTAAATTAGTTCAGTTACAACTGTAACACTTCATTTTGCCTTGGCTCTAATTCCTTCACACCTGTAATTAACATATCCATAATCACTTGTCTATGAAGGTAATCCCATTGTTATTTGTGAGCTGTTTATTCATCACACATACATTCACACAGCTTTGTTGGGGAATTATTTTTCCAGTTGGGGGTATTTGGGGTTTGTTTCATTCTTTTTAATGACCTTTTTAAAAAAATTTTGTTTACCGTTTTTGACCGTGGTCGTTTTTACTTCATAACGATCATTTAGTGTCTCTGTTTTGCGGTTTTGCCTGGCTTTTTTAATTATTTTTTTCTACTTATTTTATTTTATGTTGTTGAAGTGTGTGTTTGTGGGGGGTGGGGGGCGACAGTTCACTTCAGATAACGGCGTGTTATAACAATACGCCAATCCTCTGTTAATTGAAACCAGTTTGCCTGACAGCATGCTGAGCTAGCAGTTTATTCGACAATAATCTCTAACCCGACCCCCACCTTATCCTCTCGCGCTCTCTCATTTTCACTCTCATTTTGGCAACAGTCTTTTGTGTCCAATAACTATCGAACAAACAACAAATGGGCTATTTTTTAGTATTCTCTTCGAAGCAACTGCATCAATAAGTATCTGGCTTTTAACGATTCCATTTTTAGAGAAATTAGCGAAACACTATAATGGAATCCTACATGAAGTATACCATACCTATACTTTTGTAAATATTCAGTGTTGTTCTTTGAGAACTTATTTTATCTGAAATAAATACTGTTTAAACTAAACTAAAGTATTTTTAGATAAGGCGTGACGTCACATGGGATTCCCTCGATATCTCGCCAATTTCGTGTTGAAACCAAACAGATCCAGGGTCGAAAACAAGCTTTATACTCACCAAGCGAACCCTACCGTGTGACAAAGGCAAAAAGATGAAATAAATAGAATAATTCGCGCCTTACATAAGTATTTTATAAATTTTCATCTTATTTTCACTTAATTTACATACGATTTCACGGAAACAGTTTCGAAACAAGACTTCGTTTACCAGTTTTTTTTTTGAAACTTGAATGCCAAACAACATTCTACATGATGTAGGATAAGCACAGTTAGGTCATCAGTAGCTGAAATTAAATTACGTTGTTGTCAATAGCAGTTCAGAGCAGGGTCAAGTTGTCAAAAATACAAAGCGATCGTTTCTTTCAAAGTAATCGATCACATTTATTGTCCGACGATAGCCTTCAATACTATTCACATTCTCATTTCCATTTCACTCCTGCTGAAGAACAAAACACCTCTCGGATCCAAATGCTCCCAGGGACGTTTCTGGGTAGTTCAGCCTCGGTGTGTGTCACAGTGAGATCCTCATATTTCCAAACTTTCATTTCAAATTGATACCATAAAAAAGTTTCCGACATTTGATGATCGCTTTTGAGAAGGAATTTTCTTTATAGATTTATGTACAAATTACATTATATTCGCTTGATATTTGGTCTTTTCTCCATAATTGTGAGTAAACTTTGTAATTGACCCAACAAAAGACTTCTTGTGGTACATGATACTGCTATATTGTGCGGGGCCGTCGAGAGGGATGGGGGGGGGGTAGTAACCCCGGGGCCCGGCGTTATTGGGGGCCCGCCGATTCCCGTAATTTCCTGAAGGCGGGATACTCGTGCGTGCGGCCCCTTCACTGCGCGTCACATTTAGACGAGCAGTGAAGGACTCTCACGTAGGAGAATCCTGCCTTAAGGCAATTAGAGAAAATCGGCGGGCCCCGGTGTTCCAAATTGACATTATTTGTGTGCATTTATGAAAGCGCAATCTCGTTGTATTGCTAGCTTACGCAGTTACAAACTTGGAACATTATCAACATTTTAGTTCTGCGCGAAAAAGAACTAGTGGGTCATACTATAAAGAATAAATGTATTTCAACCAAGAATCAATATAGTTCTATATTTTCTTAGAACTAAATGTTTCCAACTTTTGAAATTTGAACCATAAAATTTCCAACTTTCAAAAATCAGGGTCCCCGTCGGAACGTCCCTAAGTGCTTTTCGTCTTTGCTGGCGAAGAGTAGTATCTTGCGCATCCCATTTGCTTTCATCTAGGTGAAAGGTAGTGGGATGCACAGGAGACTAGGCGAAGAGGTCATCCCGCACTTTAATAGCACAGCCAAACGGAACGCACACCTGGCACGCGTCACTAGCCAAATCGGCTTCAGAGTGACAAGAACCGATCTTGCCGGTTTCTGAGAATTTCACCCAAACAGGCCGCCAACAAAGTTATCCAAACTGCTCTCCAGTTTCCTTCTTAACCCTTTTGGAAAAAATAATTTTGTACGCCATGAGTCCTGGTCATATCTTGATACACCCCCAAACCGGCCTCTCGACTCAGCAATTTCATTCAAACCCAGATAGGCCATTACATTATTTTACAAAATACACCTGCAACTAATATATTTTACTGATATATTTTTCCAGTTTGTCATTCCTGTAAACTGAAATTATTTACTCTCATTCAAGAACGTAACCAAATGTGGGTGACAAGTTGAAAAGAGTGGTGGATAAGTTCGCTGGTCTCTCGTGCCAGAAGTCGCGGGATTGCGGATCCCCAGTTGAGAAAAGATATGGAGGTATCTGAACCCTCTCTGGCAGCATCAGTTGCATGGTTGATGATGTCACGGCGTGTCGTCCTATTGGGTGGGGAAGTAAAATGGCTGTCCTCTGTACGGAGAGAGACAGACTCCACACAGGCTAAAGATCCACTCGTAGAACACAACAAATTGGAATTCTTTGCTCCTTTCGTTATCAGACTCGCTTCTAAATTTATTTGTTTGGTTATTTTCTTCGTTTGCGTTTTGTTTTACACTGACCTCTAACATGCAATTTTAAAAATGTAGTTTACATGTATACCATATTTTTTCTTTGTTTAGAGTAATACGACAACACACTGGAAAGTCGTTCATTTGAATCAGTTCCACATATTTATTTTTAAAATAGAGTATAGTTGATTATTCAGGAGCGAAGGAAGGTAAAAATATTGGGGGTGAGGTGGGGGTGAGGTGGGGGTGGGTCTATCAGAGCTAATCCCAAGGGGACCACCATGTATGCTCGCCGTGTGCTGTGCAGCAGCATCCGAGCCGCACAGTGGTTAAATGGTATGTCTGTGTGTGTGTGTGGGGTTGGGGGTGGTAGGGGGGAGGGGGTAGCACAAGAGGCGATATCGCCGTATCCCATTCTCGGTGGTGAGGGTCTGCGGGCTTTCTCCGGGATATTTTGAAAAATGAGGGCCAAAACTCACATGCTCAGTGATTCTGAGGCAGCTGTGACTGACTCCTCAGATGAGGACTGTTGAACGCTGCAAATTCGAATTCTCTGCTCCTTTCATTATTAGATTCGCTTCTAAACTCATTCGATTGGTTTACCCATTCATTTGTGTGTTTTTTTTTTCTTTCTTTGGGAGCATGTATTCCCTCTAGATCATACTAGCATGCCCAACACTCTGCAAAAGTGCACGCGCGCGCGCGCGTGTGTGTGTGTGTGGGGGGGGGGGGGGGGGTAATGCAGAAACCTTAGATACATTGCCCCTCCCCCTTCCCCCACACACTTTCAAATTGCTCCCCGGCGCCTGCAAAAGCTCGGGGTTTTCAAGTTATATACAGTAGGTTTAATATATATTCCCATATATTTATTATCCCGTTTGTATCTCATTCATAGTTTTGTGGGTTTTGGGTTTTTTTTTTAAATATCTCGAAGCAAATTCTCAGTTCAATACTGAGTCTTATATTCGTCGTTCTGTCATTTATACCCCACGCCGGCATTTACCTGCTCTGGAAGTGTGAAATCTTACCAATATTTCTCCATTAAAAACCTCAAAATATCCACTCAGGTGCAAGGAAACGAGGGTTTGGGGACCCTGAAATTCACAATTTTCCACCCCGGGCCCAGCTATGGTAAGCCATTAGTAGCGAAGGCCCTGCTTCACCCCATAATAGATCAATAGCCACCCTCTTGGCGAATTTGTGGGTCTGCTATTTAGCTACATGCCTGCCCCTTCCAGAGCGTATTTAGTTGCAAAAATGGTGGGGGGGGGGGGTGCGGGGGGTGTAACGTCTGCTTTTACGTGGGGGATTATGTGCGGGTTGTCTCCCCCCCCCCCTACACGGCTCTTCGCTGCCTTTCCCACTCCCACTCTGAAGATCGACCCTGGTTGTAGGCCTATGGACAACGGCTTTATAGATTCATCTCTTACGAGAACCGCGACAAATCAGTGGCTGGCCAAAGAGTTATTATTATTACTATATATAAAAGAGTGTGTCGGTCTGTTTGTCTGTTTATGTATGCAAACAACCGCTGCATGAATTCAGATGAAATTCGTCATCAGTGTTCCTTGGATCACTGGGAAGGTTATTAATGGGCTCGGAAATGCGCCGTTCTTAATGTTGTTTTTTTTCATTTTTTTATTCATTTTTTTCGTTTTTTGTTTTTTTTTGTTTTTGTTTTTCTATAGTAATAAATGAGGATCGAATGACCGGAGTGTCCCTCCTTCTAGGTGGGCTGGGTTGAAAAATGCGCCGTCCCAATGTTTTTTTTCTGTATTTATTTTTTATACCATCCCGTCTGCAGATGGACGGGCAGTTCACCTACAGTTTTGAAGAACGCCTTGAAGTTTTCTGTTATACAAAACGCATGTTGCTTGTCTCAATATTTCGTCCCCTGGGTACTAGAATGTTCTATGTCCTTCAGGGGCATAGAAAGTTCTAGCCCTTCGGCGACAATTTCTTGCCAGTTTTTTTTTTTTTTTTTTTTTTGGGGGGGGGGGGGGGGGGCGCATTTTAGGTGACAATATTCTGATGCGTCTTCATTTATATTGAATATGACATCTGGAGGTCCATTCACACTGCTGCGATGCGTCCGACGCGTCCGACCGTCCGACACGGTCGCGCTTTTAAATAGTAATGTTTGTGTAGGAGCATTCACACTACCGCGATGCGTCAGACGCGACCGATGCGCTGGTTGTCGAGATTGTTTTGAACCCATTCCAACGATTTCCGCAGACCTTATAAGATCTGCGTTCACGACATAACACTCGGCTGAGTTCGGATGAACTCGATGACATCTGATTTGTTTGTTTTCATTGATTGCAGTTTTTTCAAACGTGGTCGAAATTCAAATTTATTTTTTTAACCTTTAATCATTTTGATAATTAATTCAATAATTAATTAATTGCACGAACAACCAAAAATTTTCAAAGAGGAAGTCATTCGGGAAATCCAGAAGCATGAAGTGTGTAACAAGGCTTTGCATAACTACAAAGATATCGAATTCAACAAGAACGTTTGGCTGGAAGTTTCAGTGAAGCTTGGAATGGAGGGCACGCTTTGTTTTGTTTTTCTTTAAAGCAAAGTCCAACTATTTTCTAGAAATAGAATTTCAAATTCACTCACATCATGAGATTATCAGCAGGACCTGTAGTGACGACAGGGTAGGGTTAAGGAGGCCGGCAGTACCGAAGCGCAGGAAGGTAAAACTATTGGGGGGGTCAAGGCGGATTCCAAGGAGGGTTGGCAGTATGCAGCATCATTCGAGCCGCGCAGTGGTAGGTGGTGGAGAGCACGCGAGGAGGGCTTTTCCCCTCTCTCGGTGATGGAAATAAATGGGGGTGGGGGGGGGGGGGTGGGGGGGGTGGGTGGGTATCCCTCTCTGAGTGTTGGAGATCGAGGGCGGACTGTCCTGTGAAACAATGAGACCCAAAACACCTTTTGTTCATAGCTATGCTGTCCACTTCAGAGAACTCACGCCGAGGCTTTAGTAACCGGGTCCTATTTTACAAGTAAAGTAGAACATGTTTACTGCAGTAAACCAGCACTGTTTCAATTCCTGGGGGTCCCATTGAACTTTGGAGAATGTACGGGGTGCCAGACAGTGACATAGCCATGCTCAGTTAAGTTTGGGACAAAGTGACCCCGTTCATTTTCCATTGTGCTAATTGGAGTGGATTGCAGAAATATGCAGAAATATTTATGGTAGCATTAAAATAGACAAGACTCTGGTCAATTGACTTTTTTTCCGAAAGACACAATCACAAGCCTATGCCATAAAACCAGTCTCATCTTCATACAGTTCACCGCCTATCGTTAGATTCTGTAATGCAGTAAAATGGGCTATTTCTCTGCGTTGAAAAAGGTAACCTGTGGTTCGCTTTTTCAACGCAATGCAATGTTGCATTCAACCCGGTTTGTGCGCGTATAGGCTTATCTTGCTTTCGGAACTTACAGGCTCCAAATTTACCAGATTCTCACATCGAAAGGGTCACCTGACAAGCATAAAAAAATGTATACGACTCATCAACTGAAGATACGAGCGTATACAACTGGGCGTATAAAAAAATCGATAAGTTATATGAGCTAATATCAGTTTTTCTCGCTGTTTGTTAGTGAATGGGGGAATCTGCTTGGTATTCTCCAAATTTATTGAAGATACCATGGCAAGCATAGTGGTGCTCTGCGGGCCTCCCAAAATATGCACCACTTTTGTTCCATAAGGCTCCCAATACGGGTTCTGTAGTTTTATGTTTTATAGTCTATTATCTTTTTGTGTGAAATCTTGTTAGAGAAAGGGTCAATTAGCTCGGTATTCCAGAAATAAGCAGTAGGCATCTTGCTAACCACTGTGTGGTTCTGTGCGGGCCCCCCAAATTTTGAACCCTTCTAGGTCCACAAAGCAACCCACATTCAACCCGGCTTGTGCGCGTATAGGCCTATCTTGCTTTCGGAACTTACAGGCTCCAAATTTACCAGATTCTCACATCGAAAGGGTCACCTGACAAGCATAAAAAAATGTATACGACTCATCAACTGAAGATACGAGCGTATACAACTGGGCGTATAAAAAAAAATCGATAAGGTGACATTATATTTTGAACAGTTTTAGTAGCACCGAACCTCCTTCGTTGTTATGGTTGATAGTTTCTGGTGTGGAATTGAACGCCGAATCTGTCGATCTATGATTTTAACATGTTACATTTGTGCGAACATGTGAAAAACGATATTTGAGGAGAAATTTGCCCGAGAAATTCATTTTCCGAGATGATCAGCAGATGTTTTTTCATACTACAAGAGTCCAGTTTCCATTAAATTGTGTCGTTTCATTGTTAAATATTGTTTTATATAACATACTTACTGATTTTGCTTTCTTCGGTCATTCCTTTTATTAAAAAAATCTTGTTTTCAGTGATCTTGAATACGCTGCGACTGAAACTTTGATATAAAAATAGAAATCTCTCGCCTCGCTTATCTCCACCTCCGGCTAAAGGTTTATACGGTTTATACCCTGTGCATTTTGATCCGTTAATTTGGTTGTGATACTGTACAAAGTATGCGTTATCGCAGGCAGACAGACTGGATTTCGAGGTCGTTCTATAACCTTGTAGCCTGGAGAAACGTCAGGAAAGAAAGAGCAGATTGTGGGTTGTGTGCCACCATTCACATAACTTCAAGAGGTCATGCCCACGTTCACCAAATGTCTCTTGACAGAGAGAATGAACACCACGTTTTTTGTTGTCGCGTGTCCTTCGTACGTGTTTCAATCGAATCCTAACATCTTTCCGAATGTGTTGTCTCCCCTAAAATCCACTCGATAACTCTCTCTCATGCCCGGTATCGTTTGCAGAGTGTCGACATTGGCAGTTTTTTGTGGCTGTTCCGCCGTGACCATCGACCTTCATTCTAGTTGGAATGAGTTCGTTCAGATCGACTATGTCGTAAGTGCCTTTGGGAATGCGAATCGTTAACCAATCCATTCCATTCGCATATCTGAACATGTTATTTTTCACCCTTGATGCTGGGAAACGAACAGTACGTCTCCAGATTTAGTTTAGTTTAAACATATTTTATTTGTCTTTGATGATAGTTGACAAAAAGGATTGGAACACAAGTTATAGCAACTTATTAACGTTCCTCTCCTGTATAATGCTGCAACAATATAAATAAAAATGTACAAGAACGACATACATGGGTGAACATTTTAACATCCTTATAATACAAAGTTTAAGTTTCCAAGAGAAGGTAATAATATAAATAAATATAAAGTAAAATAAATCATCAAAAATGTTTTAGGCTCAATATTTCAATCGACGAAAAGTTTAGATTTGTTTTATTAGGTAGTGGGCTAGCTCCAAACACCGGCTTTTCTGGACCAAGTTTTGATGAATGCAAATGCAAACCCCGCCACTCCAAAGTATGAAATATGGAATATCTGGAATGAAAAATTTGCCGCCCGCTCTTAATGGTCCATTTAGGAACGCTTGTGTTTACTTGGACTTGTATATAAAATCACACATATACACACATGTTTATATACTCGTTCAAATTCCGCTCTCAGTACGGAGGAGCTGGACCAAGTCACCGAATCGCGGCGGGGCAGACTCTCCCCATAAATACTATCTGTACAGTTTCAAAGAACAAGGAACGGAGAACACGAGTAGATCCACCGCCCATGGGGCATGGGGTTTCACTCCGTGATCCACATGCTGAAAACACAATATTTTCAGTATGATTTTGAAAAATCATCATCATTTGCAGGTTGGAGAAACCATCCCGCCACAACACAGTGACAGTCCATCCACACAAGTTGAAGGAATTTTTGCTCAACCGCAAAAGTGTATTCGTTTCCAAATTTTCAAAGATTAAATCGTTGAGTGCTTGAAATAAAGGACTGGACACCTTAAAGATAAATTGGTTGTCTGAGATAGATAGATCTGGATTTCCATACAATAAATTATCCCGTGAAACCATTATAAAACTAGAAAGCCGCCGTTTCAAAGTATTACGCTGCGTTGCATATAACGGACACTCAAAAAAATAATGTTGGGCATTTTCAAGTTCATGTCCACAACTGCAGCTAGGAGCTTCGCAAATATAATTAGCAAACTTATCGGCGTTCAAGTCACTACACTGGCTTCGTAGACGACAGTGTGTGATGTTTAGCGTTCGTTTCCCGCTAGCAAAATAAACGGGTGGATTCGTTACAGGATTCAGGTTAATGTATTTCTTTTTAACTTCTACAAGGGATTGTGATTGTGATATATGACTGGGTAATTGATTCCAGGCTGACACTGTGGCTGGCAGAAAAGAGTTCTTAAAATGTTCAGTACGTGTTTTGTATGTGGAAAATTGTTCCGCACGTCGCAGATTATATAAAGTGGATTGTGAAATTCGCGGGGGTAGTAAACGCGTAATATATTCTGGTGCTTCTTAGTTAACTATTCTGTACATTATACTCATTTTGTGAATTTCACGTCTGCGTGTCAACGAGTTCCAGCCAAGCTTAAGAAGGATGTTCTCTGTCGATACTGATCTCGTTAAACCTGTGATTTTTCGGGTCGCATCCAGATGTAAGCATTCGAGTCTTTTGAGAAGATAGGAGGGAGCTGAGTCCCATAGTATATCTCCATAATCCATTATAGGGAGTATGTACGGCACATATATTCTCTCCAATGTTTTGCGAGAGAGCAAGAATTTCAGTTTTCGGAGTTGCGATAATCGGGTCGACACTTTTTTACAAATTTCATTTATTTGGACATCCCATTTAAGATAACTTTGTAAATAAATGCCTGAGTGTTTGTGATGATCACATCCAGATACAATGCTATTATTAAAGTGAATTGCAAGTGGGGTTGCGTCTGGGGAAAATGAAAAATAAACTGACTTTGTTTTGGATGGGTTGAATGAGACCAACCACTGATTGGCCCAGGTGTTATTGTTTTCTAAATCGGCGTTTAGGACATAAGTTAGGTCGACTTTGTTATTTTTACTGGTGGACAGGCACGTGTCGTCCGCAAACATCCGAGCATGTGACTCGAGTAGGTCAGATTTATCAGTGGCATCTTGTACTTTTTATCCCTCTTCAATTCGATTGGTGGACTCTCGTCTTGTCGTCGCTCACCAGAATCGAAAAAGAATCCTTCGCCTTCGTAATATCAATTGTTCTTTCCGTGTTCTCGGCTATCCTTTCTAATAATTGAGTTTCGTATTCTCATGACATTTTTTTATATTTTAATAATTGTTTTTTTTTTATTATTTTTTTTTTTTACTTCTACTTAATATGATTTTTTTCTTCTCTGGTCATTCTTAATTGCAATCGTCCGGAATATAAAAATCCAAGAATCAATTCCTATATTTTCCATGGTATTTACTACTCGTCAGATCGATGCCCACGAAATTACAAGGTGTACACCCAGTTACAAACTCTCTTGAATTCATATTTGCTCATGTTGTTGGGCACGTAATCGTCGTAAATGTGATTGAGATTCTGGAGATCTTGACGAAACAGACACAGAAAATTAGCATTCTCTCTTATGGTCTGTCTTGGCAATCGGAAATAATTTTGAGACAGACAGAAGCGATCTACGTTGATGTGACGTCCTCGAACGTAGTAAGATTCCCATCGATTCTGTTTCTCCAACATCAAGTCATCTAAGATCATGAGATTTCTATGCTCGGAATCAAAGTCACGAGGATTGGGCACGTCGTTCGAGTTTTCATAAAAATGACATTCCACGTTCGATGTTTTATTATTTTCGAGTTCTCTCGACATCTCTTGCAAAGTCGCTGTGAGGGATGGATGGCATTTTTCAAATTCGTCTCGATGATCGAAGATTCTCATTATAATGTCCTTCGATAAGTTTGCGCTCAGAGCTTTTCGAAATAATTCGTATTCGGGTTGAATAAGACCCTTGCTGAACACGAACAATCTATCGTAATCCAACCACTCCAGTCAAATTTACAGATTCATCTTCCGCAATTCGATTTCACCACTATCAATCCTCAATTGCTTTGGAGAAGGAGTTTGTGATTCGATCTCTCGGACTTCGGTTCTTTCCATGGTAAATCCTTGATTTCCAATCCCGTTGTGTTTTCAATGTTTTTTTTCAAGTTTTTTAAACTACGTTTTTTATGTTTTTTAAATTATTTTTTTACTTATTTTTTAAATGTAATAAAATGTTTGTTTTTTTTTAATTTTCTCACTTTAAACCATTTTCAACAATCCCGATCCGCTGCTGTTGAACATCTTGGCGAGTTCATGTATCGACATGATGCCATAACTCCTAAAATTTCCAAGTTTCATGTTTGCTACAATCACTTCCCATTTTGACGACAATCGCAGTCTTCTTTCCGACCTTCATGGCAGTCGAAGCAATCTGTTTTGCCAAATCGCTGGTTGAGGCAGACGATAGACCGCCCATCATCGAATCCAGTAAACCCCGATCCTCCATAGACGTAAGATCTCGTAAATCCTCAGTTCTTTATCACTAACACATTATTTTCCTTTCGTCTTAGTTTTTTATAATAATTATTATTTTCTTTTATTTGCTATTTTATTCACTATTATTTTCCCCCTTTCTTTCAACGTGTTCATGATCAATTTATATGTGTCTCTATCCAAAGCCTTCTGACGCAACAATTCGTCGCATATGCTCACCAACTCATTTCTCACAACCAGCTTCTCGACTCGCCATCAAGAGATCCAATCTCTCCACCAACGTCGAGCCTGGTTAGTCCTCGGATGGGTGACCGTCTGAGCGATCGATTCGGACTCCCGCGTTGTGTCCTTGGGCAAGGCACTTGATCCCGATTGTCTACATGGGGGCACTATGACGCCGTGTAGTAAGGCGTACTGCATGTCGATGGTGCGCATGTTTTCAACCAATCTAACCCTGCCTGTGCTGCAGTGCGGAGTTATGATGTTGGGGAGCTGGCAGCTGCTCGCCGTTGCTCGGTGGTTCTCTCCGGGTACTCCAGCTTCCTCCACCCGTAAAACTGTCACCGACGCGATATGACCATGGCTGTTAATGTGTCGTTAAACCCTACTAAAAAAAATTCTCCACCAGCGCATTAGGATTGCAAAGAAAGATCGTGGTGGTGGTTGTCATTCCCTGTCCAGTGACCGATTTGATGAATGCTTTATTTGCATCCCATATGTGTTTCACCACGTTCTTCTACATCGAACATCTGCTCGCTTTTGGACTCGTCTCTCTGGAATCGTTGATTTTATCCCCCGCCAAAACGAAGTTTGCAGGGGATATAGAAATGGGTTCCGTCCGTCCGTCCGGGCCAACTAAACCTGTTTAGGACCTATTAGTTTTAGGAGGTTAGTCGAAATTAGGGTAGTATTAGGGTTAAGAGAGGGGTGGGGTTAGGGTTAGGGGTAGCCCCAGTGCAGGACTAAAGGTTGGAGGGGGTTAGGACCCAGGGGGTGGGAGTTGTGGTCAGGGGTGGGGTTTTAGTTTTTATAGCCCCTAAACCAAAACATAGCCCCTAATCCTTTTGCTCTGGCTAGGGTGGAGTTAGGGTCAGGGGTGAGGTTGGTTTAGGGTTAGGGGTAGCCCCAGAGTAGATCTTAAGGTTGGGGAGGGTTAGGTCCCAGGGGGTGGGGGTTAGGGGTGGGGTTTTAGGGTTTAGGGTCAGGGTAGGGTAGGGTTAGGGTGTGGTTTTTGAGTGGATGGGGTGGGTTTAGGGTTAAATATAAGTTCTAGGGTGGAGGGGTGGGGTTCTGGCTAAAATAAGGTGATGGACATATAAAATGTTTTTTTCGTAGCCCTTAAACCCAAATAGTTGGAATGTCCGTCCGTCCGTCCGTCCGTCCGTCCGTCCGTCCGTCCGTCCGTCCGTAAATACTCTGGACCTTCATATCTCAGTCAGTGAATGTTGGATTTAAATGATCGTTTGTATGCTGATACACCACCATAGAGAAAGGATATTCACAAGTAATAGGTTTTGTCCATTTGTTTAGAGTTATGGGCCTTTTTCCGCCGCTTTTTTCAACTTAGAATTCCCCCGTTCAGTAAACCACTTCTTGGTAGGGGATATTGATGGCGTTGCACCTTGTTTCTCATGATATTCGTCCGAACCAGGAGATCGCCGTCAGTTTTTAAATCCTCTTCCTCATAATCGTTAAGTTCAGCCAACACGAGCAGATTCCACAATCCTTTAGTACCTTCAGATTCTTGAGCTTCGTCGATCAGATTTTTGTCGTCGATTATTTCCACTCATTTGTCACCAATGTAGAGGTTGCCATCGTCTCCCTCGCGCAAGCCGAAGAAGAGTCCACGCTCGACGAATTCGTCTTATATAAATTGCCATAATCTTAGAGTTTCATACTGCTAGTATCCACCATCATGCTCGGTAACCGTCGATATTTCACTCCCCGAATCGGTCTCAATTCTGTCGATCTCGGAAGGACTCGGCGAAAAGTGTTGATACTGAAGAGGAGGAGAACGTCCCATCGGAGAGTATGCGGGAGACAATGGTGAATAACAAGGTTGACCAGAAGGACTGTAACCATAAATCGGATCATGAGAAGGTTCGAAAATAGAAGGTCTGTAACTAGATGTCTTGCTTTCTCTCAAGTGTTTGAGTTCTTTGACGATCTCTTTTTTTCATCTCTTCCTGTGTTTCTGTCATGGGTTTAAACAATTTGGGCGTCTCTTGTTTCATCTCGATGTCACCCATTCGTTTCGCCACATTGCTCTCTCAAATATTCCTCTTCAATTCTAGAAATCGACGAACCGTCTCGCCTATCAACTTAGGATCTTAGATCTTCAAAAATGACATTCTTTAATTTTTTTTAAATTTATTTTATTTCTTTTTTTTTCTTTTCTTCTATTTAAATATATAAAAGAAAAAAACTGATATTTTAACTACCTCGAAAAATCACATCAATTTTTGTTTCGTGGCAATGGCGACGTCAATATTTGTCTCAACTTTGCGATTTCTCAGAGATTTTTCGACTCAAGAAAGAGGGGAAGAAACTAAAAACACAGCCGCTTCTTACAATTCTTCAAAATTTCCCCATTGGAATAACACGGAGCAAAGCGGCGATAATTGGAAAATTACAAATGTAACTGATGCCGAAGTCGTGGCACGTTACAATTTCCAATTGGAAATTTGTATGTAAAAACAAGTTTTTCGAGGTCCTCTGTACGAACCCACTTTTCGTTTCTTGCAATTCTTCAGAATTTTCCTTTAGATTACCATTTAGAAAAATGGCGAAAATTGGAAATCTGAGGGCGAAAAGGAGTAAAATAAAAGGTGGAAAAGCCTTTTCTCCACAATTCTCAAAGAAATCCTCATTGGAAAAAAGGCGATGAAAGGAAAACATTCATTTTCGCAAATGTTTGGAGGCGATTTCGCACTTTTAAAAATTTCAATTGGAAATTGTATGGAAAAGGGGTTTTTTGAGATCATCAGTTCGAGCCCTCTTCGAGCTTGAATTTTTTTGTAGTTTCTAAAATAAATCCCCATTAGATTAACTTTAGACGAAACACGAGCCCAGGCGGAAATTGACTAAGTTTGTTTTAGCTGGGCTCGAAAATATTTCATGCTAAATTCCCATTGCTTTCAAGCTTAATTTTAGTGGGCTCTAAATGCATTGCTTAGTGGGCCTGAATTGTCCTTTCACCACTACTGGCCTTGGGTACCCCTTTTTACGTCTGTCTTCCAATCACAAGATACAGTTTCTTTATTTATTCATTAACTCAAGCACCGTGGACATTATACCCATTGGGCAGAATAGTGCAATTTGCCAACTTCACACAATCTTTGACAGACCACTGGATTGGGTGTAAAGAATACACGGATTTGATCTCGCGAGTCCTGAAAATAAATTATTTTGTGACTGACATATTACTAAAAAGTCTTAATAGAAAACTCGGTGATAATAATTGTAAAGTAAGATGGAAAAATACTTTTTTTGTGAGAAAGTATAAGGTACGTCAGAGTAATTCTTATTCTATAATTACTTTTCAGCAAAGTAAGAGTTTATTTTAGTATACAAGACTGTGAAAAAGAGCAAATTTAATGAACAACACACACTGCGATCACTGCCCAAGACTTATAAACGTGTAAGTGTTTGTAGTCAAGTGCCGTCTGCCTGAACATGCAGATGACACATTACGAGAAACACTTGCTCAGATTTTCAGTCTCTTTCTGCTCACTCTTATGCTGAGCAGAAGTGCCAGAATACATGCTGTATTACATCACGGGCAATTCGGCTTTAGGTTTCTAAGTGTCAAAAAATAATATTCAAATCGTACAACAGGAAAGACTGCTTTAATTGGATCTTCAAATGATGAAAAATGTAACATCACGACACACATTTGACAAATAACACCAAGTGATTATTTGAGCGTACAGATCGAGTGCGCACCAATATGAATGGTATTTCTTTGATGCACAGCTACCATGACCTTGTGGAAGTCCAAACATGTTTGTCTCTCGTAGACCGAAACGAAACGAATGCCGCCTTTCTCAGTAAACAAACCGAGGACAATATCGCTATCGAAATTTAAGATAGACCATCAAACATTAAATATGTCGAGACTATACGCAGTAATACGAAGAGCTTCTCAGACGCTGTATGATTATTTGGGCAAAATAAATTCTTCTCACAATATTGAAGCTTTAACACTTTACCTTGATGTACGAGGAACTGGTGGGGGAGTTAAAATGTAACCTCTCAGGGCGGGTGGTGGGAAAATTTGAGATCTGCAATCTGTGACCAAGGCAACGAGCTCCAACATCAGACTATATAAAATGCAAATATACGCTTGAATCCTCACGGCTCTAAAACATTTTATCCTTGACCTCTGGTCACGGATATCATCGGATGTCCGCTAATAACTTATAGCCCTCACGCTAAGGTCTTTGTAACTAAGTGCTGTGATCAAGTACTGTATCTGCAAAAGTAAACAACGTTGGTAGCATTCGGCCAATAAATTCTACCTTTGGACGTGCGCTCTATTTTCTCGACTTCAACAATGTTCCAAACCCGAAGGCTAGAAGCCGTGCATAGCACACACACACAGAGAGAGAGAGAGAGAGAGAGAGAGAGAGAGAGAGAGAGAGAGAGAGAGAGAGAGAGGAGAGAGAGAGACATACAGACGGACAGACAGACAGACAGACAGACAGACAGACAGACAGACAGGCGGGCGGGCGGGCGGACGCACGGACGCACGGACGGTTCCGAAAAACGGGAGTCGTGGCTTAATTTTTTGATGAAAAATTGATCATTTTAAAACGTTCGGCCAACCGCTAAAAAGTCGTTTCTTCGGAAATGTTTTGGTGGGAATAGACATGGTGGTTAGATCCCCCAAGATAAACCTGAAGAGGGAGCAACGCTAACCCCAGCCGTGGATTGACCATAAACCTTAACATAAACCCCGAAAAATCGCTACAACTCGATTCTTGCCTCATAAGTATCATATTTTGGAGATTAACCTCATAATATTTGTACGTAAGCTCATAATATGGAAGTTAGCTCATAATGGCTGTATGGGCCAAAAAAAGCTCATAAGTGTCGTATTATTGCCCGGATGGACGGACGGACTTGTGGGTACCCGTACATTTGTTTATGATATATTTTTATACTATATGGTCTAACACAAATAAACGCCGTCAACTTTTCCAAAGGGTTATTAAACTAATCGGTGCTCCCCTCTCCCATGTTTTTTAACACCCTCCTTCTCACTTTCTGAGACCTCAAATTCAAGGACATGGCATTTCTGTTGATTTTTCTTTTTTGGAATAGGCTTCGGCTGGACTGAACCATTGACGATTATGAGCATATTGGACATTTGTGAACACCCCCCCCCCCCCCCTACAACACCCCCCCCCCCCCCCCCCCATCCTCCTCCTCCACACACAAACAAACACTTGGACTGAGCTTCCGCCGCCATCTATGGCTGAGACTATTGTATCTCTAATGTTCTTTCAGAATATATTTGTCGCCCTGTTTTCTTCTGTGTATTATCTCTGCGACTCCGTACAATGCTGTTCCAATGGTTAGCGTACCAAGGCACACGTACAGCTTAACGGATGTGCACACCAGGTCAGAATAAGCGAAAGCTGTTATGAATCCCATCGATTCCCATAATCTGTAATTAGCGAATGCGGCTTCTGTATTATCAATGAATAGGTAACCATATAAAGCTGAAATAAAAACATACTGTAATTATAGAAAAAGTGTGCGTTAGGATGTTCTCGAAAAAGTAGGTTTCTTGGGCGGTTTAAATTGTTATTGTAGACATTTACTGATTGTATTTGAATGGTTTCCTACTATCTTCGTGCTTGTTCACTTCAACCCATGAGCATTTTGGAAGAGCTACAGGAAATACAATTTTGTTCTATGTCAGATATAGGGCGCAACAGATGCTTCATATGGGTGTATCTTTGGGAGGAAGGAGTAGTGCTGTCGACTTTGATCGGTACGAAGGCAAAATAGTGGAGTTTTCCTATTGGAGAAAATCACGTACCTCTCTTGTTTTCCACACTCCTGCGTTCGATATATCGCTTTGCAATGATAGTGGAAATGATTAATAACAATGAACAGAATCATTTTCTTCTAGACCAGATACGCCGCACGCAAAGCCAATGTATGGATGTATGTGTGCACATGGGGCGGGGCAGTAGTTTTATCGGCTTACCGTGGTATGGAAACCACGTACCTCTTAAGTTTTCCATGTTTTTATGTTGGCTGTGTCGTTTTTCAAAGGTAACGGGACTGTTTAGTTTAAAAAATATTTACTCAAGATCGTATTATATGTGTACATTACATAACAGTGTAATAGAACAATAAAAAAAGTTTAGCTAGAAGTACACAAAATAATAGCAACAGTGATAATCGTGTCGGTAGTAGACTAGGAATCAACAGAAAGCCATAGGCTTATATAAGTCGTCTCTTACTTTCAAAAACACTTTTCGTAAATTTGATGGCATTAATCAGTAATGAAACATGTATATCGCAGCCTAAGGGGCATGAGCCCTAGCGGGCCAGTGAATCTGCATGGATCTCGATCATTGTACAAGCGCACCGCCAGCGCGAAACCATCCATGTGAGCATTCAGGGTGCGTACGCTCAATCACCTGCAACAACGTAATGGCGCACATTTACTTACATAAATAAGCGCAACTTAAGGGCACTGACAACTCGTCGCAAGAAAAATTCGAAAAAGGCATTTTATACTAATTTCATAGATAGAACAAGTTTACCAATAGGTTCAGTCCCTTAGCCAGCGATACACGCGATTGTTTACACGTACGGGTGAGATCGGAAGTAGACAAACTGAAAGAGAAAAAAATCCAATGAAGAAATGGAAGCAGTAAGAAAGCAAGAAGAAGTAGCCAGCCCGAATACATGGTGCATTGTCTTCAGATAGAATTGAATAGAAGAGAAAGTCGTGAAAGAAAGCAGCTCCATCGATAACTGGATAAGATTGTAGAATATGGCCTTGATCGGACTGACACCGAAAGAAGAATTTTTAGGGATGGAGAAGTATGTTCGAATATCAGTTGTTGCATTGGAACATCTGCAAGATGACATCGTGCACTCCATCAAACAATTTAGCGGGGGAGGAATTCGCTAGAATTGTGCACTTGGTGATACCTTCCTGAAATTTGGCATGATGTAAGGGTAGGCATCAGAGATTTCAAAATCGATCGGCTACAAGTTGGCACCATCCTCTAGCCACCACTAGCAGCGAAATCCAAAATGGCCGCCAAGCGGATCGAAAAAAAGCTATTTTCGCCGATCGCACAACTGAAGCTCCAAACCTAACACCATACATGTGCTGTAATTGATGTGAATGATGGAGTGAAGCCCTTGGAACAAGTTGGGGGGGAAGATTAATGGATAATGGGATCAGAATTTCCGTCGATGTGTGCGTCTGTGTGTCTGACTGTCAGTATGATCGTCCGTCCGTAGATAAATTAGTGTTGAATGTTTCTCGGGAATGCAATGGTCAAATGAACATGGTATGAGAGATTCCTGTCAACACATGAACAAGGGTACTCGATAGTATGCAGCAGTGGGGATACTTGGACATTTGATAATCCAATTAAAGTGACAGTCTATTCTCAACTTCCGGCATTTTCGATAGATTTATTTTCTAAGAAAATAAAACTATCAAATTTCTAGAGGAGTTCTGGTTCAATCTCAACACCATAGCGACACGTCTGCCAGCAAGGGCAGTGCTGGAATGAACTCGGGATGCATTAGTTCCCGTTGTTAATTATACAATGTTATCTTGCCAGTATAGAACATTGGCAAAATGGGACTAGAAGGGGTGAGTGTATGTTTGCAGTCATTCGAGGTACAGGAATATTTTTTGACTACAAGTAGTATTCTTCATTTTCGGCCAGTTAAGATGTGGTGTGTTCCAAGTCAGGATTAATGTTGCCGACACTTAATGCCCATCCCTCATGGTATGCTACTTTACCAGGGATATAGAGATATAGCCACCACTGGGAGCCAAAACATGACCTTTGATGTCGATGAGTGGTCGAAATGTTTTAGCGAATAACTTATCGAAATATGATCCGGTATGGCAATTTGATACCTTACGTTAGATTTATTAGATCAACTCAGGTATGGATTCATTGAGACATGAGTGCGCTACAAGATGAAGGATTTCCAAGTTGATTTGCTATGGAGTAGGAACTGACTAGTCACATGTGGCCTATGGCCAGAGAAAGACAAGGGTACCATAGATGAACACACGGGTGAACGAAGGTATCAACTGTTGTACAGAGGCAAAATAGTTGGGGATATTGTATCATGCTATGCATGAATTAACACCGTCTTGTGCAGTAAATAACAGACTATTTTCCGAAATCTAAAACTGTATTCCTATACCCCGGACAATGTAGCAAGCCACATGGGATGAACATTTGTTAGCAAAATCAACTCAACTAGAAACATGACATGTGTTAACTGGCCGAAAATGGAAAAAAAAATACCAGAATAGGAGATGACTGGTCCTAACATGACAGTATACTACTCAATATTGTTACAACAGCCACCTTCACACTTACACAAAGGTGTGCACCTTAATCCAGCTTTCAAGCATTTGCAATTGCCCTTGCAGGCCTTGGCACAACTACAGTGGAGCATCAGTGCACATGCAGCACTTGCGTCTCCTAGGTGAGTCCAAAATGGGACCAGAATATTGAGACGTGGATTCCACTCCCATCCGTACTGTGATGGGTCTGGCACACATAAGTGTTTCTGCAGAGCACGATGCCAAATGAAAGATGACACAAGAATTACCCTTTTTACATGTTGATACAGAGCTGCTTTGGTGGGCGGGATGTTTTCCATAGACTTAAGGCCATGTGTGAACATATGCCGTCTCGCATCATTGACACGTGTACTGACACAACTGTTACTGTACATCTGTATGGTGAGTTTTTCGATATGCTGCATATGAGGGGAATCCTCTGAAAAGACTTGCGGATTCTCAGTCAATTCTATCATCATTTCAGTTGATGCGGGAAAATTCATCCATGCATTCCATCCTGTCTTCTTCCCAATGCCGAGCATGCTGGATGTTACATCACAACCTGTGAAGGCGTGGAAGAAAGTCAGGGCCTTACAGTAATCAGGTCCAAGTTGTGAAGCTATCTCATGAATTGGCATATCTTTATATGCCTTTCCAATTCCAAACCCAATCCACAGCTCACTGAGTCCAAGGTCACGGAATGTTGCGAAATGGTGCAAAGACAGAATGACGACATCAGAATCAACCGTGCGAAGAAAAGCTATTTTGTGACCTTGTGAGACTGCATGGTTGAGATGAAGCATCATGCGCGTGTCTGCTTCCTCGTGGTTCGATGGAGATATGTCACATAAGCTAACATCCTTATTGCATAGTACATATTCTCCTGATGTCGTTAACAACTGGTACTCGGATGTTGATGTTAATTTCAGCAGTTCAGCAGACAGGAACTTGAAAAATTCGTCTTTATTCTCACTAACTTTCAAGAATGCCTGCCAATTCTTCCCTTTAGGTAAAGGGACGTTCTCGGACACCCGTATCAACCTAACTGCTGTCTCACCGAGGCGTTTTGCTCGCGTCTGATTCTTCAAACTGCCTTCGGGGTAACAGTCATAGATCGCATCAACCCTTGTGGTGTTCGTGTTAATCAGAGATTCGATGTATGGCAATAATTGCAATCGAGCATATTCTCCAAACAGATCCGCTTTCTGTGGTTTGATTACATGGACTACAGCAGGCATATCCAAGATGACAACTGAAGCTTGTCTAGCTGCTGAATTCTTCCCTTGTGCAGGAATAGCTGGTAAACAATTGAGAATTTGAGATTTTGTCCCACTCCGTAGCTTACCTCTATCGGATAATGCTGGCGGATCACGTGCATTCTCGTGCATGAAAAACTCATCCATGTTTGAATCAGGCCGGGCTTGCAGTGAAACGAACATCTGGGTAACTATTGCGGCAGTTGCTTTACTTGACATGAGTTTGTCTCGGCCTTTGTCCAGGTTGGCTGGGGGTGGGTTAAGGAAGGTATATATATTTGCCTTGGGAATAACATCATTCAGGGGTACGGTGCATTCCACAAGCCTTTCCTTCAAGAAAGTGGAATATAAATGCTTGCCCCTTTCGGGTAATGACCGTAAACTCTTACTAACTTCGGGGTCCATATATTCACCAGTATCTAATGTCACCAGCTGACCACTAGTTTCATCATAAGGGTTGATAATGAGTCCCTGATTCACCAGATCGAGGAGAGATTTCAATTGATTCAGAAATTTTTTCTGCTCTGATACCGAACTTTCCGGGTGTTCCGTGTTATCTGATGATGTTGTGTGGAAACTTGCATATTCATACTCATCTATAACACGCAGAACTTCTGACCTTGAAAGCTCAATAACGACTTTCTCTTCAGCCTGGCCATAGAGACCTTTTGGACCACTGTCTTCTTTGAGTAGTTGGATACTATGTTCTTGGCTCTGATCTAAACCCATCATACTGAACTTCCTCTCACTACGCTGGACCACAAAATGGCCTTCCATGAATTTGTTGTGGATTGAAGGATGCCGCCTGGGTAGCTGAGACATGTCTCTCAGAAATACGGGGACCCACCGACAATAATTTGTATGTCCTAGGGCAAAAAAGTAACTGCACAACTCATCGATAGAACACAGTGTACCAGGCCAGTTACCGATTCGTTGGTTCCGAACGAATTGACAGCTTGTCAAGAGAAAGTTCCGAACGATTTCACCCCAATAGCGCGCAGTTGGAGATTGTGAAAGAATCCTCTGTTCCCACATTTCAAATGACTCATGGGGCCCAGTCTGCTGACAGTAAATCTCATAAGCATTCTTTCTGAGGATCTCAAGCCAAGCTAGAGTGAGAAGATATGCCTGTCGCGTCCTCTTGACATGTTTCCCACCAAGTAGGGATGATGCTACACCGGGTGTGAATATCTTTGCGAGGTGAAACATTCGCTCCCAACCAGAACCACCCATAAGCTTACCACCAGCTTCTTGGGTGCACATTTCAAGATGCAGGAATCCAATCATACACACCATTCGATCCTCACCTATCTCCTCTGGGAACAGCCATTGACATTTTTTCTGCCTGGCATACAACGGACAGTCACCTTCAATGACAGGTATCTGGCCGGGGTTTACGAAAGCAGTAGCTTCCCTGACCACATACATAGCATGCTTCTGCATACTGAGTGAGTCCGCTTTCTGCTCACTGAAAACAGGGAATACCCCAATAACTGCACGAGGTTTGACATTGTCTTGATCTTCATGTTTTGAAAAGAAGCCTGAAAAGGTCACAGGGACTTCATCAAGCTGCCAGCTGCCATCAACCTTCCCTTTATTGCTGATCTGTGACACATGAGACAACCAGTCATTCTCTCCCACGTTCAAATCTGCATATTCATTGGGCCGTACATTACATTCATCTGGAGATTCAAGCCTGATGTCCCCACCAAAGTCTTCAACGAAAGGAACAAATGCATAGTCGTCTGGGAGTTCAATTTGTGTGTCTTCTGGAACATCTAAACTCAGTGGTGGGGGATCAGTACCCACATTGTCCCTGCTCAGTTGACCAATGAGTGTGATGGACGTACCATGCATATCAGATCTACCAGATACATCAATGTTATCAGTGGTTCCTATCGAGAAAACATTACGTTTGCAGTTAGCTGGGACTACAACACCTTCGTTCTTGAACCGCAGTGAAACAGCTCTCGCGAAACTCCTGCGAACATCCATTACGCGATCATAAGAGACAGAGAGTCCCATTTGATGAAAATCTCTGATAAGATTTTTCATACGATCATGGGCATGCAACTTCAAACCCACATAAAGAGGCATTGGAGTTTCTCTGTCACGTCTCTGGTGAACATTTTGTGCATGTTCGGAGCGTTTCGCTGAATTGCTGATCAACATCTGTGAAATAGTACAAGCCACTCGAGTCTTGGCATTAACAGTCTCATCATCGCCTAAGTTCTGTATACTACATGTGCCCTCAAGTAGAACTCTAAGAAGAGTCAGGAGTGAGTTGGGTACAGGCTCGCTCAAGCAATAAGATGAAAATGATCCCGTGAAAGGAGCTTGAGATATGAGTATGTGTTTACGCAGAAGAAGACCCACATCAACTATCTTTTTTGCCTCTTCCTCAGACACTATACGAGTTAAAGATTCGGACAACAAGGAGCCAACTCGAAACCTACTTGAAATAAACACATCTCTACCCTGTGTGAAGGCGTCCCAGCCATCGCCCAATTTCTGCAACAAATGTTCTTTGAATCGAGTGGAATGTATTTCTTCACTAAGCCAATCAGAACCGACTTGCTTCAACCTCCGACTGTACAGATTCTTGAGATCGACAAGCTTCATCGCGGAATCGTTGTGTTCAACAAATGTTATGAGCTCTGCCATAACGAGAGGGTCATAGGGCAGGCCTGACGCGGAATGTTCGGCGTTCTTCGACTTTTTAGATTTAGCCGCTCGTGCTTCATTGGCAAGCTTACAATAACAGGTTTTGTGATAGTAAAGATCACTAGCAGCGGAATCAAATGCTGCATTGACCCGAGAAAAAACAACCCAGTTCTCGGCTTCCTTTGCCATAATTTTGAGTTTATTGTTATCAGACATTGATCTGCAAATAGGCTCACTGCTGTCACCTTCGCGTTTGTGACAATAAACACACTGGGGCAGTTTCCTGTCACAGCCAGATTCAAAACTTGTCCGTGTTCTTTTAGGACTCATATCAGCGTGGAGCAGGATGCCACTGCCTCATTTCGCTCTCGCTTGTGTAGCACGCGCTGTACGATGTGAGTCCGAATACTGTCACGGCATGTCTTATGATATATTGCCTTATTCGTCAACAGTGACATCGACATACACTCATCACTCTCTCTCATCAAACAATCAATGGTCAAATTATATGGAAGCTCAACGCCATTATCTAGGAAGCGCGTTATGTCTTCCTCAATAGCTTTATAGGCGTCATGAAAACGAGATTCTCTATACGGACGCATCAATTTCTTGGAACTGTCTTGCTGGCAAAAGCAACAACGTTCCCAGTCAGTACTAGTCCGTACACGAAGAGGATTCTCACTCATTCTGTGAATGATTTTTGTGAACAATCGCGTTCTCGAATTAATTTCGACAGACAAATCAGAATTGCTTGCGGAATTACGCCAAACAAGAGATTGTATGGCAAAGAGACTGCTTCATAAAGAGCGTTGTTTCTCCGGGATCAGCGTCATTCAGGTTTGCCTGAATGACGCTGATCCCGGAGAAACAACGCTCTTTTCAAGTTCCAAGAAATTGATGCGTCCGTATAGAGAATCTCGTTTTATTCTACATCATCTCCCACGTCTGTTTCCAACACGTGCGTGGATCAGAGTTCACTTTCGCGCCCTTACAATCGGATGTATAGTCGGTAGACCGTCGAAAAGGAGGTTCCCTTCAGCCGCTGGCGGCCATTTTGGATTGTGCCGCTACTGGTCGCCACCGGTCGGTGTCAACTTGTAGCCGATCGTTTTTGAGAACCTCATAGCCTACACTAACAGTGTGCCAAATTTCAAGAAGGTATCACCAAGTGCACAATTCACCTGTATGTGACGAATTCCTCCCCCGCTAATTAGACTATTCTCCTTGTTACTGAAAAATTCTGAACCAAAACGAAGTATGGAAATATCTGCGGTGAAAGAGAATACATTGATGGTTCGATCATGTGCGTTAAGAAAGTTTGGAACATTGAACAATGAAGAAGGAAGTGTTCATGAGTCTCAAGTTCCTCACACTGACAAAGTGGTTTAGGTGCTAGATGATTTTCATATAAATGTGCATTAAGGCAACTATAACGTAACCGCAACCCGCAGTGGTAAATTTGAGCCGCGCGAGATTTAGGCCCACTGTAAACTATGGTGGTCGGAGTTTGCCACCAATTAAGAAGGTCTTAAGATGACTCAGTGACGAATTCTCACGAACAGATAGTGGAGGGTTATTCCACTGGTCGGTTACATTAGGAATGAAAGAGGATTGGTATGGCTGCGTCCGACAAAACGGAACTCTGTGATTTTGGCGTGTTCGAATATTCAGTGATTGGTTTGTCGAGGATATGAGTGGTGGAACTTTGTTGGAAATATGAGGAGGCGTTAAGTGATGATACTTCTCGAAGAAATGCACAAGCTTATGTTTTCGGCGTCTTTCTTGTAGAATGTCCCAACGTGTTTCGGAGTATAGTGAGGACCAGCACTAATTATTGCCCCTATAACTATTCTTGCTGCACAGATCTGGATTTTTTTCCAAGTGGGCGACTTGCCCTGACGAACAATTATCCCAAACAGTATCACCGAATTCAAGTAAGGGCCTGATAAAGGCAAAGTATATCTTTTCTAAGACATTTTGATCAAGATCGAATTTGTGTTCCCTCAACAAGTCTAATCGAGACCAGGCTTTAGAACAGATATATTCTATGTGATTGCTCCAAGTACATGTTGTATTTAGTACAACTCCTAGGTGCTTATGGGTATACTGTCTTCGCTTATTTGAGCACCATCTAAGAATAAGGGCGGATGAGTAGTTGGGTTGGTTTTGCGTGAGAAAACTATACTCTCAGTTTTTGTTGATTAAACTCTACTCGCCATGTTCTAGCCCAGTGTTCAATTACAGCTAGGTCATGGTTGATTAAATTCGAGACTGGATTTGGATTTTCAACAATTAGATATAACGAAGTATCATCTGCAAAAGGCGTATACTACTGAGTAAATTTTCAGTTATGTCGTTGATGTATATTATGAATAATAAGGGCTCTCGTATAGATCCCTGAGGGACTCCAGCATTTATAGGGGGCACCATGAAGATGCTCGGATCTCACAATTACGCGTTGCGTTCTATTTGAAAGGTACGATTTTAAGAACAGCAACTATCCACCTGAGACGCCAGTACTCTCAAGCTTATGAGAGAGATCAACAGGCCATACCTTGTCGAAAACCTTACAGACATCGCAAGAAATGACCATAGCTTCTTTTCTTTCATCGAGAGCTTTTCAGAATTCATCATATAAATCGGATAGTAGAATAGTAGTAGAATCACCTGGCCTGAAACCTGACTGAAATTTACTAAGAACGTTCGTGTCTTTCCGGAATTGCCATAGTCGTGTAGAGATACATTTTTCAAAGACTTTACCACCGCAACTAATCTGAGATATGAGGCGATAGTTACTGACTGAGTTCGCGGGTTCTTTTTTCAAAACTGGGGAAACATTAGCCTTTCTCCACAATGAAGAAAAATACGAATTGTTTAGCAGTATATTGAAAAAAAAAACTGACAGTGGCCTGCATAGAGAAGCTTTGCATTCTTTAAGAAGACGTGGGCTGACAAGATCAGAACCTGACGCTTTGGACACCTTCAATGACTTCCGTACTTCGTACACCTCGCTACAGGGAAGGGTTATAATATCGATTGTCTGTGTCGGATGGGCTGTGGCTTCTGGCAAGGAAGCGTGCGAGTCGTCAACTGTTGAGATAGAACAGAAAAAATTATTAAGCACTTTCGCTTTCTCAGCATTGGAGGTGTATACTTCGTTCATGTGATAAAAAAAACAGGAATATCTGCTTGGCGACTGCCACCGAGAAATGTTTGTGACGTCTTCCACCATTGTGAACTTGGGGTTTCGTTACTTTTTAAAACAGATTAAACTTTGGATAAGTATAAAGTTTTGGCCTTCCTGATAGCTGACATAACTTCATTCCTTTTAATTTTATATTTTTTCCATGCGTTCGAACGGCCGGTCCGTTTGGCTCTGCGATACAACCTTCTTTGTTTTATTAGCAGTAGTATTTGGTTATGCATCCATTTCGGCTGATTCGACCTTATATATTTCTTTGGTATGTGTTCGGATGCAGTATCGATTAATTTGTCGGTACATTTAGAAACTACAGTATCTAGACATGAGTTATCAAAAAGAGAATTACAATCTTCGCGCGAGAGAGCAGCATGTAATGCATCATAATTGCCTAGGGAGAACAGCCATATCCGTCTCTTGAAAGATCGGGATCGTGGTATTGAAAGCCCAACTGATACTGACAATGGGCTCTGGTAGCGGATCATGTCGGGTATAAACGGTTCTAAAACGTCACAGGTTTTCATGTTGATTGTGCCACTGACCGCAAATAGAACTATCAACGAAGCAGACGAAGAGTTTGTTTGTTTGTTTGTTTGTTTGTTTGTTTGTTTGTTTGTTTGTTTATTGGGGTTTTGTGGCATTTCAACGGTCAGGATCACATCCTGCCGGGCAGTGCCGGGGGAGAACCATCGGGAAAGGGCGGAACAACTGTCAGACTCTCCAACGTACTAACTCTGCACAAGCTGTGTAAACAACAGTTGAATACAAGCACATACCGATGTGTAATACTCTTTAGAATATCGTGCACACGCGTGAGCAATCGAGATTATTAAATGTCTTGCCCAAGGACAGGACGCAGTACCGCTGGTCAGGATCGAAACGTCGACATTTCGGTTTAAAGTCCAATGCTCTAACCACTAAGTCATCGCACTCTGGGTTAGCAACAGCGAAAAGATTATTTGAGGAGTAAAGGTAAAAATCCCACTAAAGCGGTACCATTGTGCCTGCGTGAGTTTGCAATACAAGCAAGGATTTTTTACTCCAAAAACATCTAAATGAGAATGGTGATTTGCTCTTAAAATCATGTTTCGAAACGATCAAAGTGCTGAAATATATATACACGTATGGTTTCATTTATGTTCGAATTATAGTTAATATGTGTATATCTTCGAGTGTCTGTGTGTGCATGCAGACAGAAGGTCCGTGGCAGTTCAGTTCTGCAGCCTTACAGGGGTGCAAGATTGAATTGTCACTGAACCTCCCTACGAATACAAATCTGATAAGGCTAATTTAGTAAGTGCATCCCAATAGGCACTTCACAACGCGTTAACGAGTACAATACCCCCATATTGGCATGTTTTTAATTTCGCCATGACCTCAATGCAGAGCAAAATCTGTTAGAATCACAGGCTCACCATGCTTGATAAAATAGTACTGAAACTACCCATATTCAAGTTACCAAAACAGAGAGAGGGTTTTACCAAAGATTTAACATTATAACAGCATCTTTGCTTACCAAGCGTATCTACACACCGGGAGACAAAGAGTGTGAAATTAACCCTCATACAACTGAGTGAAAACAGTTACCTAAGTTTGAGAATTTTCGAACTTTTTAAACGGGACCCTTACTTTATCAGTCACTGTGCTACAGGGTTAAATGCCACAAACAAACTTGAACAATAAACTTGTTGTTCGATCAACGTGGCATCTTCCTATACTACAATAAAGTGATGGCGCTGCTTGGTTATGTTGTTGCATCATGTTACACTCTAAATATGTGGAAAATTTAATCTGGCCTGGACTGAAACTTCGCCATATTTTTTTAAATTTCGCCATATTTTTCTTGGATTTTGGATCGTAAAATGTTTTCACTAAAATAACGGTATGTGTAGAAACAACTTCAGATGGGAACAAATAGGTGTTAGAACTTTCAGAAAAAATTGAGGTGGAATTTGTTTTAAAAAATAAGACATTTCTCTCTTATTAAGATAACCAGAATGGAAGGGTTAAGTCTGAGGTCTCTGCTTGCAACAGGGAGATTATTTAGTTTGTAATTTCTTAATGGGAAAAACAAAAAGTGTGAAGTTAACCCTCTTGCAACTGACCGAAAACAGTAACCAAAGTATGAAATTTTGATGTTTTTTCGAATAGTTCCCATGTTCACGCAGCAGAAGAGGCTTTGGGTTAAACATTTCAAGATAACACCAAAAGTGTTCATCAGTTAATGATCTATATGCATGTACAATACATTTATATCTAAGTCGTTCCCAATGCTGGAAAATTGAGCACAAATTACGTGATTATTGTACAGAATAAGACACCACTCGTACTGAAGTTGACAAACAGGGCGAGGGTTAAGTCTGATATTAAAAATTATCAAAGCAAGTTTGTTGAGTAGAAATTCTGCAAAACAAAAATAAGTGTGCAAACTTCTAGAAAAGTCGTCCCGTTTTTTTTTTTTTAGATCTACAGGCCACGGGATTGAGGTGAAATTTGTTAAAATTATGACATTTTTCCTTATTAAGGTAACTAGAATGGGTAAGTGTTAAGCCTGACGTATCCAATTACAAAAGAAACGTTATTCAGTTTTCTATTCTTTACAAGAAAAAACAAAAAGTTTGAAGCTAACCCTCTTGCGACTGTCTAAACAAAGTAACCAAAGTATGCAAATTTTGATAATTCGAACAGTTTCCATGTCCACCCAGGCGGTCGAGGCGTTGGGGTAAACATTTGAAGATAACTTATAACGACAAAAATGATCATCAGTTAATAATCTATACACCTGTGCAACAAATTTACGTCTATGTCGTGTACAATGCAGGAAATGTGAATACAAAATGTGTTAATATTGTACAAAATAAGACACCACTTGTATTCAAGTTACATAAAACTGGCTGAGGATTGAGTCTGCTTTTTAAATCTATCACGGCAAGATCGTCTAGTAGACATTCCTACAAGTGGTAAAAAGTAAAAAAAAAACGTTTTACGTGATTTCATTACAGCATGTTAGACTCTAAATATATAGAAAATTTAATCGTCACAGGACCGATAGTGTTCGAGAATTTTTGGAAAAAGGGTCATTTTTGCTATATTTTGGCAGCCTGAAGGGGTTACAACTTTTTCGCTAAAATAGTGGTACATGGAGGCACACCTTAATATGTGAGCAAATAAGTGTGCAAAATTTCAGATGAATCGTACAGCCAGTTTTTGAGGTCTGGGTGGAAAGAAAAAATATAAAAATAAGATAAAAAAAAGAAAATTTTTATTTTGAGCAATAAGAATATGTCTCACCACTGTGGTGGTGAGCCTTAATAATTCTTGGCCAGTTGGTATACTGTCGGTTGTAGGTAATCGGAACAATCGTAAATTATGACGACTTTGAGGGTTGATTCACAGTATGTAAGTGTTATAGCAGGAGGAACGTTTTGATTATTGTAGAGTGTTTAACCCTTAACCGCAATGAACATGGTATGCATAAGTTTTGCGTAATTCAAACGTTGGCTGTACATAATGCAGCAAACACCAAACTGGGTCGTTTGGTGTTTGCTTTGCGTAAACTTAAGCGAAGGGGATAACAGTGTGTACCAAACTGGGTGGGAGAATCCGTGGTGATCCAATCAAACATCAGACTGGACTGGAGGATACGTGATAGTTTCTGCATTTTAAGCCCACAGGGCTGTTGGATCGCACTATCATCGAGGCTCCCTATGAAAACAAGACAGACTTAAACATTTCGTTTCTTGTTAGTTGTGGTGGGTCTGCCAAGTATAACATACGGTACGGAAGTGGTACCCCTAAACCAGACGGCTGCAAAGAGCTTGGAAATCCTGCAGAACGATGCAGACCGATGGATAACGGGGTCGAGTAATGCCGCAGCGCTAGAAGCAATCAGGGGTGAGCTTGGGTGGATGAGGATCAAGGACAGGATGGACCTATTGAAACTCGGTTATCTTAATTATTTGGTAAATCTCCCCGACAGCCGATGGTGTAAAGTAATGTTCCTGCGAATTTTCAACTCAAACATCAAGACGGGTGAATGGTCCAAGTGAGGGAGCTAATAGAGAACTCTCATTGGAGATCTCGGACCTAGATGTTGGGGCAAACCAGAGTAAAAAATCGTCAGAGAAAGGGTCCTGGAGTATTGTAACCGTAATTGGCGAGAGCGGGTCAAATCAAAGAGGTCTTTGGGTGGTCTGCGTGATAAAGAGAAGCCTGGTTATGAAGAGTACTTTGATGGCACCTTTGGAGGGTCACTGTTGTTCAAGCTGAGGTCGCGGTCCTTGGAGCTGAGGGGACAAATTGGGAAAAACAATGAAAAGGAGTGTCAGATGTGTAATTTGGGCGTGGTGGAGACCCTGAACACTTTCTTCTAGAATGCCCAAAATTCCAGTCTAAAAGAATAAGATTTACTGGGAGTATAATGGGGAAGTCGGATGGGAGAATGAAGGACATGTGGTTAGTGGGAGACTCAAAGGAGAGTGTTAATATGTTAATCGGAGAGATTGGGAAGAATGGGGCAAGGAATGTCATCAAGCAGTTCGTCTCCGAGTGTTGGGAGGAGAGAAGAAGTGTGGGAATAGGGAGGCAGTTGGGAGTACAGGGGTAACGAAGGCCATCTCATCCAAGAACCGCGACAAATCAGCGGCCGGCCAAAGTGTTATTATTATGTGTATAAAACGGAGTGTTGATACATTTCTATGTTAAATAAATGGTGGGAGTCCGTGGATAGATGACAGAGTGATCACCACATTGGGCAGGAGTATTCGTGGTAGATCAATCGTACAGCCCCCACAGGGGCGTAGAATTGGACTATCAGTGAACCTCCTTACGAATACAGGAATGGCATGCACATTTCGATGTCTATAAGTACAGTATGACAGCTTCGATTACTAAATTAAAACAAATCAAAAACCTCAATTTAATAATTGATTCCAACACATGTTTTGTATTGTACAGCATTTTTCGCCTTATGTACCAATGTAGAACGATTTATAAGAGAAATAAACAAACTGAAACTGGAATAGACACCTCTCGTGAAAAAAAGTCTGCGGTTAGAATTGTGCGTTAAGGGGACGTCCAACGTAAATTTGGTCAAATTTCAGGTAATTTTCTCCAAAGTCCAGAGAAGGTCAGAAAGAAATAACCCCAACAAACTATATATCAATTTGTTTGGAATGAAACATAGATTTTGTGAAAACTAATATTTGCCAGGGAACCGTTACCATGTGGCAGAAAGCACTGCCTGACGGTCTGCTATGGCATAAGTAAGAGATCAGATTTTATACAATACAATACCTTAAATAATTTGTTGAATAGTTCAATTCTGCAATCCTTCTAGTAAAGACTTGGATAAATCTTTTTATCATCCTTTCAAGGAACGGATCACGAGACCAATTGTAATTTAGGATGCCAACATTTCAAAAGGGCTGCCATTTTTCTTGTGTTTGTTTACCTTTTTTGAAGTTCACTAAGGGTCAAATCCACACAGTTCAGAAGAACAAGTATGGAGTATGGAGTCATAAGAGAGTGCATCAGTGAAAAATGAAGAATGCCCAATGTGGCTTTTGTGAGTCTGGTGTGACCATAACCCACCCCCCCCCCCCCAATCCTGTGCTATTTTGCATCAGATCTGTACCAAATTGGTAAAATACGATGAGATTGATACACCAAAAAGGGTAAACTGCCAAACATCCTCATTTAGTATTATGTGTGTCCATTTCTGGGGTTGCATGAGCAATGACAGCTGCCATGAGTGTCATTTGAATGTTCGAGTGTGGCCAAAACAACAAAAATGACCTGCCCTGCGTGCAGAATACTTTCACCAATCGGCTACACTTAGTTAAAAATCCTGGCTTTCAATTCATTTATGTACATGATTTGGTATGCTTCTTTTGTTTTGGAACTATCGGCCTTCCATAGTTGCTGTTTGGGGATGCTTGACTGTTGTTTTCTTGTGAGATTTAAAAACATTAATAACTGATCTGCTAACCAATATACTAATTTTATAGGCGGAGGGTTACCGGCCTGAACAATATCGGAATTGTGTTGGTTATCAAATTAATTTATCTAAATACTTATGACACGTTGTGGTCTCATTTCGGTAATTCGTGTGAATTTTTTGTCCGCCTAGCGGAGTTTTTCTATTTCTGTCCACAGTGTCAATGCACATAGATTTTCGCAACCTTCGGTTGCTAATAGCGCTCAAAATCGACGTTGATCCGTCTTGTACATCATGCGGTTGTGCGAGGGAGAAATTTAAATTTACGATGGTACGACATTTCGCTATATCTGGTGAACAGGAAGTAACCTTTCTGATAATTCTCCTTAACATTGGTCTTCTTTTTTCGTAGCAGACTTCATCAAGCCTTCTTACGTCAGTAATATAGTTCGGCGACAGTAAAATTATTTTTTCGTAAATATACAATTTTGAGGACTGTTATGCATGTTGATGTGAATATATTTTCGTTTTCAAATACAATTTTCCACTTCCATGTTTTGATGATCGTCACCAACCAAATAATAGTAGTTCGAATCGGTGGCGTATTAATCCCTTGTTGACAGTTTCGTCACATTGTACAGTTTCTGATCTGAGCATCGCTACTATCGACTGTATCTCGCAATGATCACATTGTCAGTTCAATATTTTCCTATGTATGTGTCGTCAGTTGTACATCACATCGACTGCCCGATTAAAAAAAACAGCTGTGAAATGTTTGAAGATTTTAGATCGTGGGAAATCAAATCATTTCCCAACTTTGCCCAAAACCCACGTGATCATAACAAACGTGTCGCCAGAACAGAATGAAGCGTTTGTGGTCATCCAATTTCCCCTGAGTGTTCGTTCTTACCACGTTGGTGATGAAATGATAAATATGCTTTCTCCGAGTATGGAGTTTTGGTGCATTTTATTTACAACTTTGACATTCGAATTACCGATCTATTCCTTGTTAATCCTGACGGTTACTTATGCGGCTGGCAATTTCTTTGTTATCAAAAGCAAAAAAAATTCAAAAAATGGATAAATTCGGGTTTTGTATACTTTTCTAATTATTTTGGTATATGATATGTCGTTATTCACTGCTTTAATTCGAATTTAGGGCATTGTGAAAATTTTCAAAAAATGCCCAAAGTTACGTTGGACGACCCCTTAAAATGGGTTGGAATACCCGACAACCGAGAAATATTTAGGATGACTGTTTGTAGACAAATGGAATCGTCCCATTTTCGTGCGTGTCCACATTGTTAAACACATACAAAGGTGAGTCTGTATTCCCGACTTTGGGAAAACCTAGAAAATAGTGTTTGCGTTCCCACAAGGATTCCTTTGTTTGCGCCATGTCATCACAAAGAAAATTTCGTGAGAACTTGTTTGTAAATGTTTGTCACCCAGAGCATCGGTTGTTTAGATTTTCTGTGTGAAGACGAGTGTTTATGGAGACGTGTGTCTGTGGTGGTTCTGATCGTGTGTCTGCAGTCTCTTCCGACAATACAGCAGCAGAATCCGATATCTAGCCAAGTTTTCGTTTAGAATTCATCGTACGGCACTGAGAGTCACAATGAATGATTTCAGAAGATCTGCTGGGTCGTCGATGACGACACACGAAGAAGTCAAGCAGCCTATTTCTTTAGCGTAACCGATACATGATCCCACTTCGGGAACAGTATTCTAGATTTAGCTTTAGTTTTTTTCAGTCCCAGTACACCAACCCACCCCCCCCCCCCCCCACCCCCACTTGATTTTGCAAAAAAATTAGTCTTTTTAAAATCAATTTTAATCGACAGTTATTATTCAAGGTGATATATAGGTAATAGAATTTTGTTTATTTTGAAATTTCCACCTCTCATATTCCTTAAATTCAAAATAAATATATACAAATTATACATGAAAATGAAGGGTGACATGTATAGAACACGAAACACATATGTAATCAACTCAAGGAGTTGACAGCATGCACTGGTTCCTGGAAGTCTTCAATCGTATTCGTACCAGAACTGATAATAAAATAACATTTGACGAGAACAACCTGCGGCCAAATGTGCTTCAGATATCCAAGAACAAAGCTATGCATTCAAAACACTTTCGAATGCAGCGACAGGACTGCATTTGGGAAAAAGACAACACTGTCTGCATTTTTTTTATTCCAGATTGATTCCATGTTCGAAAGACATGCGCAAATCACAAATTTCCATCGAAAAACAAAATCGTAATTCCAAGAAATTTCAACAGGTGTCAGGATACCTTACATAGAATATGGCAACTGTGCAGCCTCTATATAATAATAGTAGGCTGTATTAAGGCGATCTTTCTCATTATTTAATTTTAGACGGCGTTGTACATCGATGCTTTTTCCGTTTCGATGACGTTGACCTGAAATCGAAAGTACATTTGAATGTGAACAAAAGCGAAGATTTTGGAATTTACCCCCATGCAGCTCTGCCACTGCGTTATGAAGAATTTTGATGCCCTAGTTTTGTTCTTGGATATGTGAAGCACATTTGGCTACAAGTTGTTCTCGTGAAATATTATTTACTTATCCGTTCTGGTACGAATACGGTAGCAGACTTCCAGGAACCAGTGGTGCTTGCTGTCAACTCTATGAGTTGATTTTCATATATTTGTCGTGTTCTATACCTCCCAACCTTCATTTTGATGTATAATGTGTGCGTATTTAATTTGAATCTAAGGAATATCAGAGGTGGGAATTTCAAAATAAACACAATTCCATTACTTATATAGCACCTTAACCATTTGTTAACGACTCAAAATTATAAATATTTAAAATTATTAACGCGGATGTACCTAACTACATGCGACTGTTAAGCCCTCGTTCAGACTTAGAAGCAGAGTTACAGAAGTGAGGGGGGGGGGGGGTGCAGTTGGGTATTGCCCGCAGCGCTGCGGCGGCCTCGGCACGTAGCGCCCAGCCGGGGTGGGTTTCGGGAGGGGTGCCCCCTCGCAAAGTTGAGAAAAATTTTAAAACTTACGTTGTGAATGGTGTTCACTGAGGCATTCTCAGATAATTAAATTAAAACAGTTTTATCCTTTTGAAACTTATTGGTTAGGTCTTTCAGTTATAGAAAACGTCGTACATGGTGACATTTTTACGGAAGGACGGTGTTGTAAAGTGCGAGCACAAAGCACCAAACGCCACTCAAATCGAAAATGAAAGTAGGCTGCATTCCAAACGGATGCGTTGCACGATCTCGATTCTAGCATTCCTCGAATATTCTTAAGCGGTATGTTTCAGACCGTTTGAACGCGACACGCCTTGTTGCAATTTGGGCCCTCGACTCTTGTTTGTTGTTTGCAGCTAATGTGTGTGTGTGTGTGGTGGGGGGGGGGGGGCACACACAAACATAATTTAAAAACTTCTCTGATTTAGTGCACTTGGGAATATGGAATTAAGCATACCCACCATTACACCGCAAAGTTCAGTACAAAAATTATAATGATAGTATTTTTTACTACGCTTGGCGAAAAATGTGGAGGGGTAAGTACCCCGTACCCCCCCCCCCCCCCCTCCATGGCGCCGCCACTGCTTAGAAGTAACTCTCTGTCCACTAAGAACAGCTATTTTATTACGGGAAACGAAATGCAATATGCAACGGTTCTCAAACTCATTTCTGCCATCAGCTGTGAGCTCTAGATTAGCCTGCACGGGAAAGTCAGAAACTGCGAAACAGTAAATGTCCTGAAAAAAGTTTTAGCACTGATGACATCATTGTCCCTAAATATTACTATGCCGGGGACAGAAATGCGCAGATTATCCACTGCAAACTTCGTTTAAATTGTAGCGAACTAAATGGTCATAAGTTTGACAGAGTGATCGGGGATAATCCCGAATGTCACTGTGGATATCGTTATGAAGACTCCAGTCATTATATATACTATTAAAAAAATAGGGGCTGTTTGACAAAAGTGAGATATATGAAGAAATATATTTATATTTTCATCAAAAAGACGGCTGAGGCATTGCACTGTGACATCTAGCGAATGATTTCAGCGATAATTGTGTGTCTGACAAGCACACACTCCAAGCACTCGGCTGTAGAAGACATGGAAGGTTAGTCAGAGAATTTACCACATTCAGTCCAAGACCTCAATACCTTGTAAATCCTCCTCGGTTCGAAAGACAAGCGCGGATCCGACGTGGCTTACTCCTCACTAAACGTCTAATATCAGCTTCACTGATGTTATTTCACTCTTCCTGCTTTGCAGCGGCGATTTCCTGAACATTGGTAGGGGGCTGTTGGCGTTGTTGTAGGCGCCTGCCAAGCATATCCCAGACGTGCTCGATTGGTAAAAGGATTGGACCTTGTGCTGGCCAAGACAGTGTAGTGATGTTCTGCTCCTGGCGGAACTCTGTAAAGACACGGGCCCTGTGTGCTCTTGCATTGTCATCTTGGAAAATGAATCGACGGCCGTGACGTCGCGCAAATGGCACCGCATGACCTGCTAACATGTCACGGTAGTACTGCCCCGTGACACGCCCTTGGAGGACATGTAATGCTGTTCTGCTTGTCATGGTTATGCCACCCAATACCATAACCGATCCACCACCAAAACGATCGTGCTGCCTAACGGTTACGTCATGGTATCGTCCGTTCCTCCGCAGCCACTCTCTGTTTCGCCTGTCGCGGAAGTCGAGAGTGAACCTCGATTCATCGGAAACATGATGTTGCTCCACCGACGATTGTCTCAGCGCTGTCGTTCTCCACATCAATTTCGCCTTGCTGTGATGGGACGTTCAGTCTAACGTGGAATTATTCGAGGTCGTCGAGCATACAAATTCCAGCTGTGCAGGCAATTTCGGATAGTCTGACCACTGACTCGCAGATCTGTCGCTCGGTGCAGCTGCTGTCCAATTCCTGAGGCACTTTGATGGCGGTCACGTCATGCGGTGGTTCGGATGAAACGATCCTGGTTATCAGTTGTCGCCCTTGGACGACCTGGTCGACGTCTGTCATCAACATTGCCTGTCTGACGGTAGCGTGACCACAACCTGCTAATCACCGATTGAGTAACGTTGAGAATATGAGCCACCGCAGTCTGTCTGTTGCGAGCTTCCAACATGCCAACGGCATGTTTTTGATAAAAATATAAATATATTTCTTCATATATCTCACTTTCATCAAATATCCCCTACTTTGTTTAATAATATATTTATGATCAAGAGGGTAATACAGCCAGGTGATTGAGTACGTTTTCGCACGGCACAATTGAGCAAGCTTGAGTAGTCATAATGTTGGAATTGTACAGGCCATGACGGACTGATGGGTGCCACGATTAAATGCTTTGAAATTTACTGTGCCGAAGTAATTCAGACCTTGGAGAAGAAATAAAGGAAATACAAAAAAATTTACAAGCTATAAGCTCCAAAGTCTTTTCTGATCAAAGCCAACAGCAAACCCAGCCAAGGCCATACATTGCTTCAGGTAATCCTACCAGGGGTTCCCCATTGAATCGGGGAAGTCCATTTAGAAATGCTATACAAAGAAGCCAGGATGCACGCCAGGCTCCATCATATAATTTGTATGGGAGGTCACGCTCTAATTCTCCAGAGCAAGGTCTTTCCTTTTGGACCCAGTCAAAATTGAATGTTCCTGAACAAAAATCTATAACAAGTCCAGTCACATCTCCAAATAGGGGGAATTTCACCCCGAATCAGCAACAAAAATACATTTTAAATGCCAGTGGACTAAAGTGCAGACCCCAAACTTGGTCCTGAAAATAAGGGTCAAAATTTTCCGGAAGCCAATAATGAGTGTCCTGATGAGTTTTTAGAGGAAATTTGTGTACATAGATTGGATGGTTTTAGTCTCATGTTAGACGTTTCTATTTTTAATCAAAATGCTTTGGCAGTTGTTGATACCACTGCTATGCTGACATTAGTCAGCAAAGAGTTTTTTTGAAAAGTTTGGTCCAAAGTTATTGCCATCTAAACTTGTGAAACTTTCTGGTATTTCCAAATGTCCTGTCTTGGGTAAGATATATCAAGATGTTCAAATCTTGATTGGTTCAAAGTATTCTGTTTGGGATATTTGTGTTGCACCCATCTCAGATTCTGTGATTCTTGGTCTTGATTTTCTCAAAGAAAATGACTGCATTGTGAATTTGAGAAACAGTACTGTCACTATTAGTGGGGAGGCTTTAAATGCTTCCTACAAGAAAAGTGATAGTTCTGAGATCAAGATAGCACGAGTCACAGTTAAGAAGGGAGTTACTATTCCCCCAAATTCAGTTTGTTCACTTCACGTCAGGGTCAGTGGAAATTTGGAAATTGATTTTGTAATTGAACCTAAAATTCAACATAAGGGTACACTTGTATCTGCCACAATAGGAAGAGGGCATCAATCACTTGTTAGTGTGGTCAATGACACTAACCATTATGTTAGGTTAAAAAAGGACTTCATTTAGGAAATGCAGAGGAAATAATTTCTGTTGACGAAAATGTTTCTGAGGGTGTTTCAGAAGTTCGGGTAATTGACGCTCAGTCTGACAATATTTTGTTATCTGATGAGTTGAATTCTGTCAAAATGGCTTTGCCTAGCCACTTACATCAATTGTTTTTAAAATCTATTGTCAATTTAGGAGCTGATCAAGCTGTTCAAGTAGGCCATCTATAGACAGATTTTGCTGATGTTTTTGCCAAACATGATCTCAATATTGGTTGCATGACAGGAGTTGTCCATGATACTAATACTGGTTCTGCTCATCCAGTAAAACATAAGATGATTTCAGGAGCTGGAAAAAGAACATTTGAATAAAATGTTGGATGCAGGTGTTATTCGTCCCTCAGTTTCTTGTTGGGTTTCTGCGCCTGTTTTGGTCAGAAAAAAGGATGGTGCTGTTCGCTGGCATGTGGATTATAGAGCATTGAATGAATGTACTGTCAAGGATTGCTTCCCCTTACCTAACATTGAGGACTGTCCTGATACTTTGTACGGAACAAATTTTTTTACAACTTTGGATATGGCATCTGGGTATTATCAGATTCCATTATCGGAAGATTCTATGAAAAGACAGCTTTTGTTACACGTCATGGATTGTTTGAACACACAAGAATGGGCTTTGGTTTATGCAATGCGCCGTCAACATTTCAAAGAGCTATGGAGCTTGTTTTGAGAGGTCTTACTTTGCAAGATGTCTTGGTGTATCTAGATGACATAATTGTTCTCGGGAAAGATTTCGAGTCTGCTTATATGAATTTGAAAGAGGTCTTAATAAGGTTTCGAGAGCATAATCTAAAACTCAAGCCAAGAAAGTGTCAGTTGTTTAAAAAGGAAGTGGAGTTTTTAGGCAAGAAAGTTGACGATGAAGGGGTCTCAGTGGAACCAAGTAAAATCGAAGCAGTTTTAAATTGGCCGGTTCCTGAAAACTCAATCCAGTTACAATCATTTCTTGGTTTTGTGAACTACCATAGGGAGCATATACTTGGTTTTGCTCAGTTATCATCAGTTTTGTATGAATTAGCTCATAGTAAAGAGTATCACTGGGAAGAAAAACATCAGTTAGTTTTTGAAAAATTGAAGGAGATTTTGACTAATCCACCTGTACTGTCTTATCCCTCTCCTGATGGCTTGTTTATCCTCGTCAGAGATGCTTCGGAGTGCGCAATTGGTGCTGAATTGTCTCAAGTACAAGATGGTAAGGTCAAGGTCATTGCAAATGCTAGTCATATTTTGTTGAAGACACAATGGAAGTATTGCACTACTAGAGAAGAATTGTTGGCTCTTGTCAAGTTTTGCAGACATTTTAGACATTATCTCTTGGGTCGAACTTTCATTTTAAGGACAGATCACAACAGTCTTGTTTGGCTCATGAGGTTTAAACATATTGAGGGTCAGTTAGCAAGGTGGATGGAAGAGCTTTCACAATTTGACGTGCAGATACTTCACCGGGGCGGTAAAAAACATGTTAATGCAGATACGCTGTCTCGAATGGTATCTAAACCTGTCAGTTGTGATTGCTTTGAAGCTGGTTCTTCTCTCGAATCTCTTCCCTGTAAAAGCTGTCCTTATTGTGCTCGTGTCCATTCTCAATGGTCCAGGTTTCTTGATGATGTAGACGTTTTCATTCCATTAGCTGTTCGAAAAGTGAGTTCTCTAGACCCTGTAATTGTGGACACAAATGTTAAGGATACAGACTTGAAATGAACAGTCAAGTGAACTTCAGTTGCAGGACCCTGATCTGAAGCTGGTAATTTCTTGGAAGAAAAATAATGCATTGCCTTCAGATGCTGAACGTAGATTATGTAGCCCAGTTGTTAGATCCTTATGGCTCTGTCGGTCTCAGTTGTCATTGGTAGAAGATGTTTTGTTTAACAACTGGCCAAAAATTGAAGAAAATCACCCAGTTTTGGTAGTTCCTTCCTCTTTAAAAGAAAGGGTTCTGTATTTGTGTCATGATCTGAAAAGTTGTGGTCATCTCGGACAAGATAAAACCTTAGCTCGACTCAAAAAATCTTTCTATTGGTATAACATGACACAGTTTTGTAGAGATTATGTCAAATCTTGCTCAGTCTGCAATGCCAATAAAAAAGCAAATGTCAATCCCAGAGCTTCTTTGAAATCTTTCCATGCTGGTTATCCAATGGAAAGAATCCATTTGGAAATCCTAGGACCATTCAATGGGAATAAATATGTTCTGTTAGAGGTAGATCAATTTACTAAATGGGTAGAAATTGCTGCACTTCCAGACCAAACTGACTTGACTGTTGCTCAAAAGACTTTAGTTCATATTATCGTTACTTTTGGCTGTCCGCTTGAAATCCACACTGATCAAGGCAGTAATTTCCAAAGCCATTTATATGATTCATTGTGCAGTCTACTTGAAATTGCCAAAACAAGAACCACACCATATCACCCCTCCTCCAATGGTCAAGTTGAGAGGTACAATCGAACTTTGCTTCAAATGATTCGATGTTATATTGAACACCAAAACAAAAACTGGGATAGAGATTTGCCTTTATTAGCTACGGCATTGCATTCTACCATTAACAAAAGTACTCGGTTCACCCCTAACCGCCTGATGTTTAGTAGAGAATTGGTTCACCGGTGGATCTTATGTTTAGACTGAATTATTCAACTAGAACAACCCAAGGTGATTGGCTAAAACATTGATTGAATTGGCTATTGGGGAAGCTCATAAAACTGCCTGTAAAACCTTAAACCAGTCCCAAATTAGACAAAAAAGAACTCATGATTTAAGACTGAAAGAGAAACAATATGAGGCTGGTGATATTGTGTACAAGAGGGATTCAACCACAAAAATTGGAGTGGGTTCGAAGTTGAGATCACCTTTGGTGGGTCCATATTTGGATCTGGAAAGCCTCCCTTATACAAAATTGAAGGACAAAAAGGTAGTCAGTTAATCCATCATGATAGATTAAAACCCTGTCATGATCGAGTCATGCCCATGTGGTTGCGGCGATTGAGGCACAAATACTTTGAAGAGCAGAAAGAAATGGTGGAACCTACCATTGATTCACCAAAAAATAAGCAGATGCCATTCTCATCTGGGTCGGACATTATTGCTGACTCGGATGGAGGACTGGTGTCTACTTCATTGCCATTACCATCCGGGTCGGACATTATCGCTGACTTAAATGGAAAACTGGCATCTTCAGACATTAATGAATCAACCGTGGATACACCATTGGGTCACAGTTGCCGTAAAGACATGGGAGGTACTGATTCCAGTCAAGCAGAGGATCGTCAAGTAGAACCATGGTTTTATAACTCACTAGACGATGATGTGCTGCCCACTCTTATTATGGAAACTCCAACCTCCTCATCTGGTCGACAGATAAGGAAGCCTGCACGATTTTTAGACTAACAGACCACACAAGTTTTTAATCATTTGCACCAGAACAGACACTGCACTGTTTCTGGTACAAATTTTATTGTAAACTAGCAGTATAAATTCCGTTATTTTAGAAAATGGATCTTGATGAAGTCGACTTCATAGCAGATTATGATGAGAGTGTGGATGAATTTGTTATCGAGACTGCTGCAATACCATCAAGTAGTGTAGAAAACAGGGAAGAAGAATGGTTAGAAGAAAAAAGTGATTTAAAACCCATCTCCACTCGATCTTCTCGGAAGTACAAAAACTGCCAGTTGTGTCCAGCTAGAACTGTACATCTCAAGCGACATGTTTTAAAAGATCACTTGCCTTGGTTTTTAGGTCTTCATACGTCTTGCTGGCACAAAACTCCTATAAAGGGCCCTGATGGCTCAGAATCGGAATGCACCATTGGGAAGTCGTTTTATCTCATGAATGGCCTATTTTACTTCTTCTGTAATCTATTAAATTTAAGTAGTTTGGAACTGCTACTACAGTATGTCAGTGGTAATGCGCTCTTTCCCCCATATGACCCCAACATTATTGAATATAGCAGAGAGGAAAGATTTTTTTTAATGTCCCTGTATGTTCAGCTTGCTACTGGACAAACAGTGCATGAGTATCAATTCAATCTTTCTCCACCAAATTATGCCATTTGCCTCATGCATTGGAGAATCCTCTGTAATCTTCTCTGTGACCTCAAACTGTCTGAGAGTTTGTTAACAAAGGTCAAACACTTGTCCGATAGAATGTCATATTCCGGCAATGAGCTGTTACCTTTATTTTGTGATTCACATTTTCATTTAGATCAATTATTGAAACAAACCCACTGTAAAACATTAAATGATGTCCAGAAATTATTTAGTATTGAAGAATTTGTACTAAAGTATGCTGTATCAAACTTTGTTTTTCCAAAACAGTTTGCTTGCATGGATGCTCTCATTTCTGGAGACTCAAGAATTTCTATTGCAGTGGGAATACATCCCCATCTTTTATTACCTGGTGTAGTTAATTCCTTCACAAACAAAGTTGAAAATCTTTTAAAAGATAAAAAGGTGAAAGCTTTGGGTGAAGTGGGTCTTGATTAACTACATTTTGTAAATGTAATCCTGCTTGTGTGAATAAAGTACTTTGTACATCCAAGAAAATTGAATCTCAGAAGTTATTTTTAAAGCAGGTTCTTCCCTTGGCTGACAAATATCAGAAACCAGTCATTCTTCATTGTCGAGACCAAAATACTGGAGACGCAGCTCATGATCTATTACAGATCCTAACTGAAATGCGTTTGACTTCATTGCCTATACACAGATACTGTTTTATTGGAACGACAGAAGAACTGGTTCACTGGAATGTAATTTTACCAAATTTGTACTTTGGTTTGACCTTTAAAAGTGTCAGAGCTTCCTTAACTATGGAAGCATTAAAGAAAATTAAAGCAGAACGCCTTCTATTAGAATCGGATACTCCATATCTTCCAACGGATTCTGACACAAAATTTAGTACTCCATGGAGTATAATTCCCACTGCAAAGATCACTGCACAAATTAGAATCACATCACTTCCTGAGTTGTTGGAGACTTGTACTAACAATGCCAGGAAGTCCTTCAAATTATAAACCACTACATCAGAATAACATGTAAATAAATTTTGTAAAAATGTACAAATGTAAATACACACGTATTTCTTAAAATGCCAGAATGAGTTGAACTTTGGGTTATATATCGTGGTAAGGTATTCTGCTTTCTCATTCAAATTTTATCAGACACTCATACTGAATAAGTTAACATTTTGTCGTGCTGATGTTCCAGTAGACTGATGGGAAGGTTTTCAGCTTTCTCGTCGGTAACTTTTACTATAATACACTCGTCTGTGATAATTCATCCACTTATTCAAGCATTAATTATTTTTAAAAAGAAATATGTGGAAAACTTTTATAGGTAAGGGAGGAATGTGGTACGGACGGCCTTTCTCCAAATTAGCTCCGGTTCTTTCTCCGGATTAAACATCAAGTGCATCCGAGATACCAAGACGTCATCGGTAAATAGAACAACTCCACTTGATTCTGAACTACAGCTCTGAAAGCATCATCGATCTTCGAAGACGACTGCATCGGAGTCAAGTCACATTGGAAAGGTAATTTATCTTTCTTTTGTAGAGTTTTGCTACAATATGTACTAGAAATTAAGTTTTCCATTAATTTAGAATTATGTTGTGGTATCTGATATTCTGTCACTTTTGCACAACTGCACAAGCACCATACAATGTAACTTTGCTATGTAAGGGTACGGCGTTAAGATAGGCTTTCCCTGTTCGTCAAACCCGGTTTCAAATGATTAAAATAAAAATATTGCTTAGATAAAAAAAACAACATTTGTTCAATACGAATAGCAGACGACACTTGTTAAAAAAATCTGCAATAGTATAGACAAATTATTGTTCTTTCATTTTATCTCATTTCTGCTTCAAAAATGTCAAGTTCAACAAGTATGTTTTTGAATCAAAACTGACAAAAAGAATTAGCACTCACGTAAATGAATCTGTTGAACGGCATATTTAACTCCTTGCATGCTGCTGGTGGATAGTCCTGCAGACTTTCTCTTGCCACTGAAATAAGTACAATGTGGGCACATTTGATCAAATCTCCCCACCCCACCCCAATTGTAACTGTATGAATTTCCTACCATTGATTTTCTTGAGTTAAATTTAGATAAATTATTCATCAAATCTAGTCATGGCTGCTTTAAACCAACCATGGCAAGATTTGATGAAAAATATCTTGAAATTACTCAGTGTGTTAAGAGTTAAAGAACAATTGTTTGGGAAAAGATGTTTATGTTGCTTTCCCCACTGCTAAAAGTTTTAAAAACTGAGGGCCACACAATACTCCTTAATTTGACCAGGGAACATTTTTAGCTCATCTGAGAGAAACTCAAAGGGAGTTTTTGTGATCACTTTCCGTCCATCGCCCGTCGTCGCTCGACGTAAACTTTACATTATCAACTTTCCCACCAAGAGAAATTGAACAAAATTTGATCTGAATGTTTATCATCATTATGTCAATTTAAGTGTGTTCAAACAAAGTTGCCACACGCACGGGGGCCCACATTTTAACTTCATGCAATATGGAGTATATTCTTTAAAAGTCTTCTTCTTCAGGTCAACCGACCAGAACCTTTTTTCATATTTTTTATTCAGCGTCGTTAGATTGGTCAGATTCAAACTGTCCAAAGCAAGACTTGGAGAGTGATCAATACAGCTCTCCCTGACTTTCAGACAGATGCGCCAGCTTCCCAAAACTGGATGTTAATCCGAGCATATTGTGTTGCTTTGAAAAGGTCCCCTCCACCCCCCCCCCCCTCCCCCCCACACCGCAGTAAATATTTCTCCGAGAACTCAACAGGTAGGCTGTATTTATCGTGGCAATGTTTTTACGTCATTATTCGCTGTCTGTAAGGGCATCCAGTAATATGTTAAAACATTGCCAAGATAAATGCAGCCATGTGCGTGTATATAAGGTAAAACTTATCTTACGAAATTAATCTGAAGCTTTCAGAATTAAACAAAAAACAGATTACAAACCAGTTTATTTTTTACCTTACCATTTATTTGAGTTTGAATTACAGCATCGCCCATTCCCCACAGACCTGCTATTATATAGAAAATTACAGCTAAGTCTTCTGTTGGATGCCAGAAAAGTACCGCAATTTGCAATCCACCATGTAGGAAAAACACTGAAAGAGTATAATAATCATTTTTTTAGGAAATGTAAGTTTACAACTGACTATAATCGAAAGAAATGTTTTGAAATCATGTAAAGTGTAATAATCTTTTACTTTCAATGCTAATATGACTGGCTAAAAACACTACATATGATTAATTGAGCCGAAGATATGCTGTTATATAACAATTGTTGGAAAGAGCTTGTCAAACTAATGAAAAAAGCTACCCGAATCGCTTTAACATTATACCCAGTTCGAGAGCAAAACCAAAATCTTTCATTTGTTTCCCACAAACAAAGCTTGTGACTCCACTATGGAATGAGCTCAGCGGGCGGTTATTGGCGTTACGTTATGTTATGAGTTAACAATATTAAAAGCCATATCACAGCACACATGTTCACTATCGATGACAATTTTGTTTGACTTCAACCATGTGAGCGCCGTATCGGTTGCGTATTGTTCAGTTTCAAAGAGGTTACGAATTTTTAGTTTTATCGGTCGTGATTTGCAAATTTTTAATTACGTGTTCTTTATCAATGTTTCATATTTATATATTGACAATTATGTTTATGTATTGTATCAGGGTAGAGCTCTTAGTTTTAAAGGTTTATCCCGTTGAGTCCTTATGTTGCTTTAGAAAGAAGAGCGAGACTCTGATACAACATTTTTTACATAAACATTTTGGGGATTGCAGATTTATCTTTCAGTTTTCAACTGTAGTACCAATGATTTGATTAACTTGCATCTTAATTTCAGATTTCATTCTCAGACTCAATAAACGATTGTCATTTCGATCGAAACTGTATATGGCTGCCTTGAGCTTTCCCAGTCCCTCAATAAACGTATTGAGCGTATCTTATCAACAATCCGAAAACGCTATTCTCCGTTACTGTGTGTTGTTTCAACTTGAATGCCCCCGGTGATTCAGATATAGAAACCCCAGCACATACCCGAACAGAAAGCAATTTTTTAACGATAGATTCTTTTAATTTAAGATCGATCAGGACGAACTTGAAGATATATGTCGGGTTTTCCGAACTTGGACGGAACTGAGGGGAGTGTATGTTGAAAAATATTTGCTGAAATAGAACGTAAACTGCAGCTTTAGGCTCGATGTGTCGATATTTTTACAAGGAGATTGATTGGGACGGACTTGAAGATGTCCGTGGCGATTTCCCCGAACTCGGGATGAGGAATGGGAGAGGGGAAGGTCTGTCGTGTTAAAAATGTATTTATTTATTGGGGTTTAATGACACATTAACAGCCAAGGTCACATCGTGACGGTAACAGTTTTACTGGTGGAGGAAGCCGGAGTATCCGGAGAGAACCAGCGAACCTAGATGAGCAGCTGTCAGCTCCCCAACATCGTAACTCCGTCCTGCAGCACAGGCAATGTTAGATTGGTTGAAGAGATGCGCACCATCGACGTGTTGTACGCCTTAGTACACGGCGTCATCGTGTCCCCACGTGGACAATCGGGGTGAAGTGCCTTGTCCAAGGACACAACGCGGGAGTCCGAATCGATCTCTCAGACGGTCACCCATCCAAGGACTAACCGGGCTCGACGTTGTTTAACTTCGGTGATCTGACGAGAACCGGTTACCGCAACGCCACCGCGCCCCCTCGTGTTAAAAAAACATGATTAGTGAAATAGAATGTACATTGCAGCTCAAGAGTTGTCCTTGTCAGTTTGGGTCAATAATGTTTGAAAGTGTCGAACACATTCACATTGTTATTTTGCAGACTGTATGGTCATCAGATATGGAGTCCTTGTAAAAAAAATACCATTTCCAGCTCCTGAAACAAGACAAATGTGTGGATGAGTTATACAGGGGATCTCTAACACGAAATACTGTTTTCACCAAATCTTTACATGTTGCCACGTCTACCACAAAGCCTTCCTTCTGTGAGGAAAGTAGAACGGACGATCGTTTTGGATCAGAATGCGCAGTTAAACGGGTTCTGGCTGCAGATCAACATGGGTTCGATGACAGAAGCGAGACTTGGATACAAGTTCACAAACATGCTCATAGTAGTAATACTATTTTCTACAGTACGCCTCTTTAGACATGGAAAAAACAACGAGTGTAAAGGAAAATATTTCTATTTTCGTTTGTTCACAAAATTATCAGTAAACACTGATACACAGAACTCACCTGTGAAATTGATAGCTTCTGATACATGAAGATGTCATTGGGACTTCGATACGAAAAAGATGTTCGTTTCGATGAAAATGTTTCGAATATGCCATACCTATTTCCAATCCGGACAATTTGCGTCACCGAAAGTAAATTATATAACAATGACACGAGGGGTGAATTTACCTTTAACACCAAGAAACCTGAAGTCGAGGATACTCACCATAATGGGACACAGCAGACGGTACGAATAAGCAAGCAGAGAGAGAGAGAGTCTTAAAATTTGAGCAGCTGTTTCTAGTTAAGTGTCGTCTGCCTGAACAGGCAGACGTCACTTTACAAGAAGCACCTGTTTGACCATAAGACTTGAACAGTATGTGCTGTTCTATAGATTTTCGCTTATTTCTCAGAAGTAAATCGCCGGATCTCAGGACACATTTGATGATCTCACGCGTGATCGCAGGTCATGTCATAGTCACGCAACCTACTTTATTTTCTTTCTTTTTTTATTAGGATTTAACGACACATTAACAGCCAAGGTCATATCGTGTCGGTGACAGTTCTACGGGTGGAGGAAGCCGGAGTACCCGGAGAGAACCACCGAGCAACGACGAGCAGCTGTCAGCTCTCGAACGTCGTAACTCTGAACTTTGCACCGCGGCACAGGCAGGGTTAGATTGGTTGAAGACATGCGCACCATCGACGTGCAGTACGCCTTTGCACACAGCGTCATCTTGCCCCCAGGTAGGCAGTCGGGGTTAAGTGCCTTGCCCAAGGACACAACGCGGAAGTGCGAATCAGTCGCTGAAATGGTCACCCATCCAACTATTAACTGCGCTCGACGTTGCTTAACTTCGGTGATCTGACGAGAACAGTAGATACGTGTTTTCGTCGTCCCCTTTGTATACTGGAGGGCGCCGTTTTGGATTCCATGGTGGCACGGGGTTTCTGTGTGACCCCCAAACCCAAAAAGATTACGGGGATTGTGATCAGTTCAAGGGGAGTATATTTAATTACCACAAGCCACCCGGCAATTTCCCCCAAATTCCAGAATCCTTTTTTTATTAGACGTCGTGGTTATATAGGGTCTTAAATAGTGAGGTTGAACTTTATAGATATGTGTTCAACTGAACTGGATTAAATCTAATAACCACAAACAACCTGATAATCATTCGAAATCATCAAAAGCAGTCTAATATGATCGAAACGGACTTGACGAAACCACAACTTAGGGCTTATAAGAACAACGCGTAGTGCTATAGGACCGAGGGGTCTCCAAACGCTGCCATTGTTCTCGAGTACTTTGTTGGTTTGGATTCCTACAAATCCTTGGTTACTTTCTAGAGTTACCACAAACAACCAAACAGCTATGTTTATTAGATCGTATTTCTATGGAAGCTTCTTAAAACTATGAGCTATGTTATTGTTTCTGTCTACCCAGTAGCGTAAAAGAGCCTTTACGTTGGATTGTTTTTATCTTGTTGCTATCTTTTCTGCTTTTCTGGTTGGTTCGGACTACTTTAACATTATCCCGGATACTCTTGTTCTTGTTTCGAACAGCATAAGTCATGTTTCATTGATCCAGATCGTCCAATCAGATGACGTTTCTGCAACGAACTAACCAGTCTGATCACCCAACTGATCTAAACCCCACCCACTGCCACCACATATTGTATCTGGACTGAGACATTTATTGGAAATAGTAGTTGTCAAAGTAATGCATACCGTAACTGACAATGTAGGATGGATCCTCCTAAAACCCTCATATGGAAAAATGCGAACGTCTCCGTTCAGATTCAATATGTGATGATAGCGGGTTTAGATGAATGGAGTCATTTGATTGGTTAGTTCGTTGCAGAAAGGTGATCCGATTGGATAATCTAGATAAACAAAACATACTTCGAAACAGAAACTGGAGTATATCCCGGAACATTCAAATAGGGTCGGGTAGAGAGAAACAATGACAGCTCATAGATATAAATGGATGATTGCAAAGAAATCTGAACTAACAAAAATAGTTGAGTTTTTTTTTCTGGTAATTCTGCGAAAATCGGGACCAGCAAACGTATTCTTCTGCTATGGCATGTACCCTTTGGAGATTCCCCTCGGCCGTGCCATAGGGCTACCTGCTACTCATAAAAGCCTGAGATGGAGGTTTCGTGTCCTGTTTCGGTAATTTTAGACAGTTTTGTGTGATTTGGAGTGATTGTCGGGATGTTTCTGGTAACAAGATTTAACCTAGCTTAATTGAACGCATCGCTAGAATACAAGCTCACACTATTTATTGCTCCATAGCACTGCGTGCTACTCTAATACTCTGCCGGTTCTGTGCAGATTAGATATACTCTTCTTGAATCGAACACCCCCACCGTCCTATTAGAGGTTTTGGGTCAGATAGCAACCTTATGCCGCCATATAAACCAAAGTGGCAGTCTCCGGTATACAAAATGAGCGACAGAAACACATATCACCCTAACAACAGGTGCTGCGCATGCTCACTGCAACCACGTATCGTTGTGGTAACGACGTTACAACATGGCCACCCACGGTACCACGGGATGAGTGTTGAACATACCCGCCCCAGTGACGTACATTGTGCGAACTGATCGTATTAACTCGAAAGAATTTTCTTACCGAGAGCGTGTTCGGTGGAAATTTTCTTGACAACTCAACGACTAGCGACATGTTCATCCTTACTATATATATATATAACAATTCGTTTTGCAACCCTCTTGTGACACGCATAGAAGAGATTCGAAAAAAAACTATATGTAAGCTCACACAAACAACATCAAAGGAAAAGAGAACAGCGAAAGTCATATTTTCCAAGAAAAAAGTCTACATTTGCTTATCCTAAGAGAGTCTTATATGTTTTTCCAAATTGTGACCATGCCAAGAGAGAACAGTCTTTGAGAAGAGTCATATGATCCTCTAGATCTCCAGTGGATTTACCTTTAGAAACTCGATATATTACTTACGTTGAAAAAGGCGTTTTTATCGGAACATAAGAACATAATAACAAACAAAATTCAAGATTAACTGCCGAAAATCTGGTAGGTAGTGGTAGGGTTAACAATGGCAATAGTAGGGTTTGTAGTAACCATTAAAACTCCTGAAAATCCTAACAATTTCGATTTTCAAATTCTATACCTTTTAATACTCAGAAACTTTTATCCTGATAATTCAAAATGGCGGAAAACTTTTCAGTACCGTGATCACAAAGGTGGTATTTTTATGGTTCATATCGCTATCGGGTCGCGACCCACTTACACTTATTGGGGCGAGATTTCGTATACAAAATAAATAGCAAAACCAAATCAAAGAAAACAAGCAAAAAACAACATTTCTAATTTAATGGTCTCGTATTACTTGTCCGCTTCTATAGTACCGGGGACAAAAATCAGATGATAATTTCGACAGCCTCACGTCCAGGTCGCGATTTGGTTGAAATTCGCAGTCTATTTCTGTGATCAAATGCTGCAACACTGTTTCGAAGAAGGCGTTCCGAGAATCAGTGTTACACACTGTTATTTTCATATTACCCTTCAAGACTGAAAATGGTGACTCAGAGCTTTTCAAAATAAAAAAAAAACTGTTAGTGTTTGGTATTATCAGGAAAGAGAAAAAATGTCCTTTGTCAATTTTGGTTTTGTTTGAAGTACACATATACGTGTTCTTAATTTATAGCTCTGCCATTTGATCTCTTCTGCTCCTCTCTGTCCTATCTTCTCAGAACTGAGCTCCAATGTCTCTTTGAACATTTGCTATCACATAACTATTTGGGCCAATTGTGGGCCTGAGTAGAAAACCCCAGAAAAGGATCATCACAGAAAAGTCTTTGAATTTCATATCAATCTTATACAAAGTGGACACGCCCTGGATAATTATGTGGATGTCTTTCTAGCTTGTCCAGTAAACTGTAAATAAATAACTTAAATAACATGATTTTCTTGCAAATAAATATCACAGGTTTGTTATTTTAAGGTCATTCTAAATTTTAAAAATAAGTAAACAATTCGAGTTATTTAGAATAAATGCAAGAAAGAAACTTTTTAATAATCAGTGTGAGTAAACTGGGTAAGCGCATTAATTTAATTAAGTTCGTATTCGGAAAGTGTTCTTGGTTCAGTCGCTGTCATGCAGGGATTGTGTAAACAATGCATTCCAAATTAGAACTTATTGAAAAGTCAGTTCATGTCACTGCAAGTCATCAAAGCCGTCTTTTCTAAATTAGCACCTTTGCCCAAATCAAGTTTTTGATTGGTGGTGCGCGCGCCTATATAAGACCCCTCGAGTTAACTTCAAGACAGACTCGCTAGGATGGAATAATCGTTAGTTCACGCGGTGCAGTAAAGAGTTAAGGTTTTTGTGTGGTTCCGGTAAGCCGTCATTTGGACGACAGGATTCTCGATCTGATGATTTGCATCGAGGGGAGACGCCGAAGAAGAACCGATGAGTATATGTAGTATTTAGTTTATAGTATTTAGTCGTGATAACACGTCGTAGTTACATAGTTATTAGTTAACAGTTTTAAGTGTATTAGTGAATCTGTGTTGTTAGATGATCAGTTGTTATTATTGCGAGTTAGAAGCACTATTAGCAGAAATTGTAGATGATAGAATATTCTAAAAGGTGAAATTTAGTATTAAAGGTAATTCCCCATAATGTGGTAGGCGCAACAGGATAAATACGCGCATGAGCGGTTGAGTGAAAGATTTCGTGATTTCTTATCAGTGGACGCAGCTTCGACCTTTCTCTACGAATATAAGTTTGGGAAACAATTTAATTTTAGATGATATTTTAGTACTTGTTTTCGGTGGGATTCAGTGACTAGTCACAAAACTCATTTCATTTGTGGTTGGGATTATTTATTTAGGATTTGTTGGCTATTTGTAAATAAGAGTATAGAAGATTTATATATAAAAATTGTTGGATTGTTAATAGTCTTTATCTTATTAATGAAGAAGCCCTGAGCACCCTAGGAATTGATGGAACCTCAGCCCCGCCAAGAAATTAGCCCATGCTAGTTCATTACCGTTGAAAGCAATTGATTAAAGCGCGGCGCTACTCTGTGGTTTGTGAATAAGCAATTGCGATTTACAAAAGTGAGCTAGTGAAAATCCCCTGTCCCCGGTGAAAGAGCATCTTAGGTCCCCAGCAAAGTTGATCAACCCCAGCCTTGGCCCTCCGCTGACAAGCGCCCTCTGTCAAATAAATATTCACTCTCTCCAAGACGTTGCCACGTCGGCGTTCCAGGGGACAGTGATTTCTATTTATCAGAAAGTGCTAACACCTGTATAGACACCTGAATGAGCGATTCCCCAGTGGAAGTAACGCGTGGTTCCACTTTACAGGCGGACCGTTTGGTCATAATATTGTTCGGATATCCAACAAGACCAGTTGTTAAATGTTTGTCGCTGTTAGACATTTGGAATACCAGATTCAATATTAAATTATTATCATCTTTAATTTGTCTCCGAGTCATCAGTTGAACACCACTGTAGCACAGCAGATATCGACGGTCGTCCCCCACGGTTATATAAATATGAAACGCACCCAAATAATATGAAGAATTTTGAGTTGAAGCATCGATTTTCAGTGGAGCTTTGAGAAATATCCTTAGCACTGATGCTGTTAGATAAAGGTACTTACCAAATATGAAAAACGGAACGTGACCAATATATTGCACCAACTGTCCAAATACGAACGAGCATATTGCACCCACCACACCAAAACAGATCATCACGTATCCAATCGTCCGTATTCCTAGAACACAACTAACATACGACTGAAAAATAAATACATATGCGCGAAATCTTTAACCCTCTATCTAAAATAATATTATACGCTCTAAAATCAGTTTGGTTAAAGTTTTAGCGTGTAACCATCCCGCTCTGTTCATAAAAATAACCAATCAAAAGTTTTCAGGTACTTCTATTTTTTGGTTCGAAAACGTAATATTAGATCCCTCTTTGGGACGTGATCTTTGAGTTATTCTTTTTAGTTAACGCATAAATACTTTCAGTTATTTTTGCAAGTGCCTTTACCTATTTTGTGTGATTTAAGAGGTTAATATGAAGTTTGCAAACGGTATCAAATGAGTCGTGTTACCCAATCTGTCTATAGGGATACGCCGAAGAGTTTCAACCATTCAGACACACAAGAGCATTAATCACTGGATCAAAAATACTGAGGCTCTAATATACAGAGACGATGAACGAGGCAAGTCGCAGAGGTCATTATTATACACCAATAAATGTAAAATTAATGAGAAATATAGGGCTATATTCATTAAACTATTTCTTCTGCCTGCGTATGTTTAGTTTTCGAAAAAATGTGTTTTCATATATGTGTAAAAAAATCCTTATGGACCTAGTCTTTAAGTGGGCTTCGCCAATCCAAGGTCCACGTATAATATGCCAGGCATTGCGCCTGTCGGTCCAAACCCACGATAAAAGATGATGGATTTTTTTGTTGGGGGGGGGGGGGGAGGAATTATTTTACTGTTGAATTGTTGGTAGTAAGTCTCATACCAGATAATGACACATAGTATCGGTACTCCTCTCACAGACAGTGATAGGAGTCCGGCACTGATTAAATTAATGAACCTGAAAAACTGGCAAGTACTCAATCTAACTGAAAAGCCAGCTTTTAAAACTCGATTTAGACAAAGTAACAATAATTTTATCTTAACTACACTTACGCACAAGATGTATTATAAAATAAAGTGGACTAGAAGACCGGGTAACTTGGGACGTGAAAGGCAGGCAAAAACCGAGCGAGATGAATAGCAAGAATAGGCGCCATGGAATAGGTAGGAAAACGAGGATTTTGACATGGGATAGAAAAATAATTCGATACCTTAAAGTACTCTCATTTAATCGTACACACCATTTCGTGAACTTTTAGCTCTATTGTACTACCCGCGATGGTGTGTTTGGGAATTCATTTGGGTCATTTTAGGTAGTTGTCGGACAATTTGAGTAATTGTAGATAATTGACGGGTAATTTGTCTTTTTACAGAAGATGAGAGAATAGCAAGTTTCACGACTATCTTGAATATAAACAACTAAACACCTAAAGATTTGTCTTTATTGGGAGCCAGTCATTTTTCTCCACACATTTCAGTTTTTCATTCCTAGTTCTGTTAACAAATTATCCTAATTCATAAAGTTATTTTTTATATATTCTGATAAGACATTCAAGCATGATTACAATTTCGTTTCAATGGAAATTGTTTAGACAGGCTGGTTATTGGACAAGATTGTCCAGACATTCTTTGCGGGAAAAATCTTTCATTTTTCAAGGTAAATATATCTTGTGCCCAGTTGCGACATATATATAGGGCTCATGGGGCATGTAAAATGGTGGATTTATAACCAACACGAGCTACAGGCAACTGAATTGGATATATTGGCTACAGGGTAGATTGTACTTTTGTTGTTTACGACTAGAAATCCCACTGTTTGATTGGTTGTTATCGACTTACATATATATATATATATATATATATATATATATATATATATATATATATATATATATATATATATATATATATATATATATATATATATATATAATGACACATAGTATCGGTTCTCCTCTCGCAAAATATATATATTCACAGTCTTTTGTTAAATATAAATTGCAATCTTTAAAATAGTACAGTGTATTCCATCAACGTTTAGACAACCACTGTTGTCTTCCTCAGGGTGATTGACAATGGAGTTGGACTTCATTGAGATGTAAACGTAAGAGCGTCAAAGACATAATCTGCACGGAAGAAAAAAAATTAAAAAATGTTTTTGTGCGAAGGAATTCCAGTCCGAATACTGAAATCTGCGTGTTGCAACAGAACCTCCCACACCTATTCCGAATGGGACAAAATATGATTTGCTGGTGTTATTAAACTTGGGTTCCGTAACCATACTTCCTAATCGATTCATTTTTCGGGTCCGTTTTAGGTAGTAATTATGGTTTTTCAGCGTTTTCGTAGAATTAGCTGAAAAATATTGTCTTAACGATGCACAAAGGCATAACGGGGCGGAGCTTTTCGGTAAAGCTCAGCCAATAGGCATGGCCTATTCGATCACGTGGTGATCGGTGGTTTTTTGAATAGATGAGTGTTGGACAGAAATATTCATTCTAGCTCCCTCCCTTCACCCCGTCATCTGTTCCCTCTGAAGGCAGGCCAGATGGCCAAGGCTTTCAAAAACACATTTTGGTGGATTGTTTTCCTTTTTGTAACCATTGGGGATAATATGCTGGAGCTGCTCCCACAATTGTTTGGGTTTCTTTTTGTTTTTTCTAAAACAACCATCAAACTGCGGTTTCAGTATCACCATAAATATACCCACGTCTCTAAACAAACACAGGACAGAATTCTTGGAGTTATGCAAAATTCCTAGTCACCCTCCAGGCCGAGGTTCTCGGGGAACTGAATCCACTACCCTACTGCGCCCTCAATCCAAATAAGATCTCCTGTCCGACTCAAGACAGTACAGGGTAATAGGGTAATCTTCCTTGACCAAAGGAAATGAGTGAGCCAAAGAGACGCTCGAGCAGTTGCTCAATCGAGTGTCTTGTGATAAGACGCACTGGGAACAAGCAATTCCATAGACAGATACCAGAATAGTCGAAAACTGAAAAAAAGTTAGAGATACGTTCGAGAAGTAGGTCAGTCTAGTGACTTCTCATACTACCCATCTGGGAAAGGCGTTCCCATAGACAGATTCTAAAGAAGGGTGACCTAGTCAATTAGAATACGCCAATGAGTTAAGGTGCACATAATACTCGAACTGATCGAACGGCTCATCTCAAAGGAGGAAAATGGTGAATATTAGCATTGCTCAGATGAGTGACTCGCCGTACGACTCGACGACTCATCAAGAAAAATAGGGGTGCTATAGCCACAGACATGTCGCAGACATGTTCGCTGGAAGTGCAGTGACAAAAGTACGATTCCGTAATTGGGATTCTGCAAGCTGTTATTTAACGAGTAACGTCTTGTACACCTCTTCTATTTCCCTTGTAAATCGGATGTTTATCAACTTTGTGATGATAAGAACAAGATGATCGCAAAATATCATTTATACAAATACTGAGAAGAGATGAAGAAACGATGGGGAAATATCTCGGTCCGAGTGAGATAATGAAAAAAGCGAGAAGTCACTCGGTTGGAGGGACCTCTCGAAAGACTCGACGACCCATCTGAGAAATTAGGAGTGCCATACCCACAGATATTTCTTGGGTTGTGGTGCCAAAAGTGTGGGGGTAGGGGAGGGAGTGGAGTAAGATTACGTTTGAAAGGTTCCATAAGTTGGTATTCTGTAAGCCTGGGATTCCGTGGTGCCCTCACTGGATTTGACAGCATAACTGGAAGTAATGCCATTTGTGGAGTTATTCTCATGAGAAATTATCAATCACGTGGCTAATGGCGACGTGTTGGTTGTCATGGTAACATACCCGAGACAGTGGCGTAATTACTGACATCATCATAGAATAACCACACTTGGAATGTCCTGTTGCGAGCATTTGTATGTATGAGTCCTACGGTTATTTCCGTTGCTAAAAGGCGCATCTCAGCCTTCGACCATGTCACTCTTCTCCAGTATGTTTCTGCCGAATTGCCTTTTCACCAAATGAGTCGGCAAAGAAGACACTAGGCAGATCGACTTCTTGAACATCTACAGTCGACACTTATTAACCCAAAGATTACGGGACTGGCCGTTACTTCGACTTTCCCCGGTCTTCGAGATACGAACTTCGGACGTATTTTTGAAATATGGACGCCTTGAGCACGGGGACACATGGGCATAGAATTAGGACCTAGAATGTACACCGTCATTTACAAAATGAACGGCGCGGTCTATATTTACCTGGATGGGTGAAGGAATTATTCAAATACCCGATTGCTGAGACCAGTTGCCGCCTTCGAATTATCCCAGATATTGGATTTATGTGATTGCGACTGTATTTAGCTCATATTTCCACCATCAACTACACATCCCTTCTTATATTTATAGAATCGTTCTTGCCAGATGAGTCGTATGATACTCGATTGAGCAACTTCTCGAACGTGTCTTTACTTCAATCATATAAGTCATGAACCATAATTGTCTCTGTCAAGGGAGATTAGATGTATGGATCGAAAGTGTGCGAAACTTAGGTGAATTGCACTTTTCGAGTTGTCAGTTCCATACAACACGAACGATTTTATTGGGGGGGGGGGGGGGGTGGTTAAACGTCTGTTTGGATCATTCTCTTTTCGTGTTTGGTAAATCAACATACACCCATTCAATCGAACACATTACTTAATCACGCGACCATGTCTTTGGCAGTACGGGCATCCCATACCAGCCGAGTTTAACCCAGAAAATCCAGGATAGCGTCGTCAAAATGATCTAGGACTGTCCAGAATAGTATCATGCATAGGCCAAAAAACGAGGTTTCTGATCCCAAATAGCAATGTTCAACCTACACAAGCGATAGAACACACCCTCCTTAGAACAAGTCGAGGCCTGAAGATCCCATCGGCACCACGTATCACCATAGAAATAGAAACCAAGGTAGCGGCCACCAATAAACAAACTGGACAGCGGAAACATGTATCACCCTCGCAACAGGTGCTACACAGGGGCAGTAACGCCATGCTCCCGGGCTGCCATGAAAACTCACGTGACACCGATAATGCACCGCGGTATGACGTAACTTGCAGTGTCCTGTCGACAGTCCTGCAAAAAGGAGCCTCCGGATACATGATCTACTATTATGTTGCCACTACAGACGGCTGGTATTCTTAAACTGTGATTGCAGTGACATCAGAATACAACTTCGTATATAAAATCAGACATTTTGCATACATGCCCCACATTCCTGATTTTAGACTAAGGTTGGCGACGCGTGTTGGCAGTGATTTAACCAATTCCGTACACATGTGAACAGAGTGGTGGGATGGTACAGAATGTTTGCAATATCTCAATATCGAGCGTGCTTTTCGGGGGGAATATTTGGCATCGAGATACCTCTCAATAATGTTTTATTTCTAAGCACAATGCACAGGTTCTCAACATAAACACGTTTACCCGCACCACAACATAATTAATTGAAGACGCCCCACACCACCACATTACAGATGTTTTGCGTACTGCAGATCTCGGCAATAAACTGATTACTCGGGTCATTTCCATAGATCAGACACTCCAGATGTGTGGCATAGCAGGGTTAAGTACCCCGGAAAAATGATCGTCTAGTGGATTTGGGTTAGGACTACAATCGTGGCAAGTGGCCACAGGACAATTTAAGTGTTCAGTCTAGGAGGCAACCAGTTTCTGTAGAGTCTGCAACAATTCTTGATACTGCAGCCGCAGCGAAAGGGTGAATTCAAAACACATAAAAGTTACTTACAGTTTTCTGCGTTTATTCGCTAAACCCTAAATAAAGTTCCTACAAATTAAACTTGTACAGAAATATTCTCTCTCTCTCTGGTAAATTTCTAAAATATATCAGATACGAAATGAGACTAAGTCGAAATTATCGCATCGCTCTCATCGCGTCCTGTGTCTGGAACTGTTGTCTGGCCTGGCAGCGTTCGGCGGCGTCCTTCCACGAGAATAGGAGAGTGACTTCTTGTACGACGGAAGACCAAAGAGAGAAGTGAAGTCTCGGGTGATTCCGTTGGTTTAAATACGGTTTGATTCGTGCATAGTCGTGCATATCTTGTTTCAATTGATGTCATAAAACACCACAGAACACCACTTATACCCCAAGATGGCGGAGAGGTATTTCTTAACCCCCTACTTCCATTCTGGGATAGTAGGGCATCCTGTGGGTATCCTATGCTAAGAGTATGCGTTCTCGCATTTAAAAGGACATTGGCATTTAGTAGGTGTACAATTTCAAAACCGACAGTGCCACCGAGCGAACGTGCTAGATTGCACAATTCTCAGAGCTGAAAGTGATACTGGGTGTGTTGAGGTTAGGTCGGGTCAGTATACAATGCTAAAATCTGTCAAAAGCATTCTGATGGGGTTATTATAGGTTAGGCTTTTACTAGCTAATATGCCAGTCATAATTGCAAATTCTGTCGAAAACACCTTAGTAAGGTTACTTTAGGTCAGACTATTGTCTAATTTCGTGTCTCGTGCTCCACTTATAGTAAGTGTGCAGAGTACTTTTTTAGGTCAGTTGCACTGATGTTATGCAATGCAAATATACTAGGAATATGAATAAAATTACATAACTTGTGCCTGAAAACAGCGTTTACTTATTAAAGTTTATACAACAGAGAATTATTACCAAGTAGGACTTGGCCACTCTGATTAACACATTAACACTTCGGGAACCAAGACTCTCGAGTGCAATCATATGACTCCGATGCGCCCCACAGAGGTTAACCCGACACGCTCTGTGGAGGGCATTTCGTTACAATCCTCCCAACCAAGATGTGAGGTCCGGTAAACTTTTATCGGAGCTCGAGTCTGGATCAGATGAATTCCAGAATTTTCAACAGTGACCAGGATCACTGGCTGACCTGATCCATGGAATCAGGATGACCAATCACATGCAGTGACCAGGATGCTATCAGCATCACGGTCAACACTGTGACGGGAATCCATGACCAGGATCAGACACTACTGGTTTTAGGGATAAGAAATGCACTACAGGGATTATTTATTAAGGACTAACAATATCGGAACGCCTCCAGACAACAGGAATCACCTTTTTCTCCTAAGGCATTACATTCTCAATTCCTTAAGTAATTCTAAATAACAATAAACTCTACCTGATTCTGTTTGTGGGGAAAAACTGATAATTAAAAGCCGTAAAATCGAAGCTATGCTTCTTCAAAGGGGTTCCCCATAGGAGGTCAAAACGACACAGAGGACAACTTTGTTTTTGCTGCATCCAAGTTAACCCACAGTAGAGATGTACTATCTGAGTACATTGAGGGCAACGATATGCTTCACGGGGCCCAACAATGTCCACCAAGCATATCGCACATTGTCTCCCATCTCCATCAACTAAATTTTGTCTGGCTTGAAAGATTCGAAGGCTTGCATACAATTCAAGCGAGGATTGCAAGACTTGATGATTGTGTTGCGCATTTTCCCATTCATAGGTATGTTCCACCTGCACATGATGGAACGTTTCACCAATGATCATTCGATATTCACAAGGTAAATCAGGTACGGAGATTTGACTATATTCACTAGGGTGAAATGGACGGACCGGAGTCGATGTGATGAATGTATCGATCCCATTCTCCGATTCATAAGGAATTTGTTGATCATAATAAGTTCCGTCCCACCGTGGGTCATTCCAATAATGAATAACACTTATACGGCTTGATCGTGCTGCCTCCCGAGGGGTTGCTAATCGAGCCTCATGTTCGATTACCACTATGTGAGGCATCACCAGTTCGCATCCTACTTCCGTTGTATGGAGACAATACCGGTACAAAACTTGAGTTCGAATCAATTCTAAATGACCGGCGACTTCGTTTAACTGGACCACATCCCACACACGGATTTTACGCTGAAAAGCGGAAGCTCCGTTGTGAAAGATCATAGGTACAGGAATACGAAATCTCTGTGTCCAGTACTCTAATTGCTCCAGAAGAAAATCTTCTGAAGTTGGGTTAACTATACGGTATGCATATGCAGTGGTCATTTTTCAAGGATTTAATATTACTTGTAAACTAACTAAAACTTGTTTTTTTTTTAACTATAAAAACTAAAAACTGAAAATTGACTACAAACAATTGGATATCAAGTGCAATAAAACAAAAGAACTGTGATTGACTATACTCAATAAAATAACAAAAACTATTTTACACTATGCTACAGCTGTGCCGTATGAACAATTCTACTTTCCCCGTTAACGGTTCTTCATTAGTTTTTAATCTGTTGTCGATAGTGACGAGACTAGGAGTCACGTCTAGAATGTCACTATGTAATTTTGATTGAAAATAACTTTTTCGTTTACTTTACTTGGAATTCTTTTGTTGTTTGCGCAATAAGAAAATTATGCATGGCCGTCCAAAGATGACAACAGTGCCCAACGGCGCGCAGCTGTAGAGGTCGCCTTTTCAACTTCTGTCATTAAAAACTCAAAACTCATGTGGGTTCATTTCAGCTGGTACTGGAAGCTTCGGCTCGTTACCAATGCCCCACCTCATGGGCACACGGCAGTGCGGGCAAGAAGCTTGCTCAGGAGCACCTGCTTTTGATCTGGCCCATGCAATACCACAAGAGTAGTGGATTTGCTGTTTACATTGGCCACATTCAAATAAATCCTGCCAAGTTTTCGAAATTTCTGTTAAGCAAATACAGCAAGGGTCTCCAAGACCCTTATAATGAGTCTGTACCTCCAGCGTCTCATTATATTTGATAATTTGGTTGCGTAAACTAAAGCGTTGTAATCGTCTTCCTTCGTGTCGGATTAAAGCTTCACGAAGGAGCCGATACTGTTTTTGTTGTTTCTCCAATTCATAAGTTTTCTGTACATTACCAGGAGGAAAGAATCGTGCAGGATGCATTTGGTGCTGATAAAATCCAAATGAATCATCAGCATCTTCACTGGCGGGATATGTACTACAAGGGAAGATCTCATGACTCCTGAATGGTCGGACCAAGCCAGGATTGGCTATTAGGTCCAGTTCAGCATCCAATTGATTTTGTCCATGGTCATAATATCGGCCATTCCAACAGGGGTCATTGAGATAATGAATGACCTCATCAGGACCGGGACCAGTGACCTCATGGGGTTGAACTTCTACTGGGAACTCCGGTAAGTTCAGAAGATGGGGAAATATTACTTTTCTTTCCTCAGAGAGATAAAAACGATATCCAAGTTGGTGTTGCATTATCTCTGTCTGGCCATTGGCAGGATTATAATGTCTTGTTTCCCATATACGAATATACCTTAGGCGACGACATCTCCATAAATTTTTTTGAAAAAATACACAATGATCAGTACAAGGAGGTACTGCATGTTGGAAGGCCTCGCGTTTATGTAAATCAAACATGGCCTGTTCTTCGGCGAATTCTTCAAATTCTAAAGTATTTGCCGAAGCCATTCCAACAGCAAAATAATCAAATACAAAATAAAATATATATGACTATATTTAAAAAGAAACCACTATGTTACCATAGAATTATGTATAATACACTAAAATTTACACTTGATAGTACGCTCCCCTGGGTACGTCTGTAACTTGGTGCACTCAATCAACACTCTTTCCACCAACTTTCAAATTTGTTTGCCTTGATACTGGAGTTCTGTGTGTAACTTATCTAATACACTCCAGGAACCCGTGATCGTCATGTATCAGGTTTCCAATGAAGGATTATACATAAATTGGGAAACCAGATTCATGAAAATCTTGTATACATGTATTAGTCTGCTAGACTTTTCTGCTTGTTGCTGCTTATAATAACTCCTCAATCTTCACTCTGAAGGTTTTCATTTTGTGTTGGCAACTGATAATGCCGATACACAGTATTTGGGCCTGTTCGGTAGTCAAACGTTGACCCTGTGAAATGTCCAACATAATCTGGGTGGTACTGACGATAGACAACAAAGGGTTGAAAACTCCTTGGTCGGCCATCTGAATGATATCGGACTCGTCTTCGACGACTAAAGTCACGATATCTTGCACAGAAGGGAGTAAACTCTGCTACATTTCTTGGCATGTGAAATCTATGATGTACACTGCTGGTAGTAGCCACCCGGTGACTATAATACCGTAGAGGTTCACTTATCTCACCCTGCTCATTGATTTTTGGATATTGTAAATCAGGGCAATTGTATATCACTAAATATCTAGACCTATTTGCAAAAGTTAAATGAGTATCAACAGCACTGTCATAATAATATATCAACTCTCGCTCAACCTCTATATATAGTATATTCAAATCAAAATCAAAATATTGACATCCAAATTCATCCTCAATACTCAAGAGATCTGTATCTCTCATAAAATCTTGTTCATATGTATTGGGTCGTATGATATCTCGATCAAATTCATGAGGAGAGGCCAACGGGCGAGGTGTCCCGAAAAACTCGCTCCTTGCCCACTCCCACGGTCTCGGTCGAATATCGATTATAGGCTGCGAGACAACATTAGTCGGTAATGGAGTAAATTGTCATGCTTCCACATCACTTAATGGAGGGGTGTGTACTTCTAATTCAAGATCAGCTCGTGCAAGTTCGTTCTGTATCACACTGATACCGGACTCTGCTGCATCAGAGTCCAGAACAGTGGTAGAATCACTAGGCAAAGAATCACTTGTGGGTGTGGTCATACTGGAAGAAGTATGTGATCTCATTGTTATATCATAAACAAACCCACCGAGTCCATCTTGGTTCTCGGGGTCTCGATGAATAATTGCATCATGGGTTCTAACAGGTAATATTGGAGGAAGAACTAACGTTTCCACGGTATCCGTAGGCAAATAAGGTGGAAGTCGTTGAAGTCGTTCAGGTGTGGATAGTAAAATGGAGTCTGTAGGAGTTTGAACACTACTTGGAGGGGTCGACAAAAGGTCGGAAGATGCTATAGAAGGTGATTGTGATGCTTCTATTGATGCCAATACAGACACACAATTATCAGATGAATTGCTATTTATATTTACGTTTATACTAGATGAATTAGTGTCTTGAAAAAGTTCTCGTGAAACAGTACTATTACTGTCAGTTCCAGTACTAACTGTACTTGAAGTTTCATCATCATATAAATTGTCACGATCATTATAATAACTCTGGTAATCAGGGAAATCATCGATTCCACTGTCAACACTAGAATCAGATTCTGCCATTTGTACACTGGTCACTGAAACAAAAACACACAGTGTGTGATCAACTGTTTTTCAGTTTCTTTGTCTATATCAAACATAGTTATGTGGACATTGGCAGAATCCACATCATGTTGTACACGGGGATATATTGATTTCCTATTCGGTTGAGGAGAAGGTCTAAAGTTTTGAACAGCTTTTCTCATCATGTCTCTAATACTCTTAGGAGGTTGTCGTTGTTGTTGTTGTGCTCCAGTTGGATTAGCAGGAGCTGAAGGCTGTGGTCTAGGCCCCATACTAGTATAGATTTCATCATCGGCAAATGCAAAATTAGACATTTCACTATCATCAACAGCAGAAAAAGTCGGTTTACTTTTACGGTTTCTTAACCACTTGTATATCTGTTTGTGTCTATCGGCTCGATAGCACTTCCAAAGCAGATATAATCCTATTATTAATGCAACAGTCGCGAGAGCATAAGCCCACTTAGGGACTTCAAATGATTCCGTCATTTGTAAATTTAGCGAGTCAAGTTCATGAATTAAGTCATCCATGGGTAAGTCATTTAAGTGTTCTATTCCTTTCGGTATCATAAACATCGATATGTTCACTCTCTCTATGACAGGTTTCCACATCTGTCGTTGTAACAACGAGAAATTTGGTAACACCGTCTTTGTAACAATCCGAAAAGTAGAATTATCCCTTTTATGGAAATAACTCGGTAACATTAATTGACCGCTCGATGCCATACATAATGGCTTTAATTCCAAAATTCCAATTGGCGGAAGAATCCGTTTTGGTTTCGGATTTCTTCGTTTTGGACACGTAATTGAGAATCGTAGTGGGACATCTGTCGTGATGTACCACATTCCTTCATCGATTCTAGTACTAAACGGGAGGTCGATATTCAATCGAACTTCCGTTTGACATAAGTTCGGAATCTCTAATTTCATGTTTAAAAACAAAGCTAACATACAACTTGTCGTTGTATGTATCGTTCGTACAGCACCTACTAAAGGACAAAACAACTTATTGTTATCTACACATTGATCATGTCCTATTTCTCGGACATACTTCGTCCTTTCTTTATTAATAATTAATATGTCAGATTCAAGAGTATATATTGCTACTAATTTATTTGCAACTCGCGAAGCATTCTTGGTTACATTGACAAAGGGTACAGGCAAAGCCTGCACCTTGAACACTTCAAATTGCAAGTTCGAATTACGTAAGGGGATCTTCATAAAGATCACCAGTTTATCGTCGTCATAAATGGCAGCTGTCGTAAGCAAATGATAATATTGCCATAATTCTGTTGTCAGATCTAGTGGCAACATGGACTTATCATCTAATTGAACTTGAATACTCATTAATACTGAGGTCAATAGTGAAGGATCCACTATTTTCGGTGATAACTTCCTATCGGCTAGAATATCCATTTGATCATGTAATCCCCGCAGAGTGGTTTCTGCGGCGATTATCATTGATTCCAATTGACTCATTACAAACTCAAGCTGATGATAAGCATGAGTGAAATGTTCAAGATATAATATTCGATCTTCATGATTCTGAACTACTTGATTTACTCTACCTTGAAATAACATCAATTCGCGCGACATGTTTAACATAAATTCTCTATTTTTCAGAATCGCTTCATGATTCATCTTAATGAAGGTTAAACTTTGTTTTTGAATATGTTGAATCATTGCTTGATTAGTACTTACACATCTTAAATTTTCTGCTATCCCATCTAAATCTGACTGGGATACAGTTCCGAAGAGAAAACTCAATCCTTCACCTACAAAGTCGAACAAACCTCGTTTCTTCCGAGACGAGATTATTGTATGGCCATGTAATCTGCGGTAATCGTTCAGATCCTCTTTTACTCATTTAACACGATTATTTAGGTATCTGATCTCCTGGTGTATATCCGTTATGATCGACCTTAACGCAACGGCAAGAGTAGAGTTTTCACCATTTACTTCTACAAAAGTTTGTCGAAAAGCTATGGTTGTAGCATTATACAAACCATCGGAATATTTCATACTTCGATCAAGTCTACGCACATATTGTATAAAAGGTTGAAGTTCATAAACAAACATTGTACTCCAATCACTAGTTACCATATTTACTTCTTTCACTTTCTTAAAAATCACATTGTTTCTAATAATAGTATGTCCATCTATTATTGTAGTCAAAAGACCAACTAATAACATCCAATGCAACATCTTGCTCCTACAATGAGAAAGGAAGCAAGAGTTAGCGCAATGAGTAATACGCGATTCAATTACTTTCACTCTGACGATTCACTTTCCGGGTGTAAAAGGTCAGAAAGTTAATCCAACTACAAGAGAGTCTTAGTCAGTTCACGAGGCTGACAAGAGCTCACTCATAGTTTCGTTCCAAACAAATCATAAGTCAATACAATTTTGTTACTCATTTTACACTTTCTCTCGTCTCTCTCACACTTAAGGAGAGGCATGCCATATGTGTTACGTTTAGCTATCATGAGTCTTGTGGTAACATTTAATCACTAGTACTCCAGGTAGAGGGTATCATAATTGCTCCTAATTCTAATTTCTCACCTGGTTCTTTAATCTTATTATGATCTCTTAATACAGCTTGTATGCAAGAGATCATCTCAGTTATATCTTTACTTGATTGTTTTGGTTGAGGCCCACTACTGTGGCCTTTTTCTTCAGTTATTTGCAATTGGTCAACTTCCATCGTTGAATCATTTACTCGATCATTTTGATCGCCAGCAATGAATCGTGATGGTAGCCGATCAGCTGAAGGAGCTTGTAGCTCTTTCATACATTTCTTGTAATCCCGTACCTGTTGTACTTGTTGTCTTAATTATGCTAATGGAACACCATCTTCTTCTGAAGAAGAATGTTCTCGTCTTTGTCTTTTATTTTTAATGAATGACGTTAAGGGGTGTTTTTCTTGAATCCCTTGCATATCGTCACTTTCATTACTGTCACTACTGCTACTGTATTCAGCAGTCGACTGTTCTGATGGGGCAGCGTAACGTTGTATTCGTCGCGCTCTAACAGGTTGGACAGGTTGAGGCACCTCCCATTCTTGAGGCGCTTTATCAAGTCTTTCCCCATGACATTTAATTATTCTGCGAGTTAATTGATCTTGTATCTTGTAACTCACTGGACCTGTTCTCTCAATGACTCGAAATGGGTAGTCCCATTTCGATTCTAATTTTCCTTTAGATTTACCTGAGGAGTATAAAACAGGATCACCTACTTCAAAGGTGATATCCTTTGCTGTAATATCATGTAATCTTTGTTGTTTTAATACTCGTTTCTTTTGTGCAGCTTGCTGTTTTCAAAATGCTTTATGTTGTTCCTGAATGGCTATCTTATGAGGTTCTTCACCTACATATTTTTCTCAAGGTTTAAGTATGTTGTTGAGTGGTAAAACCACATCTCTACCATACACCAGATAAAATGGAGAGAATCCAGAGGATTCACTGCCATTAAACCTGATGGCTGCCATAGCTTGGTTTAGGAATAAATCCCATGTTTCTAATTCTTCTCGAGCTATTTTTGCTAAGATGTCATTCAGCGTTCTATGTAGCCTCTCCACCTTCCCATTAGATTGTGGATGGAAGTAGGAAGTGGTTACATGATGTATCTTGAAATAGTCAGTTAAATATTTCATCACTGCATTTACATTTTCAGATCCATTATCTGTTAATATTTCTAAAGGACATCCAAATCTTGGAAAAATTTGATCTATTATCAAGTTAGCAATTGTTTCCGCCTTTTTATCAGGCACTGGAAATGCTTCAGGCCAGCCAGATTAAATATCTATGAAGGTCACAATGTATTTGTTTCCTGATAAAGTCTCAGGGTGTGGACCACTCTTATCCAATGATATTTTAGCAAAGGGGTATGGAGGTCTATCAGTCTCTTGCAATGGCAAAGTGTGAGCTCTGGTGTTATGAGCTCGACACACAAGACAATTTTCTACATGTTTATAAATATGTTTATATAAATCTTTCCAATAATATTTTCTACTGATATTATTGTACACTTTGTCTATGCCAAGGTGACCTAATTCGTCATGGTATTGTTTCAACACATCTGCATGTAATTGTTCGGGTATGCACAAACATACCCGTGGGTTATCGTCAACTGTACTAATGTAATATAATACTCCCTCAATCATGAGGTATCTACTACTAATGTGAGCAGGGGTATTGTTACCTTGATACTTCTTAATGATTTCTACAATCTTTTCATCTTTCTGTTGCTCTACCTTCATGTCCAAATCTTTGTAATTAATTGCTTGTGGTTCGTGCGGAACCTGAGGTTCATCTGTGATGACATGTACATATCTTTGAGGATCAATTTTATTACTATTTATAATTCCAATTTGTAATGCTTTCTGATTTTCCACATTATCCATCTCGTACCCGGGGTCAGCGTTTGCAATTCCTTCAGGTAAACGAGAAAGTAGGTCAGCACATGCATTCTTTCTACATGGTAAATATTCAATCTTACAATTGTAGCTAGCTATCTTTAATGCCCAGCATTGTACTTTGGCATTGTTTTGTGGACTTTTCAACAAGTACTGCAAGGGGGCGTGGTCTGTCTTAATAACAAACTCTGCTCCCTGCAGGTAGTTATTGAATTTATCCAATGCATATGAGATAGCGAAAGCTTCTTTCTCAAATGTCGACCATTTCTGTTGGGTTTCACCCAATTTATGAGAGAGGAAGACAATGGGTTTTTCATCAGGTACTCCAGGTAGTTGACCTGTTTAGTCATCACATGGTTGTGCCAAAACCGCTCCGACACAGCGGCCACTGGCATCTGTGTAAAGCACGTAAGACTTTCTGGGATTTGGATATGACAAATGAGCAACTTGAGTTAAACGATCTTTCAATTCTTGAAAGGCTTTTTGATGTGTATCACGCCAATGAAATCTTGCATATTTCTTTGTCAGTTCTAAGAGTGGTTGAGCAATTTCGCTGAACCGAGGAATAAATCTACGGTAGTATGAAGTCATGCCCATAAAAGATCTCACTTCTGTTACCGTTTTCAGCGGATTTAATTTTCGAATGACCTCGACCTTCGAAGTCTCAGGTTTAATTCCATCTTTACTAATTACAAAACCAAGATAAGATGTTTCAGATTGAAAGAAGGAACACTTCTTAGCTTTTAGCTTCAGTTTATGTTTTCTTAGTCGACCAAACACTTGTTTAATGTGGTCGATATGAGATTTTATGTCACGGCTGAAAATCAAAATATCATCAAGGTAGGCCAGAGAAAAATCCTCTAGGCCCTCCAAGACGCTTGTCATGAGGGATTGATACACCGAGGGCACATTCACAAGTCCAAACGCCATCACATTGAACTCATAAAGGCCCTTATGGCAAACAAAGGCCGTTTTTGGTCTGTCTTCTTCATCCATCTTGACTTGCCAGTAGCCTGACTTCATGTCAAGGGTGGTGAAGTATTGACATCCATTCAATAAAGTAAAGATATCGTCAATCAATGGAAGCGGCCAGTTCATAACTTTCGTGACTTCATTGAGCTTGCAGAAATCAACGCAGAAGCATTTCGAGCCATCTTTCTTGTCCATGAGTAAGCACGGAAAACTCCATGCACTATTTGACCTTCGGATAATTCCGGATTGAAGCATTTCTTCAAGTGCTTCATCCATAATTTTTCTCTTCAGTAATGGAACTCTATATGCTCTACTTTTGATTGGTGGCGCATCACCTGTATCGATGCGCATCTTAACTGTATCTGTCTGAGTTAATTCTTTATCAGTTTTTGCAAACAAGTCTTTATTATTATTGATGACTGGCATCAACAGGTGCCGTTTGTCCTCAGGCACCTGTATGTCAGCATCTGTGATCTGATCTTCAGGTGTATTTTGAGTTAAGATCTGATTAATTTCTAAGACTTTTTCTTCCTGTTCTATTGGGTCAAGTTTTCCAATCAAACATCCCCTTTTCAAGGTATAATGTTTGTTGGTACTGTTCACCAACAGTACAGGTATGGTTTCATTTCCATTAGTGATGATACTGTTACTAACCAAGAGGCCAAGCTGTTCAGCCACATGACCTTTAGTCAGTCTATGATGTTCTAAGTATTTTGTGTCAAAGACAGATTTTGCACCGGAAGCTTTTGCTGTACACAAACAAGTGGACTGTGGTTTAAGTTCCACCTGATTAATCAGTCGAGTAAGACAACTCACCTGTATATCTTGAACAATGGGTACATAGTGACCATCTAATCTCAATTTATGAAATTCCCAATATAAATTAACTCGATTGCCCCTAATCCAATCCATTCCTAATAACATACTTCAATTCAATTCATTTATTACTAAGAACTCATGCACCTGATAAATTCCTTGAATATAAAATTCAAGTCTAACTTTTCCTCGAGGGAGAGTGTCATTCCCAGTAATACCTGCAATGCGAGGCAAAGAATTTTTATCACCAACTAATTTCGGTCGGTGTTTAAGATTTTTCCAAAATTTTGTACTAATACAACTAGTCTGTGCCCCTGTATCTAATAAGGCACGTACTCGTTGTCCTTTGATGTTCACTAAGACACTATTCAAAGAAGCAGCCCCATAATTTATGGTTACTGTTTCCGGTTGAGAATTTCTAAGTTTTTGTTGCTGTTGTTCCCCATTTGGGTAATCATCATTGTTTACTAAGTTATTTCCCTTGGTTTCCATAGAGTGTTTCACTTCCTGTTGACATGGGTTTTTCCAATTACTTCCCCTTGGGTTTTTCCTGTTTTGTAGTTTTGGGTTTTTCCCAAGTGATTTCTCTTGGCTCCTTATTCTTGGATTCCTATTTCCTGATTCACATACTGTCTGTTTCTGTTGATTTATTTCAACACAACCCTGCTTACCTGGTTGACTACAATTACAAGACTTTTTCATAGTTTGATTTTCATAAGCATTTTTCATATAAATCATAATATCAGGGTCTACATCTACAATGTGTATCTCTTTTAATTGTTTAGGAGTAAAGTTTTGTAGAACTCTCACATAAACATCTGCACACTTTTGTTTAGGTACACCATATATCCCGCTACTGATGAGTGGGATAGCTATGTTTACAAAATTGTCGTTGTCACATACCTGTAATACTTTTTGTACAGTACTGTATAAAACATTGAGACATTTATTTTTATCACTGTAATCATTCCAGCGTGGTCCCACAGCACGTATCACTTTTAAACATGGCAACATTCCACAAGTGGTAGTCATATTCTCACCTACTGGAAGATTTCCATGCTGTTGAATATATTGTTGACATTCTTGTTCAAGGGCTGGACCAGCTCCAAGAGCTATAGCTCTAGCAACACCTCTGCCATGGGTTAATTGGCTATTAGCCACATTCACCATAGCGTCAGTAGCTACCTGGGTTATTCCAGTCCTGTATACTTTTATTTCCAGACCACTGGTGGTCCGATAGCTGAAACAATTTTGTGAAGTAAATTTTTCTTGCTGACTGTCCCTTGCAGGGCAGCCATTTTGTGAGTTGGCCTTGAGTTTCCTAGGCCTACCAGTCAGAGGAATGGTTGTGAATTTTACTGTACAATTTTTCCTGTGATGTGTGGTCTGACCACACCTTGTGCATTGAATGAATTTACTTTTCACTGGAGGAGAATCATTTTTGGTTCTCCTTGTTTGAGACTGAGTACTTGGCTTTATATTACATGTTTTATTACCCGTATTTCCACCTGTCTTATTATTTACAATTTTATGTTTACAATTATTCATACATTCATTTTGTACATTAATTTTCACGTCTCCCTGGTGATTTCCATTTTCACTTCTGTTGGGAGCATGTGACTTCTCATTAACTCTGCTCATTGCCCCATATGGGCAGAGTTCCCTTCGTTTAAATTGACTCGGCAATCGTGAGCGAAGTGGTTTGGCTTCTCACAGCGAAAGCAGCAAAAGGTCGCCCCTGGTGACCCTTCACCTGCTGGCTGAATATCAAGTGTTCTCACTTGCTTGGTCAAGTTAACGCGGCAATCGCGTTTCACGTGGCCAACGCGGTTACAACGATTGCAAACCGGTCGTGAAAATCGTGTCGGTTTCTGATATCTGTTGTAATTTTGTCCTCCCCTATTTCTGTATTGACTATTGACTGATTTTTGTTCTGATTCCGATATGGAGGTCGCGCATAACCTCCACTGTAGTTTTTCGTTAAAATATTCACCTTATGGCGTCGGCGTGCCACACCTATGTCCATGGGAGTCTCGTCCCTTGTCTCCAGAGGGAGATCTTCAGGTTCTTCCTGTTCGTCGATGGAATCACGAAATACAGGGTCCCGATAGCGCTCATATTCTTCATATTGTCGGTCAAATGCCTTCCCAAAGGGCGCTTTTCCTTTGGCAGCTTCAGAGCGGGCGCGAAATTTGATTTTTGCGGCATTTTCAAATAATGCTTGACTAACAGCATTTTCTAGCGTTTTGGGCATGCGTCGGATCAGTTTCATCCGAACATCGTTGTCATACAACCCGTCACAAAAGTAATCTGAGAGGTTTTTCTGGATGGTGGGGTTATCAATCTCCTGATCAAAGGCGTCTTTTGCAAGATCAAGCAGTTGCTCAGCATATGAGACAAGAGTTTGATTTTTCCCTTGTCGCATATGGCGCAACTGATTGGTAGCCATGGAGTTATCCATTGCGGCGCTATAGCGACTTTTTAGTTCTCCATACAGTTCGGACCAGGGCAGTTCAGGATTTTTCTTCATTGTTCTTAAAATGAAGTCAGCAACTACAAAGTCACTGGTTTGATCGGCGATTTTAGGTCGATGCTTCTCCTCTACATCATTTGTCTCACAGAAAAGGTCAAGAGATTTTATCCAACCCCGAAAATTCAAGGGGTTCCCGTCAAATTTTTTAATATGGGAATGAATGGACTGAGCCTGAGTGGCGTTAGCAGTCTTTGCATTACTCTTTTCACTTTGGCGCACGGTTTTATGCAGGTCGATTATGGCAGTAGACGTGGGGTCATTGGCTTTCTTTTCAGCTTCTGCCAATTGTTTTTTTAGTCTCAGTAGTTTTGCTTGGGCACCGGCCTTGTCAGTAGCTAACTGTAATTCTAAATCAGCTTTCTGCTGTACTAATTCTGCTTTAACCTGGTCGAGGGCTGTCTGCGTTTGTTGAAGGGTTTGTTGTGAGGCAGCATGCTGCTGTGACAAGCTCTGAGCTTGAGTGTTCATTTCACTAATTTGCAGCTCATACTGACCCACAAGACCTTCCCTTTCCTGTTTCACTTGAGTAATTTCATCGATTAACCGTCGCTCTCTGTCTGACAGTGGCGTAGTCATTTTTAATGTATTTGATTACTATGAAAAATAATTTACAATTTAATTTTTCTGCTGTTAATGAACATAAAATGAAGAAAATTGCACCTACCTGGCTAGCACTATAACTGTTGAAACACACGCGGCTGTCGTTTCAGAATTTCCTGGAATTCCTCGAGATTTTTCACAGTTCCCTGAGTTTCCGTTTTTCTCTGATGTTCAGTCAAAAGTTCGATATATCTGATGAGCAACGCTCGGTGCGACCAGTCGAGCGTAGTTTGGATGTGATAGCAATTGGCGGTCGATGTCAGTGTAAATAATGGCACGTTGGACATGCAACCAGTTCTACCATGGAGTTGTACCAGTTTTGGATTCAGAGGGCGCTGTCTGCGTCTGCTGCCTTAGAAATTTCAGCTGCCAGGCGTTCAATTTACCAGTAAAATTAAGGGATGTCTGTCCCTCATAAATATTTAGCAAAAAGTTCTCACAAGTTCACTGAGCTCCCCAGCGGCAACGTTTTGGGTCCGTTTCGGCTTCATTGGGTCCGTTAGGGTTAATAAATGTTTCTAGAATGTTCACCCGATCGTTTCAAGAGATTTAGAAGTCAGAGTCTACATCCTGACGAGCGGCACCATATAAACTGGCCTGTGGCATAGCAGGGTTAAGTACCCCGGAAAAATGATCGTCTAGTGGATTTGGGTTAGGACTACAATCGTGGCAAGTGGCCACAGGACAATTTAAGTGTTCAGTCTAGGAGGCAACCAGTTTCTGTAGAGTCTGCAACAATTCTTGATACTGCAGCCACAGCGAAAGGGTGAATTCAAAACACATAAAAGTTACTTACAGTTTTCTACGTTTATTCGCTAAACCCTAAATAAAGTTCCTACAAATTAAACTTGTACAGAAATATTGTCTCTCTCTCTGGTAAATTTCTAAAATATATCAGATACGAAATGAGACTAAGTCGAAATTATCGCATCGCTCTCATCGCGTCCTGTGTCTGGAACTGTTGTCTGGCCTGGCAGCGTTCAGCGGCGTCCTTCCACGAGAATAGGAGAGTGACTTCTTGTACGACGGAAGACCAAAGAGAGAAGTGAAGTCTCGGGTGATTCCGTTGGTTTAAATACGGTTTGATTCGTGCATAGTCGTGCATATCTTGTTTCAATTGACGTCATAAAACACCACAGAACACCACTTATACCCCAAGATGGCGGAGAGGTATTTCTTAACCCCGTACTTCCATTCCGGGATAGTAGGGCATCCTGTGGGTATCCTATGCTAAGAGTATGCGTTCTCGCATTTAAAAGGACATTGGCATTTAGTAGGTGTACAATTTCAAAACCGACAGTGCCACCGAGCGAACGTGCTAGATTGCACAATTCTCAGAGCTGAAAGTGATACTGGGTGTGTTGAGGTTAGGTCGGGTCAGTATACAATGCTAAAATCTGTCAAAAGCATTCTGATGGGGTTATTATAGGTTAGGCTTTTACTAGCTAATATGCCAGTCATAATTGCAAATTCTGTCGAAAACACCTTAGTAAGGTTACTTTAGGTCAGACTATTGTCTAATTTCGTGTCTCGTGCTCCACTTATAGTAAGTGTGCAGAGTACTTTTTAGGTCAGTTGCACTGATGTTATGCAATGCAAATATACTAGGAATATGAATAAAATTACATAACTTGTGCCTGAAAACAGCGTTTACTTATTAAAGTTTATACAACAGAGAATTATTACCAAGTAGGACTTGACCACTCTGATTAACGCATTAACACTTCGGGAACCAAGACTCTCGAGTGCAAACATATGACTCCGATGCGCCCCACGGAGGTTAACCCGATGCACTCCGTGGAGGACATTTCATTACAGATGGCATATGCATACCATACATCTCTCGAATTGACCCTCACAATCCCTTGGTCTGAGAAAAACTCTGCATCACCCGGTGGTAATTAAGCCATGGATTACCTATGATCTTATGAAGGAAAATTTAAATGCCCGAAACTCCCCCATGTACCAAACTTCAGCTGGATATCTCAAATAAATAATTTGCTCTTATATGTTTTAATACATGCATGCCGCTATGTCACCCGCACAACCACACACTCAGTCTTATTTGGTTTTCCTTTCGATCCCATCCATTCCCCCGAAGGTGTGTTGGTCACCTCACCTAGGGACCGCAACTATTCCACAAAGAATCCAAAATGTGGTTCAATAATATTAATAGTAAATGGTATTAATAGTAAATATTGGAAGTGCACGTGTAGTTGGGAGGATGTATTGGGGCGGGATGTGCAACAATACTTTGATCACTGCTAGCCCCTCACCCCTCACTGCCGAATGTCATTTGTGCATATTCTGTGCAATGGCAAGCAGAGGATGCCGCCGGAAAGAGAGTATTATAGACCACCTACCAAAACTAGACGTAAAACCGTTCGTTATCGCATCAGATGCTCTAGCTGATAAGACACAAAGGTACGTCATGCATGATTCACCATCACCGTCATCACGCCGAAGATGCCCAAGAACAGAACAGTATGGCAACTGTACTTGAAAATATGAAGACCATATAGTCAGTGATATTTGTCATGTAACCACCGCGTAGGCTGCAGAAACAACAATTAGGCTTTTTCAAATGTCTTATTAGATGTAGATGTAGAAGGCGCGTCAGCAAAGAGTCGCATTGATAGCATGTTTCTTGGAGGTTGGAAGAATTGATTACTACCTAAATTGATCAAACACAGGGGGTGGAGCCGTGTGTAGCACAGGGGTTCGGCTTATCCTCCACTATTTTTTCTGATTCTGGAGTACACATTGCCCCCTTCCCCACCCTATCCACAAGGTTTATTCACAATAACGAATACCATACTTTAAGGGATACATGACCTGATCCTAGGTTCAATGTAGCAAATTCCATACTAGTAATTCCGTGATAAATAATAACTTCAGTAACTTCCCAGGGATATAGAGAGCATGTACCTATGTTATGTCACAACAGACGGTCAGTTTAATTAACTTATGCTGGATTTTCCCTTTCAGAGTTTGGACCCCGGGTAACTGCAGTTTTAAACTGCGTGTTTAGCTCACGGTGGATAATTTGTACGGTTGCACTAGGGTATGGCTATGGCGCATGCCTAAGATCTAAGGAAGCGTTAATGATGTACCAAGGTTGCGCTAAGGAAGTACCATGGATTCACCAAGGATTATTACAGTTTTGTGAGAGTTTTCTATGGTTATGCTATGGTACCACCGGAAGCGCTATGGACAAGCCACGGTTGTCGAACGGTTTGCCCCAGTTAGTTACAGTGTTGCTGCCATTTTACGGATATGCTATGCTATGCTATGCTATGGTTTTGCAACGGTTCTTCCACGGTTTCTACGATTATGTCATGTCATGGTCTCCCACGGTTTGTCGGTCGAAACTATATTTGGCCTACCAAACTACCGCAGCACATCCATAGTCTATCCGGCTCTATCGGATTGCGAGAAGGTTATTACTACTACTTCATTTACTACTGCTACTGCTACTAGTTGTAGTAGTAGTGGTAGCTGTAGTGGCAGGGACGTGGCGACGGGTGAGGGGTGTCTCACCCCCAACCCTTGCCAAAATCTCCTATAGTTGGAAACTCGGAAAGCAAACCATGACTAAATCTGTCTGGACTTTAAAGGATTTTTTGTGATGCTGATGTCTCCTTTACTTCCCGAAATTTCAACTCGATTTCCAATCGACACAAATTCCAAGCTTTACTGAACTACAGTGTACGCAATATCGATCTTGATAAGTATAAGTATGCAAGATGTCAATGGGAAGTAGATTTGTATAGTACGAATAGTACGTTTACTTATCATAAGAAAAAAAATCCTCGAAATGCATTTCAAGAAAATCACATCGTGATTGAACTTGAGCACATATTCAATTCCTAGAATAATACCAAATAATAATAACCTGATAATTTTATCATACATTTGTTGGCATTTCAGTTACTTGAATCAATTAGAGTTCTCCTTCATGGCTTCATTTTCCAACGTTTTTCTCGGCAGTGAATTTCCAACGAGGGGGGGGGGAGGGCGGGGCGGAAGGGGGTTTTCCCACTAGTTGGAAATTAACTAACCTACACCCCCTCCCCCAAATGGAAACCTCTAACCACGTCCCTGTGTAGCAGTAGCAGCTGTTGTAGCAGCGGAAGAAACGATCTAATCTGTCGTTTGCAAATATTGCTGTAGTGAAATAAGCAAATAGCACAGTGAAAGTTGTATTAGTGGTAGTAGTTTTGGTTGCGGTTCTCGTTGTTTTTATTGTTTTTTGTTGCAGCGGTCGCAATAATCACCAAAATTTTTACAGTAGTTGCTGTACTGAAATATGTAGATAGCAGTGGTGGAAACCGTAAGCTTCAGTAAGATTCACTTCTGCTGTACACCTGGAACTTAATTTAGCACCCCTGAAATGTTTCATGAGAGCGAAGTTGCTGTTACTGATTATTATGTTTTAATGATTGTAATGTGCAGAACATTTCATCAAGTGAAACATCATGTTTCTGGTTCAAAGCGAACCCCAAACACGCCACTTAGCCCGCGTGAACCATGCTTCCCACGAAAGTCACAAAAAACACTACTATGTACATGCTACATCTGGGTATAAAACAAGACAATTTGTCACTTCTTTTATCGATAAACGTTGACATGACAAGGAGGAGACTGTCAGAGGCATTAAGATGGCAAATCAGTGGCATGCATGCAAGAGGCATGTCATTCAAAGCTATTGCAAGGCGACTTGGCCATAGTAGTTCTTTTATCAGCCAACTTGTCCGAAAACATCAACAAACCAAATGACAGACCAGGGCCTGGACAATTCCAAAAGACCTCTCGTTAGGCGTGAACCCTTTGCTTCAAGTGGGGATTTAAAACTCCCTTTGACTCCCCAATAGGCTTGTGTGCAACGGAACTGCCCGCAACTGTCTCAAAACACTGGGTATGAGGTCCAGTAGGGTCATCAAGCGTCCAGCTCTGTCCGATCAGCAACAAAGACGACGTTTGGTGTATGGCACAACATTGGAATCTCAGGACGTGGAGGAGAGCATATTATTCAGACAAGAGTTGGTTCCTGCTTCACGTCACAAATGTTCGCATGTGAGTGTGCAGGCACTTGTGGTAGTAGTTTTGGTTGCCCGTGAACACCAGACCTACTGTTCCTTATGGTGGAGGATCAGTAATGATCCGGGGATGCCTCTCTCGTGATTGTAAACTTAATATGGTGACTGTACATGGGATTTTCAATGGTCATCGGTACCTCCGGGACATTCTCAATCCGGTTGTCGTGCCTCATTTTGACAACCACCTGTTGGCTACTCGTCCTGTATTCATTGACGACAATACAAGGTCACATCGTCCCCATGATGTGAGGGCATTTCTTCAGAACAACGTTATTACAACAATACTTTGGCCTGTAATGAGCCCCGATTTAAATCCCTTAGAACACATCTATGACTTTCTCTTGGACGTTTCTGTTGGACGTCGTGTTGCACGCAAGGGATCCGTCTGTACAGAATTTGGCCGATTTGGAAGATACATTGCATGAGCAGCGACAGCGGTTGCGTCTGGCCGTATCAGAAGGCTCGCTGGCAGCATCAGGAGGAGGGTTCAGGCTGTCATGCGGGCCCTTGATGGATACACTCGCTACTGACGTCAGACAATGCTATTGCGTTCGGGAAATCACAAGTTACATTACCGGCATTGTTGCATCATGGACTATTCCAGCACAATACTTTTCGAAAGAACATTTTTCCAGCAAAAACGTTAGCGACAGATATATCTAATTAGCCATTAAAATACTGCATATTTTCATCATTGTGTTGTCTTTCATTTGTCAACAGATCTTTCTTTCCGCAACCAATCACCTTTGTCCACCTGATTGTTTCTATTAACACCACTGCGAAAAAACAGTTTGTGCTTAAATAAGTTTCAGGTGTATATTACTACTACTACTAGTAGTAGTGGTACTACTAGTAGAAGTAGTAGTAGTAGTAGTGGCAGTAGTAGTGGTAGCAGTAGTTTCGTTGCCGATGGTGCTGCTGCTGTTATTATTGTTGTTGTTGGTGTTGTTGTTGTGGTGGTGGTGGTGGTGGTGGTGGTGGTGGTGGTGGTGGTGGTGTGGTGTTGTTGTTGTTCGTGTTGTTGTGGAAGCAGCTGCGACAGTAATGGAACAATGTTTCAGCTGTTGCTGTAGTCAAATAAACAACTAATGGCGGTGACAGTAGTGGTAATATTAAAATCTGCAGCTATATTCACTAATGGTAGCCGTGCTTCTACTCGTATTTATTTTCGTAGTTATATTTGTCGCTAGCAGTGTTAGTAATAATAGTAGCAGTAGTGGTAATAGAAGTGCGTGTAGTGGCAGCAGTGGCACTAGTATCAGCGAAAGCAGCAGTTATGGTAGTAGTAGTATCAACATGAATAGCACTACTAGTCTACGGGAAGCAGTAGTAGTAGTACTAATAGCAGTGTTTATAGTAGTAAAGAAACAAAATCTCGTCTTTCGGTGGTACAAGGCCTCAGTCTTCCCATTTTTGTCCTGTCATCCCGTTAGCCCTGTTTTTGCTGCATTTTATGTATCGTGGATACTTCTAACGGAACGTGACATATTTTTATCAACTATGGGAACGGAGAAAAACGCGGTGATTGGCCAGGTATATTCTTGTGGCAATGTAAGTTCGAGCACTGCAGGTAACATCTATCGCAAATCATCCTACTCAAAGTTTGCTAAGCACCAAGTACATCCAACTACCTGTTTTCCGTTTTCGTTGAAATATTGTAATGAAAAGTGTATATATTTTTTATTTAATTATATCTTTAATGATTTAAGTACAGAAATTATTTTTTATTTAATTTTATTTGTGTTTGACATTATTATTTAGCTTTTGAATACGATAACCATGGAAACTGGATAGTACTGGTAAAAGAGGAAATTTTTCAATATGCTAAAAAGTTGACGAAGCGAACTTGTATGGCTTCAATATCGAGTATGAGACCCATTACTGTTAATTACAGCTTGACAACGCCTTCGCGTGCTCCCAGTTAGCTTCCTGGTGTGGTCCTTTGTGGGATGTTGTTCCCTTCTTGGACCAGCATGGCCCCGGCCTCCTGGACAATTCTTGGCTGGAAAGGACGAACTGAAACCGCAAGCTGCAACTCATTCCAGACATGTTCGATTGGACTGAGGTCAGGGGATCTTGCTGGTCAGTCCATACGTTTAATCCTCTTCCTCTATCGGTACTCCCCGACAACATGGGCAACGTGTGGACGGGAATTATCGTCCATCAGAATGAATCTATCACCCACTGCACCTGCATACAATCTGACGTGGACATCCAGGATCTCATCAATATACCGTTGTGCAGTCAATGTACCACACACGAGGACACAGAGCTCTGTACGTCCATCCCTGCTGATGCCACCCCAGACCATGATTGACCCTCCACCATGCCGGTCATGCTCAGCAATGCTGGCTGCATGGAATCGCCCTCCTTGTCTTCTCCCTACCCTGGAACGCCTATCTGTGTGATCCAGGCAGTACCTTGGCTCATCAGTATACAGGACAGGTCGCCAATCTTCTCTGGTCTATCCAGCGTGGTCCATGACCCATTCATATTGTGCCGGGTAGTTGTTCTGGGACAGCGAAATGCGAATACATGGTCTTCTCGATTGGAGACCACCTTCGTGCAACCTTGCCCGGATAGTCGGCGTCGAAAGATTCACCCCGGATGCGTTCTGAGGGTCACTGCGAAGCTGGGTTGCTGTGGCAAAGCGGTTCCTACGGGCCTGAATGATTGATCAAAACCCGGTCTTCAGCTGCAGATGCTGCCCTGTCTCTGCCACCACCATGCCGTCTCACTGGTGTGCTATACTGCTGAGATCTTGCCCAGGCTCTGGCGATCACCGTATGGTGCACACCAAGGGCTTCCATAACCTGATGATGGGTAGTCCCTTGCTCCACCATCCCTACAGCCCGCCACATTTCTGCTTCAGTCAAATGTCTTCTTACATTTTCATTTGACATACTCAATCATTAAATCACAAGGGTTTGTGTTGAAATGAAGTCTGAATACTCTACACATGTCATGTACATGTGGACTGTACACGGAAACATCATGAAAATCAAGGGGTACAAGCTTTCCATGACTGACACGAAAAGTCTGCCTGTCAAGAGCTAATGTAAACACTGGGGACCATCTCAATACATTCCTCAATCATGTCCACCAAAAATATCGCAAATATGTCACAAGCAAATTTCACAATGATGTGTCAAATATTTGGTGCTTAGCAAACTTTGAGTGGTAGATTACTCTGGGCCTGGCGCGAACATTAATGAATGTTATTTATTTATTTATTTATTTATTTATTTATTTATTTATTTATTTATTTATTTATTTATTTATTAAGGTTTAAAGACACTTTAACAGCCAAAGTCATATCGTTTCGGTGTCAGTTTTACCGGTGGAGGAAGCCGGAGTACCCGGAGAGGACCACCGAGCAATGGCGAACAGCTGCCAGCTCTACAACATCGCAACTCTGCACTGTAAAACAGGCATTGGTTGAAGACATAGTGTTAAGTGCCTTGCCCAAGAACACAACCCCGGTGTCCGAATCGCCCGCATCGATTTGCTCAGACGGCCACCCAACTAAGGACTAACCGGGCTCGACGCTGCTTAACTTCGGTGATCTGACGAGAACCGGTTAGAGCAACGCCGATGCCACTCCCCCCCCCCCCTCCACCCCTCCAATGCATGCTTCTTATATTTAGAGCTTATCGATTACCATATTTTGGAAAACGTAACGTATGTTATATATTTCTTTTCACGCGTGCTCACACACCTTTCAGTTCTGAGAATAAAGCACCTCACTCACTGTTGCACTCAATATTAATATCTTTGGTTCTGGAGAATCCCATTCACCCCAACACCCTTTACAACGTCCACACATACCGCTGCCTTAACAGTCCAACGTTCTTCAAAATTATTTTATTAACTGACTCTTTAATTTCGGTTCCATGACTTGTATCCAAGGCAGTTTCCACACTCTTAAGTCTTAACCCCGTTAGAGAAATATTTAAATTTTATAGTAAATTTCCTTTCTTATTATACCTACCACATTTGTTTACTACGGGCTTGTACTACAGTGGAAGTTCCTAACTCGGAAAATATACTCTCTATTTTGATCTTTCCCAAGCGATTTGGGAAAGAAAAGTGGCACCAAGAAAATTAGCAAAAACTGGGTCGAGTGCTATCGGCACACACCCAATAGGGGATGCTATTCTCTTAGTACAAATCCACGGTTTCCGGCAACCAGTGAGCAGGCAATAACTAAGGAATCATTCTTTTGAATCCACCAACACTGGAGGCATGAAATCAGCGGGGAGGAAGGATTCTTACCCAAATAAGAAGACTGGAGGGCCTCCATGTAAACAATTGTGGTAGGTATAATAAGAAAGGAAATTTACTATAAAATTTAAATTTCTTATCAACGTACAATTCTTTACTACAGGCTGAAGAGACAATCGGATGGAGGGAATCACATGACCAACCCCAACTAATCCAATAGCAGTGGAACCGTGAACAGAGGAAGAGGTCCCTAGGCCTATCAAACCATAACATCACAAAAATTAGTAAAAGGCAATGAGAGCTAAGGCGTATGGTTCTGTGCGACGCACAGACAGAAAGGGCAGTGACAGCAAAGAGCTGGAACTGACCTTGTAAGAAGCCTAATGGCTAGGGTAGACAACAGCCTGAGCAGAAGAAAGAGGGCCCAAAGCAAAAAGATCATCTGACTGCTCCTGCAACTGATGCATATAGAAGGTGGAGAAAGTAGAAGCATTTCTCACGTTGGCTCCCTGCATAACATCCGACAACTTGACGGAGTTGGAATAAGCCCAAGAGTAGACAATGCACGCACCTCGTCGGCAGAAATACGATTGGTAATACAATCGTCAGTCGCTAGACGAGTGTAAGCCGCACGAATAGCAAGACAAATCCATCGAGAAATGGATTGAGGAGAGACCTTCTGTCGACCAGGAATAAGAGACCGAAAAAATGGTTATCTGCCATTCCTAATGAACTGCGTCCGTTTGAGATAAATGCGAATTGCACGAACCGGACAGTGCAAAGGGCGATTACCCTCAACAGAAGGAAGAGCCCTGATTACAGAAAGGAGGTGGAGACGCTTCTGGTATCTGATTCTTGGCCAGAAAGGAGCAATCAGTGGTAAACGTAACACTGTTGGGAGAACGCCTGAAAAAGGCGGATCAACCTAGAGGGCGTGAAGCTCACTAACCCGTCTGGCAGAGGCAAAAGCCATCAGAAAAGCCGTCTTGTATGTGAGAAAATGCATATCCACCTGGGATAAAGGTATGAACGGCACTCCCCAACCCCCCCCCCCCCCAGCAAAGCAGCACCCAAGAAAGATTCCATCTTGGTATAAGCTGCAAAGTCCTAGGCCTTTTCAAGGAAAAGTGCCGAACAAGCTTGGAGAGGAAAGGATTAGTACCGATACGACGCTGTCCCTCATACGAAAAGGTCTCCGGAAGCATTGACCTGTACCCTTGATGGTAACAGGCTGGAAACCCCGAAAATCAAACAGATATACCAGAAACTCCGCAATCTGTTAACTCGAAGGATTGGCATAATAAACAGAGTGATCGACACACCATCGACAGAAGACCTTCTACTTAGCCGCATAGGCTAAACCAGTGGAGTGCCTCCTTGAAGAAAACATGCACTCCACTGCTCGTTTCTAAAAACCTCTACGGAGGAGACAGGACCTGACAAAAGATATGTGTGAAGGCACAATGAAGTCGGGTCGACATGAAACCTCCTCGGGTGACCTTGGCAAAGAAGATCGCGACGTAGAGGGAGACGTGCCGGAACCGCCGCCAACAAAGAGCGGAGCTGATTGATCCACTCACGCCGAGGCGACCAGAGAGCAATCAGAATGATTCGACGACACCAGGTTCGAATCTTGGCTAGAACCGTAGGCAGAATCGGAACCGGTGGGAAGGCGTAGCCGTTCCAATCGCGTGACAGAGCGTGCACGGCGAAAGCCAGAGGACCTGGGCACGGGGACACGAAAGTGTCCACCTGATGGTTCCAACGACTCGCAAAGAGATCGATATGGGAATGACCCCAGAGATCGCAAAGCGACTGGAACACCGCCATGTGGAGCATCCACTCGGTGGAAATGACCCTGCCCCCTTCCGGACAGGGAGTCGGCTAGGACGTTCAGATGACCGGGAATGTGACGAACCACCACACCGGCGTTGACATCCTGGGTGAGCAGTAGAAGACCCCGAGCCAATTCGTACATGGAAACCGAGTGCGTGCCGCCCTGGTTCCGAATGTAAGCAGCCACTGTTGAATTGTCGGACAACATAAGAACCTGGCGATTCGAAAGGTGGGGGATCCACTGCCGGAAACTCAGGAGAAGAGCAAGAAGTTCCTTCTGATTGACGTGAAGAGCTGCTTGATCCTGGTCCCATGACCAGTAAAAGGAAAGAACTAGAGGATCCAACGTCGCACCCCATCCGAGATCGCTGGAGTCTGCCGTCAGAACACAATTGGGCGTGGGTAAGTCCAACGGAACTCCCTGCATAATCCACTGTACATCTGTCCAGGGGAGAAGGTGACGAAGAAGTGACTCCGGTAACTGAAGCACCAGATCCAGTGGATCGACATTCGGCCTCCAGTGACTGAACAGAAAGTGTTGGAGAAGTCTGACATGCAGCCGACCCAGAGGAATGAGATCCGTCACCGAACCGCAGAGACCGAGCAGCCGAAGACCCCGAGTTGTCGCGGACATGGACTGGGCCAGAGTCAGGGCAAAAGCTGAGAGAATCACAGCCCTTGCACGGTGAACCACTACCGGTTTCAGCTGAGCACGGAAGTCCATCCCCAGATGACAAGGGACCAGGCCCGACGTCTCCTCGTTGACTCTGAACCCTAGCGACGCGAGCAGGCTCAACAGTGTTTCGACATCTGACTCCAGAAAGGTGGCATTGGAATGTCTCTGGAGGATATCGTCTAGATATGCCGAAGTAGTCACCCTGGACTGTGTGCGATATAAGGCTAACACGTGCGACATCAGTCGGGTGAAGGCCCAGCCAGGTCGAGGCCGAGGGGCATGGCCTTGAACTGGTTAAACTCACCCCAGAAAAGCGAACCTGAGATACTTTCGCGATGCCCGATGAATCGGAACATGAAAGTAAGCGTCTCGCAGGTCGATGCTAGAAGTGAAAACTCTCTGGTGAATGGAGAGGCGAACCGACCTGTAAGTCTCCATGCTGAACTTGAGAGCAATGATAAACTGGTTCAGGATACTCAGATCGATAACCGGACGGAGTCGCCCAGCCTTCTTTGGCACCAAGTACAGGCGGGAATAAAATCCCATTGAATGAATGTTCTTGACGACCTCGATCGCCCCCCTTTGACAGGAGATTGTCTATCTCCGTGATCAAAAGTTCCCAACGTGTAACGTCTAAAGGAAGTTGGAAGAGGCACTGTCGACAGAGGTGGATGCCTCCGGAAGGATATCCGCAGCCCGGATCGAACGACATCTAACACCCAAGGATCGGATGTGATTGTGGCCCAATGGTCTGCAAATTCTGATATCCTTCCTCCAGCCTGGGACGAATCGAGATGAGGACCTTCATTTCTAGCCTCGGCGAGGCCCGCGAGAGGCGAAACCACCTCCTCTACTATATGAAGAATCCTGAGTCCTCCATCTTGCCTGCCGACGCTTACTTTACCATGTGAGTAAGTAGAAGCGGCGGCAGGAGGATCAGACCGTGGCTTCGCAGAGGAAGCAGAAGGGTGCTTGTTAGGCTTTCGGCGACCCCTATCTCCAACAGAAGGCTGATCAAGCTGACGAAGCTGCAGCTGATCTATGGAACAACGTAGGACCCGAACCACAGCGTCTCCCCCCCCCCCCCCCCCCCCCCCCCCCCCCCCCCCCGTGGCGAACAGCCACAATAACGCGCCACAAGCTTGGTTAAAAGGGATTGCCCTCAAGGAACAGTCATGGGCATAACAGAGATGAGAGCAGTAGAAGAAAAAAAAGAAAGTGAACTCAACAAAATGTAGAAAGCACAAGAACACCCCCAACTACGAGAGAAGGGTGCCAGAAAATAAAGGACCTGCGGGAACACAACTGAACCCAGACGGCCGACAGAGACCCCAAAACAGAAATTCTGCCCTCAACAGAGAGGAGAAATAATAATAATAATAATAATAATAATAATAATAATAATAATAATAATAATAATAATAATAATAATAATAATAATAATAATATCCAAAAGGATAACAAACATTCATCAACCGAAAAAAATTATGTCCGAACCGCATGGTACGCGAAAATCGCGCGCGAAACGGAGAATATATAAAATACAATGAAAATGTGGTTGAAAATAATAACGAGAATATATAAAACACAGTCCTGTTATTATGCGATCCTCAGATCCATAATTCCAGTCACGGGTTAGTTACTGCCTGCGTTCTGGTTGTCGGAAGCCGCGGATTTCTACTAAATGAAGAGCGTCCCCTACTGGGTGTGCGCCGGTAGCAATCGACACAGTTCTGGCTTATTTTTTCTTGGTGACCACTTTCCTTTTCCAAATCGCATGGGAAAGATCAAGACAGCGAGAATATTTCCGAGTTGGGGACTTCCACTGTAGGGCAAGCCCGTAGTAAACAATTGTAAGTTAGATTGATAAGAAATCCGTTTCCATCGTCCATTGTACTGGATGCCACCCTTTTGTTTTCTATGGCGGAACGTGGTTGCTATGATACTAAAAGGTTTGTAACCTCTACTGGGGTATAATCGTTGAGGTGTGTTCCTTTGTCCAAAGGTGTACTCCATGTCAGAATAGTTATCTACTATTTCGAACTTATTTTGTTACTACTTGAGCTTTTTGAACCGATTCTACTGATTCCAAACCCAGTCTATCTACTCTTGTTCTATTTATCACAAATCCTACATCGAAGAAGCAAATCGTTCAACATTAAAGAAACTGACCAATCAGATCGCTCCATTCACTTACGTCCAGCCCACTATCAGTCCATTGGCTTATGAAAAGAGGTGTGGTATCTGTCGATGGAAAGTTGCGAGATGTGGTTGTGTGGATGTTGCAGAATGTGTAACATTATCAAAACATGAAGGATTTGCCACGCAAAGGCACAGGTCAGGGGTGTTGACACGCGCATGTGTGCAATAGTACACTGCGTCTTTAAACATACGTCACATGGGCACATGAGGATTTTTAATCCTAAATCATCCACTAAATTCGTGGTTCCTAGCACCTGTGACAGAACGTAGCAACCTAGTTTTCACAGATGTGCTTGTCAAAGTGCACAAGATGTACCATTTTTAGCTTTTTATTCTACTCTGCCAAATCCTATTAAACCTTATTTCGTCTGCTACTTTTCTTGGGTTGACTCTTTCTGTATTGCAATTCTACATCTGACCAAACCAATCTCTTCCTTTCGACCAAATCGACAAATCAGATAGCTCCATTCTCATAAGCAACACCCAATTCTAGTGTATACAAAGTTATCTCACTCGTTTGATAATAGACATGGGTGATTCGTGTTTAGTCAAGGGAGACAAATAGTCGTTTGAGATGTCACCCTACGACTCGACGACTCATCTGGATAGAGCCTTCCCAACCATCACATGGATTCTTGGCGCCCACATAGCGATTGGGATCTACATCCTGACCATGACATCCTTCCACTTCCACTCCTTCTGGATTGTACCATTACTACCACTACCCACCACGTGATCATCATCCGCTACTGCTATTTTTGTCCAGTATCTTTTTCAACATCCACATGCCTCCGCTATTGCAGTGTTTACCTTGTACTTTGTCAACTATCAGATCAAACTTCCATTACTTTCCCGCTGATACTATTTATTTATTTATTGGTGTTTAAGGTCACATTCTTGTGCACAGTGGCTAATCATGACCGTGACCGTTTTATGGGTGGAGGAAGCCGGAGTACACGGAGAGAACCACCGCGCATCAACGAGCAGCTGCCAGCTTTCCAACATCGTAACTCCGCACTGCAGCACAGGCAGGGTTAGATTGGTTGAAGACATGCGCACCATTGACGTGCAGTACGCCTTAGTACTCGGCGTCATCGTACCCCCATGGGGGCAATCGGGGTTAAGTGCCTTGCCCATGGGTATAACGCTGGAGCGCTGATAATAAAAGATATTTCCATCACTACCTCCTAGTGGTGCCCTCAATGGATTCTACCATTGGGCCAGTACTACTGGCTTGTACCGCTAAAACGACTATCTGTCCCATAACAGCATCCATCACTACTGCCTCCGCCTCGTTTTGGTCACTTCCATTGGCTCCCACCACTACCACAGTCTTCCAGTCTTCGCCCTTCACTTCTTCAAAAGCCACTACTGCACACATCATCGGTCACTATCCCACCGATACTAAAAGTTATTCCCATCACTGTTCACTGTAGTATCACCAGTAAATTTCAACATTGTGGCCCTTCTAGTGGCGTACACTATGACTAGCTTTTATTATTATTGTCGCCTGTCACCACCCAGTTCGCTACAACTACTAAGGTCCTACTGTACAAATTCGTAGGCCAATCATTTCATGGCTTCCACCATACCTGAACACTGAGAAGAGCCAAATAGTCGTTAAAAAGCCGCTCGGATCGTGTGACTACCTGTCCGACCCGACAACTCTTCTGGGGAAATCTATAGTCAGATGGAAAATAAGGATGCAGCTAGTGGGATATCACGCAACCTGGACTATGTTTTCTTGGAAAGATACAAAGAGACTTCTCGTCCGACTCGACGACCTTTCTGAAAAGAGTCGGGGAGTTGTTCAAGAAGTCACTCGAATCGAATCGACGCGGCGACTCTACTGGAACAAAATGAGATATCAGAGCCACAGACATGTCATTAAAAGGATTCCGTAAGTGGGATTCCGTAAGAGAGATTCCGTGACCACTTAAATTTCAAACCACTACCTCCGATAATGATCCCCAGGTAGTCTACAGAGGTCTACACCAGTCGCCAAGCAATAGTTCACTCCACACCAGTCAACATGGGCCCATAAAATAGTCTACACATGTCAATGCAAGTCCACGTAAGTCCATGTGATAGTCCATATATTAGTTCACGAGATAGACGATTCGGATACAAACATTGCTATACAAGAGTACGACATACTCCTATTCCATCGTACACATCCCATAATCACGTGATCAGGTTTATAGTACTATGCGCTATCTGAATTATTCCAGCATTACCTCAAAAAATCCAAGATGACGCCCTCAAAAAAGCACAGGAATACTCAGTATAGGTTTCAACATAGCCCTAAAAGGAGAGTTCAAATAAAATTCGAACCCGTAAAATACTCCCGTGGAATCAAACATACCCTCGGAACATACCCACACGATTATAAGCCTTTCTTTTCCGTAGCAACCACGTGCATGCGTATATCATCGAGTTCAGCGGTAAAACTCAGCCAAGAATCTATTTTCTTTTAAAATGGGCAACATTTCCAACCAGGGTGTTGCTCATGGACTGACACAAAGAAGACCGAATGAATCAGAATAAAGGTTTTGCACAATAAGCGGGCATTTTCTGAGAAAACGCTTTTACTATCATTCGTGAAGTCTTTGAAGCACAAAAAATGTTTGATATTATATTATTAAACGAGCGTGGTGGGTTGTTTACCACATCAATAGAGTGGAAGTGAAAAGGGGGTAGCTGCTTCGCATGAACTCCATCACACACACTGGGCACTACATCATGCTGTCTAGTAAAGGACGTCATATGATTTTATTTTTTTTTTGTATTATATCGATCAATTGACTTATTATCTCGATCGATCGACTTTGTATCTCGATCAATCGATTTATTATCTTATGTATATTTGGGAAGTTAATTCTATCAAGAGTTAAGATGGGGACTTCAGGGGTATATACCACCCATAATGTACTACCGTTCTAAACTACCAGGCATTACCCCTATCCCATAATACAGTCTAGACTAGCATCGCGTACTGCCTAAGCCTGTCATAGGATAATATGAGGCAGTGGGTGGATTAGTAATGCCAAGTGCTAACGACGGGCATATAACGCTCTTGCTATACTACCAAATTAGACAACCATGCACTATCTCATCCGCAACACTGCCTGACCAAGCATTATGTACTACCGATACCAGTCATAGAACAATACAAAGCAATCTGTTAATCAATAGTACCAAGATTTAATCGACTGCATCTATTGGTAGTACGAAATAATGGCTATTATGGGACTGATGTTAGCATTTGTGACGGTTTGGGATTTAAGGTCTGGTTGGGAGTGAGGGTGATGGTTCTTAGGGTGCTAGATGGAACTTTTGTAGACTAAACATTGAGCTGGCTGGGGACTATTGGGTGGGGGTAATGCATGGTCGTCTAGTGCGGTATTACGAGACAGTCCTTGGATGTTTACGTTGGTAGTATAGTGTGGGCTTTATATACCCCTGTAGATCCCAGCTTAATCCTTGTATTAACCCGCTGATTCCTTTGTACTATCCTATGACTGGTATAGATAGTATGTAATGCTGGGCCGGGAGGTATTGCGAGGAGAATGGGGTAATACATGGTCGCCTTGTGTGATAGTATATGATTACGCTCTGTATCCGTGTGAGCCTCCTGTTACCCCTTAGTACTATTTGTCCATCCAGTGCTTTGTATTATTCGGTTACTGCTATAGGTAGTACGTGATACTAGTCTAGGCAGTATTATGGCGTGGAGGTAATGCCATGGTAGTGTAAAACCGTAGTAGAGTATGGGCGGTATATGGCGGTATATACACCTGCGGGGCCATCTTAACCGTTGGTACTATTGATCACTCGATTGCTTTGTGTTATTCTATGAGTAGTATAGGGAGTACATAATGATAGGCCAAGCAGTGTTGTGGGAGTGGGGTAGTGATAATGCATGATTGTCTACTGTGGTAGTACTCCTATATTGCTGTTGTGAGCCGTTGGTACTACTAATCCACCTAACGCTTCATACTATCCTGTGTCTGGTATAGGTAGAGCGTATTGCCCGACAACCCGTGAGTCATCATCGAGATGCTTCCGGTAAAAAACCCGACGACGTTTGACCGTGATTGTCACAGAGTGTTATAAAAACGACCAGCCAGAGATAACAAAACGGGGCCGATAACGGAAGCGCACAAGAAAGTGGGCACTGAGATTATCCTTCCATACACATATCGCGACAACTGGAAAGATTGTAACGTCAATTGATTTGCAAGTGTTTCAAGAGAATATGACTTAATTAATTGCACAATAAAGTGAAGTCATTAATTTTGATGACTAAAATTCAAATTTGATTGGCATAAGTAACTTTGTCACTTCGCTAAACAAGCAGCATTTGCAATCAAAAAGTAGCGAGGCGCTCTGAGCAGAACCTGCATAACACAAACGGCTACAGATAATTTATTTCGCTATTATGAATTATTATTTCGTCAACTCGAATAAAATTTCGTTATTACAAATTTTTTATTTCGTTATTACGAATTATTATTTCGTTATTACGAATTATTATTTCGTTATTACGAATTATTATGACGAATTAATAACTAAACTGGATGTGGCTCTAATACGTTTCCGTACTCTCTGGTCATTATCAGTAATACTTTTATTTGCGATAATAGGAGCCAGAGAGAAGCATGGCTGGAAATGAGTCGTGAGCTCCTCTCCTTGGTGGTGTTAGTTTTAAGCTGTAAAAAAGCGGCCCCATGAACCTCGCGTTGACGATGAATTGTGGGCCCGAAAAAATACCCCCTCGACATGAGAGGCCAAATTATTGAGGACAAACTATTATTTCAGGAAAAACGTTAAAAAGTTTCCAGTTATCCTCTAGGCTACACGGTTTCTACGTCCTTGACACCACTGATAAATTGGCCAGCTATCAACCCCTATATATTTATTGATTGGTGTTTATTCTCACTTTCAGTATATATGACTATATAATACCACAAGGAGTATAAATTCAAGAATAATCAATCGCTTTACCCGTCACCTATTTATGTCGACTTAAACCCCATTGTTGTTTAACCACAGATACCAAGCAATACTTCGCTTACCGGGTTTCGCAAGGGGAGCTATCACCATTACCGTTACCATCTTTGAACTACAGCATAATAGCATAATTTTTCGGTTCAAAATCATATAACAGTATACTATACCATGAATTCTTACTGTATACATTCATATTACATTGGATGGAGTGGACATTTCAGCTCCATTGAAGTTTGGACGGGAGCACAGTGGTTCAGTGGTGACCGTAATGAACTTCAAACCGACAGGTTCACGATTCGATCCCGCCAGAGGTAACAGCGTTGTGTCCTTGGGCACGGCAGTTAATCCCGTGGGGAAACGGCGGCGCTGTGTGCTAAAGCCCACTGCACGTCTATGGTGCATTTGTCTTCAACCAATGCTAACCCTGCTTGTGCGGACTTAGCACCAACGGGAGTTCGACAGTTGTTCGGTGGTTCTCTCCAGGAACTCCGGCTTCCTCCACCCGTAAAACTGTTCGACAAGAGGTGACGTTATCCCAATAAATAAATAAATTTCAAGTTTGCACACGTTTTGTATAGAAATTTACCACCAGAGCTGCATCGACCCTTCAAACACAAGACACAATTATTACAATAATACACAACTCACAAAATATAAAACAGTCCAATCTCTGCGATGAATGGATTTTCGTCACCAAGCTCACTCGTAACCTCCGAATTACTATTACCATACCACATCGGTTCGAGGCAGTTTCGCATTGTAAACTAAGAAAACCTACGTTGGAATGTAAGTGTGCATCTGTGGCGGAGGATGGGGTGGGGGGGGGGGGGGGTAAGTGTGTGGATAGGGGGTGTATGTGTATGTATGTGTAAGGAGATATCTGTAAGTTAATGGGTATGTCAAAGATAGTGAAGTATATGCATGTGTGTGCAGTTATGCGTGTAGTTGCGATGGTACGAGAGTCAGGCTTCCACCTCTGCGAGTACCATCAATCCACTCAAAATTACTAATTTTGATTTCGAAAAGAATTCCTGAGTTGAATTGTTTGCACACCTCGGTGTTTTGTTTTCAGCAAAATTAATGCATTGTTAATTTAACAAGTGTATCAGGGGACGCGGTGGCTCAGTAGGTAGAGGGGAAAGGATTCAAGACAAGGGATCCTTGATTCGAATCTCACATGCGCCCTGCCGCAGCCGCGTTGTGTTCTTGGGCAAAACACTTCACCCCCACTGTCCACATGAGAGCACGGTGGCGTTGTGTACTAAGGCGTATTGCACGTCGATCAATCCTGCTTGTGTGGAGTTTGATTGCTTGAGAGCTGACAGTTACTTGTCGTTGATCGGTGGTTCTCTCCGCCAATCTCTTCCACCCGTAAAACTGTCATGGTCACGATTAGCCATTGTGCAGAAATATTTTACCTTAAACACCAATAAATAAATAAATAAATAAATAAATAAATAAATAAATAAATAAATAAATAACCCATCGTTGAATCTTCGTGTGGGTGTGGCTACAGGGTGTTTGGTGGGTCTTCGGTGAAGAACATTGTCATCTTCAACCTTTTAAACAGCCCCCCCCCCCCCCCCCCGCTCCCAACCCGAGCCAGACAAAATGTCCAACTGATTGGAGATGAATTTGCGTTAAGCGCACCCACCCCCAATCTTTGGGATATAATTTTTCGATTGATATTTCAAGTGTTCTAAGTGTTGCAAAATTTCAACCGCACGAAATTTTCAGGAAACTTTTTCAGGCTAAATTTTTACTGAAAGAAGGAAAATTAAAACGAGTGTTTGACACTAATTACTATGACAGCTACTTACTTTGCAGGGTGAAGTTTCAGCTATTTGGCACCGCCACCAACCACCCACTCCCCCACCACCCCCTTCAAGGTGTCGCGAGATCGTTTCAATTTTCCAAAACGTGGTGTTTTCGAAGATTTATTCTTAGCTTTTCATTTCTTCAACAATCTGCACAGCCTCTCTTAATACTGGTAACAGGGCTGAACATTCCGGGAACCTCGCAACCATTCTATTCACATTTCTTGCTAAAGCTTCTAGTCTCATACTTGCTGTTGAAACAGATGCTTCGTTGATCGAGGACTGTAAAGTACGGATTACCGTAGACACGATACCGCGCGCGCCTTCAAGAAAACCTTCCAGATTCATTTTTATTTCGGTCTTTCATTTGCTTATCGTGTTATTCAAATGTGGCGCCAGAAAATCTAGCGTGTATGTATCGGCGCCACTGATTGGTTAGAATGTGTTGATTGACAGGTTTTCAGTATGATACTCAATTAATTTAGCATCATGCAATATTATTTGTATGATACTGAATTAATTCAGTATGATACTCAATTAATTTAGCATCATACTATATTATTTGTGTATGATTCTAAATTAATTCAGTATGATACTCAATTAATTTAGCATTATACTATATTATTTGTGCATGATACTTAATTAGTTTAGTATGATACTCAATTAATTTAGAATCATACTATATTATTTGTGTATGATACTTAATTATTTTAGTATGATACTCAATTAATTCAGAATCATACTATATTATTTGTGTATGATGATACTTAAGTATTTTAGTATGATACTCAATTAATTTAGAATCGTACTATATTATTGTGCACGATTTCATGAATGCAGCATAAATAAAATAGCGTGATAGTGAAATCAGGTTCACGTACAGGAGGGTCATAATTGTTTTTTTAGTATGATACTCTAATAATTTGGTATGATGCTATATTATTTGGTATTATTTCATAAATGCTGCATAACTAATTAAGTGTGATACTCAATTATTTGAGTATGATACTGAATTAATTCAGTATCATACTATATTATTTGGGTATCATACTATATTAATTGAGTATCATAGTCTATTATTTTAGCATCATGCTTAATTCACTGATTTATGATCCTGTTCGTACGTCATAGAAAATAATAAGTTTGAAGAGACGATATATCCTATGCCATCGGAAACGTTGAAAACGTATGTAAATATTAAAAGTTTACTGTGCCCTTACGGGTATGTTGTAGGTTTGTCGAGCCAGGGTTGGAAAAAACTGTTTGAATCAGTCCACTTGAACTACAATATTGTCGAGTTATAGTTCTGTATTCTCCAAGTGAGATTAATTGACCACCCCCCCCCCCCCCCCGCCCAATCCCCGTCCGAGAGCACTATAATACATTACGGTTGTCTGGGCCTGAATGCACCGTGCCCCTTATAGGAAATGCGGCATCCAATCACTAGGGCAATAATATGTCCTAAATATGCCATGTCTCAAGGAAAGGAAAATAAGTTCACGGTCATATCCCTCCCCTCCCTCGATCTAAGTACAACTAGGGTTCCGGAAAACGGACCCAGACGTAGTCATATGGGCTGTCCACCCATATTTATTTAGATCTCTGGTTGTAGTCAAAAAGTCAAGGGCTGGATTTATATCTCATGCCTACAAATGTATTATTAATAAAATTCTTATTTTTGCAAATATTTGTTTTAAGGACATCTTGGATGTGAGATGGATGTGTTCTCCAAGAGTATACTTCTCTTCTATAGCCATGGTGTTTTCTAAATATCTATATCTATCTATGTATTAAATCACTTGGAATAAGAAATTGCATAAATTCACAGTGCCGTACAGACCTTGCCCTACTTGTTGTGGGTGAGAATGAACCCCGCCCCCCCCCCCCAAACATATAATTGAAGAAAAATCGAAATTGTATATCACTACTACTGTGCGTACCTTATATTTTAAATTTTGACTTTTCTCCCCTTTTTATGTCTATCCACAAGACACTACCGGGTAATCCCTTATTTTGAAATAACATTCGAAGCTCAATATCTACATATTTGGATTCCACATCAGTAGGTATAAGTGGCCGATTCCGTATCACTTTTCCAAAAAAGTGTACACGTACACGTACATGTACGTGTACCGCCATAGGGATTCAGTGTTAAATCGTGTACAGAGTGCAAAAAATGTCGTTTTTTCATGGTGATCCGGAATCGGCAATTTTTTTGAGGCTCACAGATCGCACTTTTAACCGTTCAAACACCCGTTGGCGAACGTGTAGATTCGACACATCGCTCAAAAGTGAAAAAATGCACGAAATTTGAAGAAAATGTAAATTTAAAATTTTTTCTCAACGTTTCCATCGCAGATCAGACCATCGATCCATCGTTGGTGAACGCGAGCAAAAAACGTTTTGCTGGTTCCAGATCAGCATCAAAAAAGCGGTTTGCCGATTCTGGATCACCTACGTTCGCCAACGGGTTTTTGAATTGTCGAGGGTGCGATCCGATCGGTGAAACCCATTTGCCGATTCGAGAACAGGAAAAATCGACCTCAAAACCTTTTCTCGACGTTCACCAACGGTGAAAAGTGAGCGCAAAGCGCAGTCACTCATCGAGGATTTTTTTAAATTTTGTTTTAAAACCGATTTCGGCCTCCGGTACATCGAAAAAATGCGGTTTGCCGGTTCTGGACCACCACCACGTTCGCGATCGCGTTTCGGACGGTCTAGGGTGCGATCCAATCGGTGAAAAAAATGATTTGTTGATTCACCTCGCGAGTTTTGTGAGGTGAATCGTGATAGAATCGGTTTTGACGAAAGGAAATAAAAAAGTGATTGATATATATAGGAGAGAAAAAAAAATATATAAATAAATAGTTATTTAAAAAAAAAATATCGAATCGAATAGATAATAAAATATACGTTAGTCATGAATGATTCCCAGATTATGAGAGCAAGGTTTCTTTTAAAAATGCTGATGAGAGCCTATGCATTCTGCGTGAATGAACAACTAGGTCGCCTCTTGTTAGAACGATGCGTTCGGGTGTCGGGACCATCTAGACTTTGATCACTAGGATCATTCGTGTCTGACGATGGAAAGCGAAGATATGGTCCCAACTATTTCGAACCGGTGTTTGAATGCGTTCAAATCGACCACGTGATCAAGTTTTGGAGGAGATTAGTCTTCTGTAATGGGTGAGACAAGCCCACAGGTTCGGAAGAACTGAAATTGGCATGTAGAAGTCTGACTTTAGAAGACAAGGGATGCATCATGAAATTATTGCTGAAGAAAGCATACGTCTAAGTTTTCTCGTTGATATAAATAAGGGAGAATAGAAAATAAAAATAAATACACACATAAATTTTTTATCTAATATTAGAAAGAAAAAAAAACACAAAAATGAGAAACAAAAAGAAATTGTATCCGACGTTAGATGACGACGATGATGAGAAGCTGAACGGCGTTTTGCCAACGGCACCATCGCTAGAAGAAAAAGAAAGGAGAGAGAGGTATCGCATCGATGAAATCAGTAGAATCCAATTGTATCTAACTCGAGAGAGAGATTCTCGCCATTCTCTCAAGAAGAAGTATTCGCGTTTCCTGAAATTCGTCAACGCGGTCGACACGACACTCATCAAAATTTCCATGGGTTTACATGTGGCCGGCATCGGATTGTTGTCGACCGTGGTTGGCGTTCCGATCGTGTTGACCACAGAAGGAGTGGCTCTCGACGCTGGATTGTTTAGCACGCTAGGAAAATTTTTGAGTAGGAAATTGTATCTGAAAGCTAGGAAACACGAAAAGATTCGCATCTTGGCCAACTCCAAGATTGACACGATATCCGAAATGATCTCGATGGCATTGAAAGATGGTAGGATATCAGATGGAGAATACTTCACGATATTGGACGAGAAAACGAAATACGATGCCATGAAAGAAGCTGTGAGAATCAAGACTCGTTAGATCATCAAGGAAGAGATGAAGAATTCTCTCGTGGAAAGAGGCTAGGGAGGAATTTGGTAAGTTGATAGAACTCAAGAGCAGTGATTGAAAAATATATATATATAATAAGAACAGAATTTTTAAAAAAGAAATATTAAATTTATATATAAAATAGAAACGAAATTAATTTGAATAACTCTCAAAAAATGTATTGCGTAAAGTGTAAGAGAGTTACCGAGACAAGTAATTCTCGAGAAGTACGAACTAAAAACGACAGACAGACGCTTCGCAGAATTTGCGACATGTGTGGTTCGATCAAGACTCGATTCGTCAAAAAAAAGAACACGAGCAAAGGAAAAGGCAACGTGAATAAAATGATCAATAATCTACCTTTCGAAATGCATCTGCTGGGTCACAGTTTCACAGGACCTGGAACGAAATTGAACAAGAGACTCAATGCCGATCTGACTCCTAAATCTTGCAGCAAACCCATGAATAGGGTGGACGCGGCTGCATATGATCACGATCTGTGCTACGCTGGACATCCCGACACCAAGACTCACAACGACGTCTGCAATAAAAACATGTTGGCGAAATTGAGAGGTATATCGAATCCGACCAGGAGAGAGATGATAGAATGTTCGCTGGTTGGTAATCTGATCAGTGTAAAACGTCGATTCGGTTGAGGCGTTCAAAAAAAAAAGGCGCATCGGAAAAGAAGAAGAAACGATTATTGATGAGTGAATTGGCCGAGGAGTTACACAAACCCATCGTGCATAAATTTCGAAAGAGAAGGGTGTTTGTGAAGGGTTTGGATGACATTTGGTCCGCCGACTTGGTCAACATGAGATCGTTTTCGAGGTGGAATGAGGGCATCAAATATCTATTGATGGTCATCAACGTTTTTTCCAAATACGGTTGGATCAGAGCTTCGAAGAATAAATCGGGACCTTGCGTCGCGGAGGCTCTGAAGAGCGTGTTCGACTCGTCTTCTCGAAAACTGAATAAATTGTGGGTGGACAAGGGAAAGGAATTCTACAACAAGCACGTTCATCGATTAGTCGACCTCTACTCGATTGAAAACGAAGAGAAAGTCAGCGTGGCGGAACGTTGGAATCGAACGATGAAGGAAAAGATGCACAGATACATCACAGCGAATTCGACCAAGAAATACATATATGCTCTGAATGGTCTGGTCAAAGATTACAACAACACGCGACACAGATCGATCAAGATGACACCCACGGAAGCTAGAGATCCTCGAAACAAAAAACGGGTCTACGCGAATCTATATCCTGAGAGATCTAAGATCAGGAAGAAGTCTAGAACGCTGAAATTTGCGGTCGGCGACCGAGTGAGAATCTACGCTTATAAGAAGCACTTCGAAAAGGGTTATACTCCTCGATGGACCTCGGAAAACTTCATGATAATCAAAATATTTCACACCGATCCGGTGACTTGGATGGAGAAGAGATCATCGGAAAGTTTTACAAACAACAATTGCAGAAGACGAAGTTTTAATAAGAAAACAATTTTTTTTTTTATTTACTCTCTTTAACATTTTCTTGTTTACATATATATATAGGAGAGACAAATAATAATAAAAAATAATTAAAACTATTTTTAGAGCAAGCTAATTAATAAACAACAAACAAAAACCCTTCAAAAATGGCAAATATACTAGATATCGCACAAAGCATAGTGAAAGATGAAAGTATTCAAGAATATGAGGTTCACGAATACAAACCGATAACCGGAACGAGTTTGAACAATGCGGGAGAGATAAGAATCAATGTCAAAACACAAGATCTATTCGTCCATCCTAGTGAGAGTTACATAGTGGTGCAGGGCCGTCTCACCAAGGAAGATGGGACCGACTATGCCGACGACACGGTTACTCTAGCCAATAATGGCATCATGCATCTATTCAGTAATATAAAATACTTGCTAACTGGACAAGAGATAGAATCTGTGTTTCATCCAGGTCAGGCCACCACGATATTCGGACTCTTGACGTATCCGGATGATTTTTCGAAATCCAGAGGACTTAATCAGTTGTGGATGAAAGACACCGTCGGCCCTGCTAGCGCCGGCGCCGTCGCGATATTCGACTACGTCGTCAAGACGCCCCGACCTAAAGGAACGTTTTCGTTCAGGATACCTTTGAAACACATCTTCGGATTTGCAGACGATTACAAGATCATGTACGGATTCAAACACAATCTGACGTTGATTTGAAAAGGAAATGACGACGCAATAGTGAGACTCACTGCGACCGATGCGGGTAAGATAACTGTACACAAGATATCGTGGTTCGTTCCGCACGTGGAGCCTTTGATCATGGAAAAAACGCATCTCTACAAGATCATAGAATCCAAGAGTAAATTACCCGTGGGATTCAGAATGAGACAGTGCGACACTGCTAGCATTCCACTCTCCACGAATTACTTTGATTGGAGATTGACGGTGAAATCCGCTTCTGAGAGACCGCGTTTCATCGTGGTTGCGTTTCAGACTGATAGGGATGGGTCTCAGGAAAAGAATGCGTCGCTGTTCGATCACTGCAATTTGATTAACATGCAAGTGTTTCTGAACGCCACGAGATATCCAGCAATCGATTACAACACGTCGTTCGACAAGAACGATTTCTGCAGACTGTATGGCAAAGCCGCTGATTTTAGAAAGAAGTATCATGGTCTAGACGAATTGATGAGCAACCCTAATATAAAGTCGATGGATCCCATGTTCGTATTCAACGTTAGTAAACAGAGTGAACGACTCAAGAGTAGCATCATTGACATTTAGATCAAGATGCAATTCGATAGGAACGTTCCGAGAAAAACCGAAGCCTTTGCCCTGGTCCTGTCGGACAGAGAATTACAATTCGAATCGGATGGAAATAAGATGTCGATCATTCGATGAGAGACGTGTGTGAAAAAAATTAAAAACAAAATAAAAAAGTAATGAGTAATTATTAAAAAAACAAAAAAAAAAATAAAAGTAATGAGATCTAGAGAGATTGAACATCCTTCTAAATCTCATTACTTTTTTTTTGTTTTTAATAATCACTCATTATTTTTTTAATTAATTATTTCCACGCATTCACTGTTTGTTCAAAGGATCTAGTTCGATCAGTAGGCTCACCACGGAAGTGGCGGTTTTGGGATTATTGGTTTTTGTAATGAAATTAATCCTGTCTCCGGCGTTCACTTTGAGAGGCGTGCCAAACGTGCTAACATTCGCGTGTTGATTCTCAGTCCTTTCAACGCTGTATCTCTTATTGCTTTCTACTCCATTCACGAGATTGACGACCGCTCTGTTATTTAAATCTGTGGAAGGCAGACCCATTCGTATGATTTCACCTCCTAACGGCATGGGATATCCCACCTGACCATGTTTCGATCCGCTACCTCCGTTTCCGAAAGACCACTCGGTGTTTCCCTCCTCCAATGTGCTGGCCTCCTCGGCCCACACGGTGATCAATTGTCTAGCGTATTTGACTTTTTACACCACTGAAATCAGGGTGCAGGCATCCGTCTTGTCCACGGGATCCGGTAGATTCGTGAGCGCGTGTCCGCCCATGTCTGGTTTACCTTCCATGATGTCGCCCTTTCTCCAGACTGAGTTGTCGTCCACATACTTCCTGCTGACTGTGCTGGAATCGAATTCGGGATCGAGATCGAGACCGAATAAATTGTGACCGTTCATGTTGATGCCACCCTCCATGGTTCCGCCAGATTGTTTGTTCAGGTAGAGATCGTCCACTTGCGATTCTATGTATTCTTGTGATCGTATCATGGCAGAATCTACATAGCCCTTGTTGACCATGGTTGAGTCTGTGTCCGCGTCGTCGACCTTCGACAGACTCAATATCTTTTTGAATCCTGCATTCAGATCCGATTTCATTTCTCGTCTGTCAACTTTCTCTGTTCCAGATCTATGTAGTGTTTGGTCGCCACGTCCTTGGGATTCGAGGGAGTGGCCACGTCCGTTATCTTGTTAGAATTGGCATTCAATTCCGAGTGCATCGTTTTCTGAACGTATCTACTTCTCATATGTCCGCTGGATTGCACGTGAGAGTCATCCGCGTATTTCTTGGTCGCAGCATCGGTGGAATCTATGGGATTCGCAACATTCACCAAACGTTTAGATTTCAAATCGAGAGCGTCGGTCATGGCTTTATCCACATAATTATCTAACATGATTTGTTCGAAATCCGCGTTCCCCCTGTCGACGTATTTTTTAGTTGCAGCATCTGCGAGATCTATTGGCTCGGGAAGATTGTGGAGCTTCTTATCGTTCATGTTCAAAGGTTCCTCTCGAGGTTCGTATCTCCGAACATAACATTCATCCAAGTTGGCAACGTCATAACCATCACCGACTTCGAGCGTCTTCCTCTTCTTTTTGGGTTGACTTTCGCTGTCACTTCTACCAAATTTATCGACTGGCATGTTGTTTTGAGGTTTTTGTTTTAAAATATATTTCAAATGCAGTTTATTAAAAAATGAATTATTTCACTTATTTTTATTTTTCGTTTTTATTCGATTAAATTTTTTTAAATAATTTTTTACCTTTATATATACTATAAAAAAATCTCTCTCTAATGTAAATCATTGAGAATGTCTTGAAACCGATCTCCTTCAGACCATCTCTTGAGAACATAGAGACACAGGTGACCGCAAAACACTTGATCTGGCAATTGCACTCGTTCCATGTTGTAACGAACCATTGATTTGTTGAAATAGTTCTTTATTTCTTTTGGCTGCGAGATTCCATAGCTGTCGAAATAATAATTCTTCTTCTTCCCATTCTTGAACCACTCCACCCAGTGAGTGCCTTCACACGATAAATTGTCTAGATTTAAAATTCTGCATTCCGATTGTTGAGGTCTTCTCTTCGGCAAGGCATCTCTGGAAAACACGCCTAGAAAATCCTTGGTTTTCACATCCTTCACCGCATTCGAGAGATCAATGTTGGATAGGGGTTCATTAGGTAAGATGACACCTTCTACGGATATCTCTATTTTCTTATTCATAAATGTGTATATTTTTTTAAAATTTATTTATTTATTATAATTCACTAAAATGACATTTTTTTATATTTTTTCTTTTTCTTTTTAAACTAACTCTCTCGATATCTTTATCGACTTCCATAATCTTGAATCCGTCTAATTCCTCTTGATTTTCTGGAATCCTATCATCCTTAATCATATCTGAAATCCTATCATCTATAATTATATCCAAAGTCCAATGTCCGAGTGCCAAAGTGCTTATTTTATCATCTAACACAAATCTCTTATCGTCATCGGCCGTCAGCGAAATCTTGTTGACTATTTCTGTGTACAAGTCGTGATTTTCGCTTCGAATCGATTTCATAGCCTCCTTATGCACTGGACCACTTCCTAACAGACAATCTTTATACTCTCAGAAAGAGATGTTTTTCTTCACCACGCACGCTTTAACCCCTTTGCACTTCTTGATCTCTTCACCTTCTAGACGATAAGCATACAGTTCGGGTCTCAAGCTTAAATTTACCCAACACCTTCTTGTTGTCATTCGATTGAATGTTGGACGGGTGATCGATGGGATAATTGCTTGTGTCAAACCACGTGGCCATGTCCCAAGATATATCTTGGTAGACGTCTTTCACCTCTATCTCGTAAACTAAACTCTCTGTGTCGGTGAACAGTAGTTTGGCTTTATCACCAAATTTTCGTTTGATGTAATCATAGTGAAACTCGTACATCAATCGCTTGCTGACATCTAAGATGATCGGTCCGAGATAATACAGTTTGTCGAACTCCAGGTGCGTCTTTTGCATGTGAACGGCCACTAGATTTTCGTCGAATATGGTTCGGTGTTTGTAATTGGGTTTCGCCACTAATTTTTTAGCTTTTTCTCAGATGTGACGAGTCGAACGTCGGTTCTCTTCCTGATGTTTTCCATCGATTTACCGTACACGCAGTTGTTCAAGAGTTTGAAGAAATCTTTTTCGAAATCGTTCTCAGCTCGAATTCTGAGATTCCTGTTGAGATCGATGTATTTTTTCATCCCAGGCTCTTCATCGAATCGAATGATGCGATGTATGTTGACTAATTTCATCCCGTAATCAACGTATTGTTTCAAATTCTCGCTGTAGACAACGTACTTACGTTTGTTAAATAAATTGGGAATGAGTTTTTCCTTGTCTCCTTCGATCAGTTCCATTCATTCGGGAGCCAGCGGATAATCATTGTGTAGATCATGTAATTCTTCCGGATAGTTCAAATCGACTTTTAAAATGCAAGGATAGTCTGTCCATTTTTGAATCTCTTCCGGTTCCATCACCCATTTGAAATTTCCAATCGGTAAAGGATGACTCATAGCCCAACTGTACAGATTATTAGCATCCCAATACTGTATGTATTTATTCGATCGTTTCGATCAAAACCTTCTTTCATGTGGGGATTGTTAGCATCAGAATATCTGTGGGAGATCATCGAGATGCCACCTCTTGCAGCCCTTTCCAACATGGGCAACATGTCCACTTCGGATAATAATTCCAATTGGACTTTAGTGGTCTTCAACAGAGCGTCCCATTCCAGACTGGGTGCGGTGAAATACCAAGCCGGATCCAGATTGTAATTTCGACTACAGACGTCTCGAAAATTTTTGAACACGTCTGCCAAGAGCAGAACATCAGTCTTCAGATAGAGATCGTGATAATCTCTCATGGTTTTCATATCGAATGATTTCCACACGTTTTTGGCGTGTTCGTAATTCTCATCGGAAATGTTGGATTCATAGAATTTTGAATAAAATCTTCTTTCAAAGGTAGTGCGGTGTCATCGAATCTCTTTAGATTGTTCATGTAATCGTAAGGATAGACTCCTTTCCTCAACATGACGTCTACTTGTTCTCCGAAATGTTCGCTCGTGATTTTAAATTTATCCTTGCTCATGTTATTGACTAATTTTTCCAGAGCGGTTGACATGAATTTAAAACTGTCGATGAAATGTATGCTTCTATGAATGGATTTCATTTTTTCTTCCAACGTCTCTCCGTCGATTACTCTTTTCTTCTCCATGACCTTCCATTTTGTAAAGGAAATGTATCTTTCTTCACTGTTCGCGATGCAATTTAATTCTCCGTCTGAGGTGCCGAGATTTTTCACGAACAGATGACTGTCATAATCTGAGAGATTGTGAAATATCTCCAGATAGAAAATGGCATCTCAATATTTTAAATTACACCTGCTGTGAGCCGGACCGCGATACAGACCCGTGTAATGATCGTGGTCTCTGACCTTCTTATTTTCCTCTGAATTCTTGTCGAACGATTGTCTGCATATGTGACATTCGGTGGCTCTGTTATTTTCATCCTGCTGCTCTCACGTGATGATCATTTTCGCCGGAGTTGAATTTGTCGTATAACATTTGAAATTTCGATTCTAACTCTTCCACAAACCTTTGAGCCATGTTGTCATCTTCACACTGTTTTGTGTAGGTGAAGGAACCCATGCCATGTTGCGAGTCGAAAGTGCATTTCACGTAAATGCAATAGCCCGAAGGCGTGTGTTTTTGATATCTTTCAACATAACTTCGAAGAGCATCAGGTTGGCAGGAACTCATTTTCATGGTGAAGCATTCGAAATTGGCGTACACAACGAATGGTACTTTTAACCTTCTATTGCAATTTTCAAACTTCACGATGGTGTTGGGTTTGGGCATTTTGATGGCGACACCTTGATTTTTGTTGCAATATTCTTGATGTTTTGCTAACGATTTTTCGCTGCAAAACGCGTTCATGCAGTTGCAACATAAACATATCTTATGTTCATATTTATTATTTTGTCTCGATAGTAATCGGCTCGGATGTTTAACCCAACAATAATGACGATTGTCCCCATTTGAAATCAATAATATTTTGATCATCTTTTCTCTTTCGAGATACGAAGTCTGTCTGAGAGGATAGATCGTTCATTTTTCATCGTCGTATCCCAAGACGTTCACCGCTACGGTGGGATTTTGAGCCTCGAAACGTTTGATGTGTTTTAACTCCACTGGAAAAGTCACTCTGGTCCAATCGAGATTTTTAGAAGTCTCCTCGTAATGAGAAACTCTATCAGAGTTCATTTTGACAGGGTATAAAGCGGAGGTGACTGCCCATTTAAAACACTGATCATCTTTATTTCTCACGTTGATCACAGCATTTTTTTTAGTTAAGAAATATGGTAATTCCACGTAGGAAGACCCTTTCAAGGAATCGTTTTTAGTTACATGAATTTCGAGTTTCAACACTTCATCGAACATCCAATTACTACCTTCATGTTGATAATTCACGAGAGACGTCAACATCTTGTCTTTCATCTTTTCGAAAACGTCTGATAAATCTGAACCTCGAAGTATGGGTTTGACGTTAGATCTGAAAAATGCATTTGTCACGATGCTCTCGCTGGACTTCACGTCGATTTTATTCATCGTGCAATGGAGTATCATCTTAATTTTTTGTCCCAGGTTCATGTGTTCGTGAAACAAATCCAATACTTTTTTCTTCACCCGTTCCATGAACAATTTCGGATCGATTTTCTTGAACAAGGTAACCACGTCGAAAGTTTTAAAAATGCCTTTGATCGCACTCTCCTGTTCTACGGGATTCGATTGGAATGCTTCTGTGACGAGTTGTGCTACATATTCTTCTCCTTTCCCTCCATTGATTGCTCATCGAATTTCATTTGATATATCTCGTTTGTCTAGATTCTGAACTGCATCACTCGTTTTCGTTTTAGTTTGTTTTTTTTCTTTTAAAACTTGAAGTTCTTCAACGGCTTTTCGTTTAGTCGTCTTCTTATTTGTCACAACCGAAACGTTCTTGTTTTTTTCCGATGTCGGCATTTCGATTCCTTTTACTATCTTTTTCTTCTTCTCATTTTTCACAACTGATGCATTTTTTGACGTCGTTGCTATCGACATTTCGTTTGCCTTTTCATTGCGCAAACTACGTATCTCCTCGCATATGATCTTTCTAATTTCATCACGCTCCACTTTTCCTTTTCTATCGTCAGGCGTTACTGTCATCAGCTTATTTTTTTTTGCAATTCGAGTCTGTTTAAGTTTGTTCACTTCCGATCTTTCGATTTTTTTTCCATCGTTTCGCAAACGATATTCCTGTATGACTCCAATTTTTTTTTATTTGGTTCTGTGATTTCTGAAATGTGGAATTTTTAATTTTTTACAAATCTCGTTTAACTGAGGTACGGTTTTCTCATTTAAATCTTCCATTTTTTTATTTGTTTGCTTCATTTGTAAGAATATTTTTTTTTCGAATTTTGTATTTAAATAATAATTTGTTAAAAAGTTTGTTTTTTAACTCTCTATATATATGTTTTAATTCCTTCAAAAAAAATTTATTAATATGAGACTTTTTCACATTAAAGAAAATTAAAATTAAAAAAAACTTTTTTATATATATAAAGAGTAAAAAAAAAAAAAAGCTTTTTTAACAAATTATTATTTAAATATAAAATTTAAAAATATATATTATTTTCAATAATTCATAAAACCAAAAAAACAAATAATCGATCATGACAACAACACCTAAAAGATGCGAATCGAAATTGAAACGAGTCGAAACGTGTAAGAAATTCGGTTATAAAATCTATAGATTACAACCACATAACTCCATTGAATTGAATTAGGTCGAGACGAAGGGCTTAGAGCACAAACATGACAAATATAACATGCCTTTGAAATTGGACGAAGCCACGCTCGATTTGTTTTACGAGTACCAAAGCGATCTACAGAAAATCGTCATCACCAAAGATAGAGAATTCGACAAGGATGATTTGTCGTTGCCCTATAGAAGTTACATACATCCAAAAATCTCTCTCGAACTCGTGAACAAATCAGGTGGTGAGAGCACGTTCATTGATGTAAAAAAACTCAAAAAAGTAAAGATAAACATTCAACCCATTTTCGAAAAAGCAGAAGACATGACCGTCAACATGCTAATAACGACTTGGAAATATAAACAATAGAGAGACTGATTTTTAGCGAAGAAGAAGGAAAAAAAAGTAATGAGATCTAGAGAGGTTGATCATCTCTAGATCTCATTACTTTTTTGTTTTTTTTTTTGTTTTTTGTTTTCCTTCTTCTTCTTCTTCACTATCGCTCATATATATTATAATAACGTTTCCTTTTTTCTTAATTTCGGCGTCGATTCTTCTTTTCTTTTTTTTGTGATATATTACATTTTTTTAAGAACACATTTGTTTATCCAAATCATAATTATGAACGAATGTGATGCATCTCTTGGTAACACTCACATCATTACCATTCTCTTCAGAAGGTAGTGGTGACGGTGGAAAGCATCTCATTCTTTTCAATTTCAACCATCTATCCCGCTCTTTTTTCAGTTCTTTCCTAAGATATCCATCATTAGCGTCTAATTGTTTTCCACATCTTTTTCCCACACTATCCTGCAATATTCATCATTAGTGTCTAATCGTTTTTTCCACATCTTTTTCGCACTCTATCTCCCGATATTCATCATCATCGTCTAATTGTTTTTCCACCTTTTTCTCCATTTTATATTGTTTTTATACTTTCTATGATTTATATTTTATATAATTATATAATTTTTACATTATAATAACATATTCAAAATCGGTATATTCTTAAATGGCGAATTCTCACCAAACAACAAACCCTTACCGAGTCGCTCAACGTTATGTCCACTCTTCAGATAGAGACCGTTTCCACTCAAAGAGTTACAACCTCCAACGGGTTCTAGATACAATCCTTCACCACTGTCGTCTACGTGGACGCGACACACGGTTCCTCCCCTCTTTAAAAACAGTCTGCTGCCACCCATTAATTTCTCAACTACCGAACTCGTCAGTCCCGAGAGAGCTCCCACGTCGAGAGTCTTTCCGAGAAAGGGTAATGCTTTTGCGGCAAAGGGTAATGCTTTTGCAGCGATTCCTGCCAATAGTGGTAGGAAACCGCCTTTCATTCTCAAATTGTATCTCAATTGAGCGGGACTCAATCTCACCGTCAACCCTCTTACATCACGAATCGCTTTCTCCATCCTTTTGATTTGACTTCTGGTCCAGGCGATCGAATCCTGACCGCCATTCTCCAGATCTTCGTGAGTGAATTTGAATCTCACCGCCTCGCCTCGAGTTGTTAACACTCTCTTAAGTTTCTTCCTCTGTCCTGCGGATATGATCACGTTTTTAACCACGTATTGTGTCATAATTCTTTTTTTAAAATATATTTTGTTCAATTGTTTTTTTGTTTTAATGATAATTATATATATATTAAATAATTTTTGTAAATTAATATTGCGTTTATTTTATTTTCTTATTTATATATATACACAATATTTTTTTTTTTTTGGGGGGGGGGGGCTTTTATATTTCTCTTATGTGAAATCGTCCCGTCACCCTCTCTCCACGAAGATCTAACAGTTCACCATTTTGATCCGTCAACGTGGTTTTGAGACTATACAACGTGTCTAAAATCACTGCTAGATAAACTAAATTTCGAGGTCGTTCCACGGTCTTATAACCCGGCGACACGTTTGGAAAGAAGGAATAGATCGTCAGTTGAGCGCTACCATTCACGTAGTTTCCAGCAATCACATCCACGTTCACTAGAATGCTATTGACTGTGAGAAAGTCGACCGTATTTTCAGATGCCGCGTGGCCTCCATGCATCTTTCGATCGAATTCCAGCATCTTGCCTATAGAATCGTCCATGTTGAAATCCACTCGAAAATTATCTTCCAAATTCAACATCGTCTGTAAGGTATAAGGGTTGGGAGCGAGTCTGATCTTGTTGCTTCCCTTTCCATCCGTCTTCATTCGCGTCTAAATGTAATTGTTCAAATCGTTTATGTCGTAACTTCCTTTGGGAATTCAAATCTCCAACCAATCCGCTCCGTCGGAATACTTGAACGAGTTATTCTTTTCGGTGACGTTGGGAAAGGAATAATAAGTCTTCAGATTCACCAACGCCATCTCGTATCTTTTCTCTCTGTTCAATTCGATGGAAGGTTCGAATTTCGTCGCGAATCGAGTCGAATCTCCACTCACCACGATTTGAATGGATTGTTTTGCAGCCGTATTTTCGGCTATCCGTTCTAACAATTCTCCTTGTTCGAACATTATATTTTAATTTTTATTTTATTTTTCAAAACTAAATTATTTGATGATTTATTATTTTCTAATTTTATTTTCGCTCTCTATCTTATTATCATCAGAAACATAAAACTTGTCGAATCCGCACCAATATTTTCCACGATTTAATTCGCTAGTCAAATCGATCACGAGGAAATTGTAAAGTCCTCCATCCCAAACCCTCTTTCAGAATCTCCTGAATTCCGCCACACTCATGTCGTTTGCGACGTGATCACCGTAGATGTGATTGAGATTCTTGAGATCCTGGCGAAAGAGACACAGTAAATTAGCGTTCTCCCTTATCGTCTGTCTGGGCAATCGAAAATAATTCTGCAACAGGTAGAAACAGTCCACGTTGCTGTGACGACCCCTAACGTAATACGATTCGCATCGGTTCTGTCTCTCCAAAAGCAGATCGTCGAAAATCATGAGATTCTTATCTTCCAATTTCAATTCTGTAGGATCCGGAACGTTGCTAGCGTTCTCATAAAATCGACATTCGACGTGCGAAGACGCATTTTTCTTCATCAATTCCATCGCCACACCGCCCAAAATGGTCGAAAGAGAAGCTTCACTTTTGTCGAATTCCTCCCTACTGCCAAAGATTCTGGCTATGACGTCCTTGGGCAATCTACGATCCATGCACTCTCGAAGCAATCTGTATTCGGGTTGAAACAGTCTCTTGCCAAACACTAACAATCTGTCGTAATCCAACCAGTTGGGTTGCGACAACAGTTTCATCAACAGATTGGTCTTTCCACAATTCGATTTTCCCACTATCAAGCCTCTTATGCTTTTGGAAAAGAACTCATTATTCGACCTCTTGGTCGCGGCGTCGTTCCAAGACATATCTTTAATGTTCATCTTTGTTTATTTTTTTGTTCTTTTAGATTTTTTCAAACACAATTTTTATGTTTTTTCAAATTCAGTTTTATAAATATTATTATTTATTTATATTACACCGTCGCGAGTTCTTTTTCAATCCAGATCCACTCGTCATTTTGGCTAAATCTTGTATGGGTACCACAGCATCCTTAAAATCTTTCCAACTTTTCGGCAATCGCTCTAACGTACCTCGCTTCGCCGGCGGACTGATCAACTTGTCAATCAACGAGTCGACTGCCCTCTTTCCACCCAAAGAAGCTATCCTGCCACTAGCTTTGGAAGCGGCTTTCTTACCAGCATCCAAAACCGTCTTCTTACCGACCTTAAACGCGGTCGATGCGAGTTTCCTACCTGCATCGCTCGTGAACGCTCGCATTATAGAATTGACGATGCCAGAACCGCCTTGAACGTAAGTTCTGACGTATCCCCTGTTCTTTATCACCAACATATTTTTATTTTATAATATATATTTTGTTTTTTCACTGCTAAATCGTTTGTTGTTTAAATACTTTTTTATTATTTGTAGTGTAAAGTTTACTGTTTTATTTTATATATTTTTGTTTGTTTGTTTGTTCTCTCTACTTATTATATATATATCAATCCTTCAATTCGTTCATCAGCCTTTTATAATTGCGCTTATTCAAAACCTTCTGCCTCAACAATTCGTCGCATATGCTCACTATCTTATTATCTAATCCAGTGTTACCAACACGTCTACTTGCCATCAACAATCTCAATCTCTGAGACAGAGCGTCAGAATCGCTCGGAAGAAAAGTGGTTCTCACTCCTTTCCCAGTCACAGACTCGATGAACTTCTTATTCATATCCCATATGGGTTTCACCACCTTCGTCCACTTGTAACCTCTGTTGGCTTTGGGTCTCGTCTCTCCGGCGTTGTTATTTCTCTTCATGGCGTGGGTCTGAACCAGAATGTCGCCGTAATTGTCGTAATCCTCTTCCGTGTAACCTCCAGGCTTGTCAAACCAAAGCAATTCACCCAGTCCCTCAGTTTTTTTGTACCTGTTCGGACCGACGTATAAATACTCATCATCCATCGACACTTTGGTGACATCCACGAAAGTTCTACCGTCCGAATCCTCGCGAACTCCATACAACAGATCTCTCTTACCACCGTCCGACGACGCGACGCTATCAGTGGTAATAGTCGAAGCTGTATCATCGCTCTCACTCACGTCGGTTTCGATTCCCATGGGAGCGTAATCCGGTGTAGATTGAAAGGAATACTGTTTTGTAAAACTGCCGGGCAACGAACCCATTCTCTTTTATGGGTCTCAATTCTTCAACTATCTCCTTCTTGCTTCGTTCCTGAACCTCCGTCACGGATTTAAATATTTTTGTGGTTTCGCGTCTTAATTCCATCTCTCCAAGTCGTCTGCTTTTGTCAGTTCATTGAATACTCTTCTTAAACCCCGTTTACATGACCAAAATTTACACACGTAAGTAAATTTACTCATGAGTAAACATTGCTTACGTAAGTAAAAGCAAATTTGCTATGCGTTTAGATGATATTTTTAAAACTCAGTGAAAAACTGCGATTAGGGCCATTTGGCATAGATTTGTCATCCAGGATGGATCGATTTTTGAAGAGAAGAAGAAGGATATTTCCATATTATCTAGGTATCGGACTTTCCTTTGGAATGGTGCGTGAAAAACGGTTATGGATGAGGGACAGGTCATCCGAGTGGTATGACCGTATTGTTATGAGAACATTCGATAATGACCAGTGGGTTGGAAACTTCAGAGTCACAAGAGAAACATTCAACTTTATCTGCAAAGAGCTTGAAGGAACTATCCCTCCAGAGAGTGAAAAGGCTGTACGAAAAGGTATCGATGTGCGGAAACAAATAGCTATTACGATGTATTGGCTAGCATCTTCGGCAGAGTATAGAACCGTTGGCCACCTGTTTGGTGTATCAAAGTCATCGGTATGCGTTTGCATCCACAGGGTTTGCACAGTCATACTTGAAAAAGTTCACAATTGGCGGGAATCTGTGCTCACGTGAGTAAATTTACTGCGCGTTTACATTACATAAAATATTCATGTGTAAAATTTGCTTATGAGTAAAAATACTTTTGCACCTAGTCCCTGGGAGGTGCAAATATTTTTTGATCTACTCATGTGTAAATTTTGCTTACGTGAGCAAATGCGTTTACATGGCGAAATTTACTCATGTAAGTAAATTTGCACATATGCAAATAAATACTTATGTAAGCAAACACGGCCATGTAAACGGGGTTTTAGCACGTTCATATTCGCTGAGAAGTTGATCTCTATGCTTGGAATCTGTGATGTGTAAAAACATTTTTTCGTTTTTAAAATTATTAATATTTCCTTTAGAATATGCTAATGTGAGTTATTGATTATTCACAAAATTAAATGTATAATTATTTTTATGTTTTATGTTTCAAGTAAATAAACATCTTGTGTCTTTAATATATAATAACTAAAACCAGTTAAAGGAAAAAAATTCATAAAATAAATCTCTTTAAATGCGTTTTGCCCTCGAATGTGTTAAAGATCACATCAACAGTTATTTCCGACAATGAGAAACTTAGAGTTAGTCTCATATAAACATCTATAAATACAACGTTTTAAAGTGTTAAATCATACAGGTAGTTATTTTCCTCACACTTGAAGTCATTCTCAAAATAATACTCCATGAATATCTCGTAATATTTTTGGTTAAAACCGCGTTAGTGCTCGCACCACGTTGAGCAACGGTATTTCTTATATATTTTTACATGGAAATCGTTCAGTCCAAAAACAAGAGTTGAAAAATCTTTTAAAAAAATTCTCTGGCGAGAATTTTTTTGCAAAAAAAAAAATATAGGAAAAATAATACTCCATGAATATCTTGTAATATTTTGGGTTAAAACCGCGTTAGTACTCGCACTTTGAGCAACGCTATTTCTTCTATATTTTTACATGGGAATCGTTTCAGTCGAAAAAGCAATAGTTGAACAGCACATTGAAGACACAATTTCTAATTTAATACATAATATACTTAGAGTCATTCACAAATAAAACCATTGATAAAATGCATCGCCCTCGGTTATTATTCTCACCTCCATATTATCAAAGCACAAAATATTGTTTGAAGTAAACAATAACAATTTATCATCAAAAGAACAAAATACCGTTTGAAGTAAGCAGATGCACTTTTGTGAATAGGAACAATTTAGAAGTGTGTCTCGTCAAAAGGTGTTTTTATTGATGTCTCTTGAACCGAGACATGAGACATAAGTCAATTAAAAATTTCAATTTACCTCTTAAAACCTATTTTAAGTGGAATGAAATTTTACCCTTTGATTCTATTAGAATTCACCTCACAAAACTCGCGAGGTAAATCGGCAAATCATTTTCACCGATCGGATCGCACCCTAGACCGTCCGAAACGCGATCGCGAACGTGGTGGTTGTCCACAACCGGCAAACCGCAATTTTTCGATGTACCGGAGGCCAAAATCGGTTTTAAAATGAAATTTTAAAAAATCCTTGATGAGTGACTGCGCTTTACGCTCACTTTTCACCATTGGTGAACGTAGAGAAAAGGTTTTGAGGTCGATTTTTCCGGGTCTAGAATCGGCAAATGGGTTTCACCGATCGGATCGCACCCTCGACCGTTCAAACACCCGTTGGCGAACGTAGGTGATCCAGAATCGGCAAACCGCTTTTTTGTTGCTGATCTGGAACCGGCAAAACGTTTTTTGCTCGCGTTCACCAACGATAGATCGATAGTCTGATCCGCGATGGGAACGTTGAGAAAAAATTTTAAATTTACATTTTCTTCAAATTTCGTACATTTTTTCACTTTTGAGCGATGTGTCGAATCTACACGTTCGCCAGCGGGTGTTTGAACGGTTAAAAGTGCGATCTGTGAGCCTAAAAAAATTGCCGATTCCGGATCATCATGAAAAAACGACATTTTTTGCACTCTGTACAGGATTTAACACTGAATCCCTATGGCGGTACACGTACATGTACATGTACGTGTACACTTTTTTGAAAAGTGATACGGAATCGGCCACTTATACCTACTCACATCTTTAACAATTAATACTGACTTTGCGTAGTGCTTTGCAATCAGCTCGAAGCCAAGTTCCGTGCTGCCCATGACAGACCCAGTTTAAAACATTTTGTTTTTCGGTCTGAAGATTCTATTCTATTAACCTGAACTGTGACGCGCGCTTTCGAGAAGCCAGTCTGTATTCAACTCTGCAGCCTGACCCATCTTCCTGAAAATGTACTACAACTGCCCTAGTTTTCTGTCAAGTTCTGAACAGTGATTGCTCTTGGCAGTCGGAGATGATCTTTAGAATACAGCAAACACCGAAAAGCAATAATAAAACAAATTTGTTAACCCATCAACCAGTTTACTAAATGGAACTACAAGCTATGGGTCCAGGGGGTGCCCTAACTTTAGGTTACCTACGGATTTCCAAAGTTGTGGATGAAGACGCCATGGGGGCGTCTGCAAGAACCTGATTCTTAACTCGTTGATCCCTGAACCCCAAGTATGACAATACCTATTTTGAGAATCTCGGAGAAAAACATTTCAGTCCAAAGCAATAATGCAAAAATAAGGGGAGGCCCGGGTAATCTCTGCGGTCAGTAGCACACACCTGCACATTGCAGCTGTTGCTTGGTCCAACAAATTATGTTGCCGAAAATTATTCCTTATAGCCGGAAAATGAATGAATAGGAACGGTCGGAGACGTGGGGGCGGCTATGAGACATCAAAAATTGAATCTAGTTCGTGTAGGGTATGTGGGAGGGACCATATGCCAGCCGCACTCTGCAGTGTATAGCTGCAGCGTGCGGCTGTTGCGTGGTCCATGTATTGAAACTTTTTATCATAGCGCGGAACTGGATCCAAAATACCCTTCTGTCGGAGATGGGTCCTGATGAGTTGAAAGGGATAAACGCCAAGCTGCAAATGAGCTTTCTCATTCAGTAAACGTCCCCTCGAAAGTTGCCCCTTCTTAGCCCAAGTATCTGATAACCTCTCTGCGCCAATCCATAGATTTCTTGGTACAACGCCCTGAAAGAAAGCATTCCTATCGAGATGTATAGAATGAACAAATTAACAATCGAAGACCTGGTACTCATTGCCCTTAAGCTTAAGATGAAATTACACTTGTTACTTTCTACTAGTGCTATTTCACATTGTTGAATCCTTGAATTTTTTTCATTTGTCACTTAGCTCTCTATCTTCTCTACTTCTTTTTGTTGTATCCAGAAAAAAGTCTTCGTTGAACAGATTTGGCTCAGGAGGCTCTGGCGACCAGGTGACTGACAGGGATTGTTGTGACATAGAGCTTTATGCTGAAACTGAAGCTACTTGCGATGCAGAAAATGACTCACGGCCATTCCTCACGTTATATCTTTCGGTGATTTGCCATGGCGGTTGATACAAACCAATACCGTATTACCGTTGGTCTTTTTTATAATGCTGTTTATTGCAAGAGTCACACAAAGCAAAGCACAAAATGTCATTTTGCTTTCCGTGTCAGGGGCGTATCAAACAGAGAAGTCGCAATTTGTTTGATTGGGGTTATGTTTGCCATGAGGCTTCTAGTCCTCCTGTCTGGAGATATAGACGAAACCCGGGCCCCTACACAACCGACGGTGAACTCCCTCCTCACTCATTGTCTGTACTCCATTACAATATACAAAGTATCCGAAATAAAATCGACGCATTAAACAACATATTAGATGAGTATGATATTCTCTGTTTTACGGAAACCCAACTTGGCACGTCAGTCAACGATGACGATATTCGCATCTAAGGTTTTCAACTACCAGTTAAACACGACAGAAATCAGTCTGGTGGGGGTATCGCAGTTTTCTTTTCCGACAAACTGTTTTTCAAACCTTTACCTAGCCTTCGGTTTGATGACACGCGATTGTCGTTAGCTATGGCCTTTTTTTCTTCTCCATGTTGGCGATTATACGCACTTTTAAGTTTTGTTTTTTTCAATTTGATCATTCTCTGATTGGTAAGTCCGGAAGGCCTTTCTTTTTTGTTTAATTATTTGAAGAGATGTTTGGGTTATTCTGTTTATCCGAGTCTTTACTATTTGCTTGGGACAAATTTCATCTAGTGTAGTGTTGATAACCTCTTTAAGATGGGTGCAGGCTTTTTCTAGTTCATGAGCATTTAAGGGGTCATTTGCCTTTATTTGTACTTCGATAACGTTTCTGAAGAGGTTCCAGTCAATTTTTGATAGGTTCCCCCTGTTCACGGGAGGATACCTTGTGGGCCCAATATTACATTTCAAAGTGGCGTGAACTGACAGGTGATCACTGCCTAGCTCATCATCCCCTACAAATATGTCTTGCATTTGGCTGGTTAGTGATTTGCTGGTAATAATCAAGTCTAGCATATCTGATTGATGGAGTGGGTCGTTGCTTATGTATGTTACGTCTCAATCGTTATTTACCACGAATAGGTCGAGTTCTTCAATGCTGTTGAAAAGGGCGTCACCATTAGGCTCAGTCTTATGACAACCGAACACCTGGTGTTTGGAATTGACCTAAGAATATGCAGTACTTGTATTTTTTGGTAAAGAATTCAAATACTTTACTGTATACTCTTGCTTGTGGCTTGTTATGATATGATATGACGGCCACGTGTTTGTGGTCGAGTTGAATTTCAGCTGCAATCACCTCAGCAATGAGGTGGTCGCACAATACTGTTTTGTATTTAGTCTCCTGCCTTATTAGCAGATCGACGCCGCCACCTTTTTGGACGGGGCGATCTCTTCTGATAATATCAAACCCACATAACGAGAATTTTCTGTTTGGTTTAAATCATGTTTCGCTAATTCCAATTATGTCCCTATTTTTGAAATATTGTGTCACTTGCAAGTTTTTCTGATTAACGCTTCGAGCGTCCCACTGGACTATTTTAGAGTATCCATGAATGGTTTAGGAATAACTGTACTAAATTGATTTAAGTTTATTTACTATTTGTAATATTGTTACCTAATCATATTTTGACGGCCGCTTCTAATAGCGTGTGAGATATTTGAGTTTTATGGCGATTTATTTCTAAAAAATAAATCATTTTATATCGGGATCACAGCAAAGTTTGGGTCTGTTTTTGAGGTTCCTGTTAGCTTTGGGTGTGTCGAAATTACTGAAAGTAAAACATTTGGTTATCTCCCTTCGTCCATGATGATATTCAAGCAATATTAAATACTCGAAAGCGAGGCATCATCCACCATTGCACCTTCGAGCTATCAACAGGCAACAAAAAAAGTGAACAAGTATTAGAAAATAGCCTGATTGTCTCTCCGAAGATGCCTCCAAAGAGAAAGAGGCCGACAACAGCGTCCTCAGTGCGGCGAACTAGAAGTGGCCGTGTCACCAAATCAACATATGCTCGTTCCACGGCGAACAATAAATCGAAATCGCCCGTTCAAACTTCAGTTTCCAGGACGACGTCCCAATCCGTCAACAATGGCGGTGTGCCAAGTGCTTCTACGGACCGCGTAACGGTAACGGGGGTAAATGTAGCCGCTGCACAGGCCCCTGCGCCGGGGTCAGGAATCAGCGTTGATGGCACTGTTAACAATAACAATATTGGTGAGTGTCTGCTCCATTTATGGGATCAGCCAAATACAACACAATCACAGTCAACCGCATCGTCCATTGGAATGTCCGCATCAACTCGGCCAGGTACGGTTGCGAATATACCTCCACAATTTAGTGTAAATGCAGGCATACCTCTGTTGAATTTGTCCGACGACGATGTGGCAGCGCATGTCCCAACTTGTGTCAGACATAAAATCTGGGCGAACCAGTATATCAACATTACAATGTTATTAAAAGGTAGTAATGATTTGTCTGAGGCTGCAGCGGGCAACACGCTCATTCTGAATGATCAGGGTACTATTGAATTGAAGCCAAAGCCAATCTGAGACAAAATCCCGTCCATTGAAAAATGGACTGATGCATTTTTAATTTTCATTTACATCTATGTCCAGCAGCATCCCTCAAAGGTTTTCGAGCTGCTCAAATACATGCAAATCATACGCGATGCGGCTATGCGGTTTGTTGATTTTGCCTGGAGGGCCTATGACGAACAATTCCGTATGCGTCAGGCCGTTCACTCGCACTCCTGGGGTATCATAGTTCCAAACTTGTGGCTTCAACTGATGGTGCCCAAGGTTCAAACAGCGTTAGGATCATCTTTCGGATTGGGCTACACCTCAAGTACTGTTACCGGTACGGATCCTGCCACAGCTCCCCCTAAGAAGCAAGGCATCTGCTTTGCCTATAACAGACCAGGTGGTTGTCGATGGAATCATTGTCGTTTTGCGCACGTATGTCAGAATTGTGGGAAGCCCCATCCCAAAGTAGACTGCCATTCAAGTTCCTTTCGTCGGCAGAGTGGATCGGCCGGCCCAGTCAGAGGCGGTCAAAAGCAACACAAAATTTAGTTTAGGCTTTTCCCCAATTGCTACTGATCATTTACAGGTTAGCCTTCACGGCTATCCTGATCAAAATGTTGCCAACTACCTGCTGCATGGTTTTTCTTTCGGATTTTCCCTGGAATATAATGGTCCCCGCCGTCCATGTGAGGCAAAGAATTTAATTTCGGTTTCCCAAAATTCTGACATCGTGCGTGTGAAGCTTCAAAAGGAGTTGTCTGCTGGGAGAATAGCAGGCCCCTTTACCGACCGTCCCATTTCAACTTTGCGAATCTCGCCAATTGGTTTAGTACCCAAAAAACACTCTGGGGATTACCGTTTAATACATCACCTTTCATACCCAGACCATGACTCTGTGAATGACCACATTGACGACAGCCTTTGCTCGGTACATTATACCACATTTGATTCTGCAGTTGCTATGATACAGAGGTTAGGCCAGGGCACTTTCCTTGCAAAATCGGATATCAAATCTGCTTTTAGATTACTGCCTATATGGCCAGGGGATTTTGACCAGCTTGGTTTTCAATTTGAGAATTTCTATTACTTCGACAAATGCCTCCCCATGGGTTGTTCAATCGCCTGTGCTGTGTTTGAAAAGTTTTCCACCTTTTTGGAATGGCGGGTACGTAAATTAGCCAAATCTGACAATATCTTACATTACCCGGATGATTTTTTATTTGGGGGACCCAAAGATTCCCATGAATGCGCCCATAATATGCAACAATTTTTTGAAGTGTGCAAATTTTTGGGGGTGCCTATCGCGACAGACAAGACCGAGGGGCCACAAACAATTATTTGCTTCTTAGGTTTGGAAATTAATACCCAAGATATGCTTATCAAAATTCCGGGGAATAAAGTCCACGAAGTTCTTTCTAAAGTCAAGGCATTGCTAGGTAAATCCAAGGCTACACTCCGAGAAATGCAGTCTCTTATCGGTAGCTTAAATTTTGTTTGTCGTGCAATAACACCTGGGCGCCCCTTTTGCAGACGGTTGATTAATTCCATACGGGGTCTTTCCAAACCCCATCACCATTTACGTATAACTGCAGGAATGCACGATGATCTTTGCATGTGGTTAACATTTCTTACTGAGTTTAATGGAGTTTCAGCTTTTTCAAATCAGTTTTGGGAAGCCAGTTCAGATATGGAGTTGTTTACCGATAGTGCGGCCGGTCGTGGGTTGGGTTTCGGGGCATTTTTTCATGGTCGCTGGTCATATGGCATTTGGCCTGCAACTTGGCACACAGCCGGCCTCACAAGCAATATTACTCTCCTTGAATTTTTTCCTCTTTTGGTTGCAGTGATAATTTGGGCAGAATATTTGAAAAATAAAAAGATATTATTGCGTAGTGACAACATGGCTGTCGTCCATATTTTGAACTCCCATACCTCTCATTCAGTTGAGGTTTTAAAACTTCTTAGACTATTCACGTTGCAGTGTTTAAAAACTAACATCCAATTTAAAGCTGAGCACATACCAGGTTCTTGCAATATTTTAACAGATAGCCTTTCCCGTTTGCAGCTTACCCGGTTTCAACGACTGGCGCCAAATGCAGAAAGAGAACCCACACCATTTCCAGACAGTCTCTGGGACATCTTCAACTGACCGCACATACTCTTCTAAATGCTAGTTTGGCAAACAGTACAAAATCCACTTACCAAGTGGGAATACAGTCATTTGAAAACTTTAGAAAGCTATTTGGATTTCCATCAGTGTGGCCCGTTCCAGTTTGTCATGTTTCTTTGTTTGTCGCCCACCTTGCAGAGGGGGGGGGGGGGGGGTTGTCTGCTAACACTGTCACCACTTACTTAGCAGGGATAACCTTTCAACACCGTATTCGGGAATGGCCTGACCCATGTCAGTCTTTCTTAATTACGAAAATGTTGACGGGTTTAAGGAGACGTGCTCCCCACCAAGACCACAGGGCTCCAATTACTTTGGATATTTTGCGTAAGCTTCCCATAGCTCTGATTTCGGTCTGCATTAATTCCTATGAAAGCACCCTTTTCAATGCAGCATATTTTGTGTCATTTTTTGGTTTGTTTCGAGTTGGTGAATTAGTGAGTACACCAGGTTTAAACATCACCCGGGCATTGCGCCTTACTGATTTGTCATTCTACAGCATGCAGTCCAAGAGATGCCTCAAAATAATTTTAAGACATTCCAAATCTAATCCGCTAGGTCGGGCTGAGGAAGTGCATATACCTTCCTTATCAGACACCAGTATATGTCCCATAACTGCTTTGGATAAATTTATACAGATTCGTCCCCGGATTTCCCCTATCCTTTTTTGTCACAGTGATGGGAGACCCCTCACCAGGTATCAGTTTACTGCTGTCCTCCGCAAGGCACATTTCTTTTTAGGGCTGCCGCTTTGGCATTTCAAATCCCACTCTTTTCGAATTGGTGGAGCTACCCTGTTGGCCATGAATGATGTCCCTGACCACATTATACAGAGAATGGGCAGATGGAAATCCAATGCTTTCTCAGGGTACATTCGGCGCGATAAAATCATTAATGTTTTTGAAGGCCAGCAATATTAAATAGACATACACTGTAACCTGCCTCAGTGGAACCCCCTGAGGTTGTTTTGTGGTGTTGCTACGCAGTTGTTCTAGGCCAAGGTTGGCTTCGGTTTGTTATGATTTCGCTTTGTTTCTGGATATGCATTTTCGGTGGCCTTGACTTTATACATGTCTCAATAACCTGTCACATTATTCTTTTCAGATATTTGGCTGGTGGGCTCTTCGATCATTTACTAGGCCTACAGGCGTACGTGTGCAAGATCCAAACAGAACTTAAACTTAGAAGGCCATGGTGTGCGATTGACTTGGTTGGGGCAACGCGGTATGCGTTGGCATGAACTTATGCCCAAGCTACGGAATCTTGTGCAACACAAAGTCCCTCCTAAATATTTAGTGATCCATGTTGCAGGTAATGATTTGACAGTTGTCTCTTCACCTGAGCTATGCACTGCCATTGAATCCCACTTTGCTGAATTACATCAATGGCTTAACCATACGATTCTGGTATGGTCAGATATTTACCGCGACTCCAGTGGCATGGCTGTAATGATATCCGTGCCATTGAGAGAAAACGGAAACGCGTTAATCGGGCAGGCCGCAGAGCAGCAGCCACTCATGGTGGTAGAATAATCCAACATGTTGAGCTGTCAACTGACACCCCTGTTTTTTCCGGCATGATGGTGTCCACCTCACCGATGTTGGGAATGATTTTTTCCTCAATAACATACAGGGTGCTATAGAGACCTTTCTGTTTGGTGACACCATCATGTTTTGCTGAATGGGGTATACAATTTTGTATAGACAAAATAGGGTGGCAAAGGATTTTTGTCACATGGAGGCTGGCGAGCGGTGGCTGTAGTTAAACCACATGTGGTTACTCTCCTAAAGGAACCCCTATGGAGTAGTATGTGGGCTAGGTGATAACAGTGTATTGGTATACATGTTTTTTAGTGCACTCCCTATTGATGCCCCTAGGGTGTGGATTAAATGGTTGGACATTCACTATGGATTCCCTAGTGAAAAAAGATTTAACTGACCTAACTATGGAGTTCCCTAGTAGTCAGTAGTGGATATTTAAGTTTGATATTGGTTCGGTTGTAGTTTCACTAGCCAGGTATGCTTACTATGGAACCCCTAGTAAGTGTGTGCTAGGTACTGATAATAGTGTGATATGTTTGTACACATAGCTACCGCTTGCCAGCTTCGGTGTGTCATTTTACGTTTCGTTACGGCCAAGCATCTTCCACAAAATTTTATTAAACATAAACCTTATCTTGTGTTATATTTGTTTATTTAAACCTGTGATCTCTTGATATAAGGCGATTTATTTCTAAAAAATAAATCATTTTATATCGGGATCACAGCAAAGTTTGGGTCTGTTTTTGAGGTTCCTGTTAGCTTTGGGTGTGTCGAAATTACTGAAAGTTAAACACTTGGTTATCTCCCTTCGTCCATGATGATATTCAAGCAATATTAAATACTCGAAAGCGAGGCATCATCCACCATTGCACCCTCGAGCTATCAACAGGCAACATATAAGTGAACAAGTATTAGAAAATACCCACCCACCCTATCCCCATCAGTCTGCTGCTCAATGATCTTTTACTTTTTGTCATTTTCGGATGTATGTTCCTGAGATTCTGTACTGCTGCCAAGCTTTATCTCTTTTCAGATAGGCCTGCAACTATCTACAATTGTTTAGTATGGATGATGATGACCCAATGAACATGATTCAGGGGAACGCAGCAGTAAGTTATGCTTTGCAGCCTCTAGATTGTTTTTTGCTTCCTTCGAATGTCAGATGTAACTCTACAGATAGTCAGATACATTTATGCATCTTACGCCGTGCTTAGAGGGGCATTGTATGAACTGTTGGTGCTTTAGAGACATTCTCAATTCAATGACAATGGACGTCGCGTTGTTTCGTTCCCAAGTGGACAATTGTGCTAATAAGGACACTCATGATATATATTATGTTTGGTCATCATCGACATACGCATCCATGTACTGTCGTGACGAGACAAAGGATTTTTGTCACATGGAGGCTGGCGAGCGGTGGCTGTAGTTAAACCACATGTGGTTACTCTCCTAAAGGAACCCCTATGGAGTAGTATGTGGGCTAGGTGATAACAGTGTATTGGCATACATGTTTTCAGTGCACTCCCTATGGATGCCCCTAGGGTGTGGATTAAATGGTTGGACATTCACTATGGATTCCCTAGTGAAAAAAGATTTAACTGACCCAACTATGGAGTTCCCTAGTAGTCAGTAGTGGATATTTAAGTTTGATATTGGTTCGGTTGTAGTTTCACTAGCCAGGTATGCTTACTATGGAACCCCTAGTAAGTGTGTGCTAGGTACTGATAATAGTGTGATATGTTTGTACACATAGCTACCGCTTGCCAGCTTCGGTGTGTCATTTTACGTTTCGTTGCGGCCAAGCATCTTCCACAAAATTTTATTAAACATAAACCTTATCTTGTGTTATATTTGTTTATTTAATCCTGTGATCTCTTGATATAAATAACTTAGAGGCTGTTTTCCTGACCTCTTTGCACACGTCCGAAAGACTGGTGTCCATGTGTTTCTTCGTTATGCTAAAAATAGAGCCAGCCATTAGGGTACACGTGGAATAAGGGGAGGATGAGTTTTCGACATTACTTACATTTAGAGCTTTAAGCTGGATGTTTGTTTTAACTTTTTTGAAGTGGCTACACCCCCGACAGTTGATGGGGTGGTGACCCCCGCAATTGGGGCATTCCAGGATTGTGGCACTGCATGCGCTCGCGAGATGGTTGTCGCCGCATTCCATACATCGTTGCTCCCCGTGGCATTTGTGTGACAAGTGCCCAGATTTCTTACACTTGTGACACTGAACGGGTTGCGGAAGAACACGATATTCCTCAGTTTCGTATTTTTTTGACGATGATAATTATCCCTTTGCTTATTAGATTGAATTTCGTTGCTCTATTAGGACATTTTACTTTAAAGTTCCAGGTTGCCCGTGGCTTTGGGGATTAATCTCTCCTACGAAAATCCTGAAAGGGCTTCATCAGTCGAGTTTGATTCCGTTTTGGGGTGAACACGTATGATTACGACACAGGGGTTTGGTTGCGGATGGCTCTGCGTCTTGTTTTTATCGGTCACCTTAGGGAGCGTTTCGGCTTTTACTTTGTCGGAGTGCGTCACGCTATCGGTTCGGATAGCTGTCGCTGTCGCAGTCGCATTCACGGTTTCCGGTGATGTAGGCTTTGTTGTGTTAACAAACCCCCCATTTCTTGTTGTGACAGCGGAGTCTTTTTCAGTATCGGTGCTCAGTGAACATGAATGAATGAATGAAAGTTTTAGCGCGCCGAAGGCGCGCAGGGACGATGTGGAAATTACAAATCCCTTGCGACCCGGTTAACCTTATTTTATTGCACTTGGATCACACAGGCCTAGCTTTCCTGTTGCCTCAAATGGGGTCTGAGTGGGTATGCACGCGGTTAGAATTTCCGGCAGTTTACGTTGGAGTGATAGATTGTCAATAATCAATCACTCAACGCCATTAAGACTATTAGAGAGTGGGCTCTCTTCGGTTCCAGCTTGGCGATGGTAGAGGTTTGAGTCCCACCATGGTGGCGAGCCAGAATATAATGTTGTGCGATGGAAAATTTAAGGGAAGAAGAGAAAAGAAAACATGGGGAGGGCATGGCTGGTATATATGCAGGGGTGTGCCGGGGTGTCTTTCGAAGCTCTGTACATAATTAAACTCGGTGACAAGCTAACAAATGTCACTCATCAAGATAATTCTTTTCAATCTGAGATGTCCTAAGGTTTGTTTTTAACACTCAGTTTGTGCCGTGCGAACAATTAGATGAAGCCCAATTGATTGGCTTTCATTAAACTGTTCATTGTTCTCTGTAATATTTTGTGTGTATCTTTTCATATCATTGGATCAAAGTGAAATAAAATAAGGTTAACCGGGTCGCAAGGGATTTGTAAATCCCACATCGTCCCTAAGCGCCTTCGGCGCGCTCAAACCTTTCATTCATTAATTCACCATATCATTGTAAGTGTTTACCTTATTTCTCTCTCTAGTTCTGTCTGCATTTTCCGCTTAAAACCTAATATTCAAATCATTACATTTCTATTAAATATTTTCATTAACTCTAATAAAATTACAACTATTTACTTTAAACTTTGAACATGGATAAGCCGAGTGAGTCAAAAATAAACAATACTGTTCTTAATTCTGGCAGTGTCAGCAGTGGTGGAAATTCCACTAACACTGTCCAAACCACCACAGGAGTGAACTCGACATGGATGATGTTACCTGGGTTCCAGAGGGAAATTTCCAGATTGAATGACATAATCGAAGGTTAGCGGTTAGAGCTTCGGGCCCAGAAAGCCCAGACTGATAAAGAAAAGGCCAAATTAAAAAAACAACTGGAAAAGGCACTTCTGGGAGCCAAACCTTGTAAGGAGGGCAACATTCCCTCTGCACCTTTATTGACGTTACCACTGAAATAAGAAAACCTTCGTTCGCCATCACGTTGAGAAACGGATCAAACCACGATTCAGAATTAATCACTCCAAGCCTGGATAACCGGTTGCGTTCCATGGTGGAGGAAGCTGCTAATGGAGGTGCCGGTTCCACTGCTGACACAACCGAAATTCAACCTGACCCAGATTCTGTGGAATACCCCCAGTCACAAAAGCAAAACACAACACCAAACCAGAATCCATTGAAAAGGAAACTCTCCAATGAGTTCCGGGAAAATGATGAAACCGTCGACGTAGAAGACGAACAGGGCCTCCCTACGAGTCTACGACTACAGAACGATTGGTCAAGAAAACAAAAATGCATACCCAACATTCACGGGATACCGACAAAGAAAACAACTTGGAAGTCACACCTGTAAACGGAGAGTCTGTTAACATAATAATAATAATAATAACACTTTGGCCAGCCGCTGATTTGTCGCGGTTCTCGGACGAGAAGGCCTTGGTTACCCCTGAACTCCCAACTGCCTCCCTGTTCCCACGCTTCTCCTCTCCTCCCAACATTCGGAGACGAACTGCTTGGTGACATCCCTTGCCCCATTCTTCCCAATCTCTCCGATTAGCACATTAACCCTCTCCTTTGAGTCTCCCCCTAACCACATGTCCTTCATTCTCCCATCCCACTTCCCCATTATACCCCCAGTGAATCTCATTCTTTTAGACTGGTACTTTGGGCATTCTAGAAGGAAGTGTTCCAGGGTCTCCACCATGCCCAAGTTACACATCTGGCACCCCCTTTCACCGTCTTTCCCAATTTTCCCCTCAGCTCCAGGGATCGCGACCTCAGCTTGAACAGCAGTGACCCCCCCCCCCCCAAATGCCATCAAGGTACTCTTCAAAACCTGGCCTCTCTTTATCACGCAGGCCACCCAAAGACCTCTTTGATTTGACCCCCTCTCGCCAATTACGGTTACAATCCTCCATGACCCTTTCTCTGATGATTTTTTTTACCCTGGTTTGCCCCAACGTCCAGGTCCGAGATCTCCAATGAGTAGTTCTCTACTAGCTCCCTCACTTGGACCATCCACCCCGTTTTGATATTTGAGTTGAAAATTCGCAGGAACATTACTTTACACCATCGGCTGCCGGGGAGATTCACCAAATAATTAAGATAACCGAGTTTCAACAGGTCTATCCTGTCCTTGATCCTCATCCACCCAAGCTCACCCCTGATTGCTTCTAGTGCTGCGGCATTACTCGACCCCGTTATCCATCGGCCTGCATCGTTCTGTAAGATTTCCAAGCTCTTTACGGCCGTCTGGTTTAGGGGTACCACTTCCGTACCGTATGTTATACTTGGCAGCCCCACTATTTCCCAAATGGTTTTCCCCACGAAGACCTTATTGAAACTGTTTCTCCCTATAAATTTCATTTGGTTAAGGATTCGCTTCCCCTTCAGAATCAATTTATTTGTGTGGTTTCGGTAGATGCCTCTTCCTGTAATGTTTATATTTACCCCAAATACTCGTAATCACCTGTCTCTCCTACACTGAGAAGTTTGCTGCTCCCTTCCGGAATGCAGAACTCACCCACTCTCCACCTTCGAGTGGGGTCCACTTTGCGGCCCACAGGTATAACTTTGCTCTTGCTTTCATTAAGTTCGAGTCTCCATTTGCTCCCATATTTCCCAACAATTCCCAGCAATTTTCGTTAGCCCCTCTTCGCTTTCTGACACTAGAAGCATATCGTCCGCAAAAAATAGCCCTGGGATCTTCAAGTCCCCAACTGCTACCCCCTCGTCGCTACGCAGGAGTTCATCTCCTAAACCTTTTATGTACAATGCAAACAGGATTGGCGAAAGGATACACCCCTGTTTTAGGCCTATCTCCATGGGCACACGTTTTGTTGTAATGTTTCCCAGGCTAAGTTCACTCTGTACATCTTTATATAATGCTTTCATAATTCCAACAAACTCGCCTCCTAAGCCCAGAGCCTCCAGCTTGCGCCACATACCCTCCTTCCATACTCTATCGTATGCCTTTTTGACATCCAAGAAGGCCATAAACATCTTTTTCTTTTTTGCTTTCGCGGATTCTATCATTTGGGATAGCGTGAACAGATGGTCGGTTACTCTCCTTCCCTTCCTGAAGCCATTCTGGATTTCTCCCAAAAAACCCTTCTCCTCAATCACCTCCTCTAGTCTCCCATAAAGGACTTTACAAAAAACCTTTCCAATGTTGCTACTGACAGAGATCCCTCGATAGTTATCCAAAACGTCTTTTTCCCCCTTTTTGTGAATAAATGTCACTTTGCTTTCCCTCCACTCCTTTGGGACCTCTTGTTTTTCTATGGCTAAATTGAATAGGGCAGTTAGGCTTTCCAAGAGTTCCTCTCCCCCTTTTTTGATAAACTCGTTAGGAATTTCGTCCACCCCTCCCGCTTTTCCATTCCTCAATTTTGAGATCACCCTTCGCACCTCCTCAGTTTTGATTTCGCTGCACACGAAGTCCGAAAGATTTTCCTCGACCTGGTTCGGACACTCCGGTGGGTTCCCCATGCCCCATCGCTTATCGTTTACCTTTTCCCAGTGCTTGGCTAGTTCTAATGCGATTTGGTCTCGCTCTTCTGTAACTCTGCCATCTACTTTAATGCTCTGTTGGTTATTCCCTTTGTTACGTTTGTTCACCCATTTCCAAAATACGCTCGAACTCGACCCCCCCCCCCCCCCCCCCCCTGTCGTTCTTATCGTACTAATAAGACTATAAGACTGCTATTTCGCACTCTCCGGTTGTCGTCTTTAATCTTGTTTACTTTATTTCGTGCTTGTTGGTATTCTTCCTTTGCTACCATGGCCTCATTGCTTTCCACCCCCTTAAGTTTTCTACTTCTCCTGTATGCAGCACATTTAGCTTTTCTAACCTTTATGGCCCTTCTCAGTTCTTCGTTCACTCTGTACTCAAGTTCCCGTGTTGACACCCTAATCTTTCCTACACTTCCTTCCCTGCCTCCACTAGGCTCGCAACTATGGCGTCGGCCATCTTCTGGACACTACCCCCCTTGTGTACGGCTGCAAGCTTTGGTTTCACTTTTTCTTCGAACTTCGCCCAGTCGGCATCCTTTTTGAGTTCCCAAATCTCCTTGAAGCTTCCTTTCCTTTTCTCTAGGTTTTTGGCCCTCATCGTCACTGTAATCAAGTTGTGATCACTATCCAACTCCATTTTGCCCTCATCATCCACTTCTACCCTTATCACCTCCCTCCATAAATTCATATCTGTGAGAATGTAGTCAATTATTGATTTTCTGTCGTTTCTCTCCCAGGTCCATTTCCCCTTACATCTAGCGTCCCTGTTCAGAATCTTCAGACCGAGCTCATTTGTGAAGTTCAACAGCTTCCTTCCATTCCTGTTGACTTTCTTGTCCCCACCCTCTATGCCTTCTTCCTTGTCACCTATGTGTCCATTAAAGTCGCCCATCAGAATTATACCAAGCCCCCTGTTTTCTAGTTCAGTGATATTGGACCTTAGTGTTGAGTATATCGAGTCATTCCACTCGGGTTTACTTCCCTCCACCGCACAGTACACAATCCCAAGGGCAATACAGCAGAGCTTATATCACCAGGAATTGTGAATAGGACTGTTACAGCTAGCCCAACTGCTGGTGTGTCATACGTGGATAAAGTAAGAGCCAAAACGCCCCCTAAGGTCATCAATAAAAACAACAAGGAAAAGACACAGAGCCGTCTGCAATCAATCCCCTGTGTTGTAATAACGCGCGTTTATCCGAAAACGGAAAACATACGATTGAGAAAGCCCTTCCAGGATGCTCGGGGGATAGATTAATCTTCAAATCCACGGGTAACCCAATCTGGAAGATTGAAGTTAAATGCCCTAATAGATCAATAAAGTTGAATGTAATAAGCAAAGGTGTAAACACCAACGGTAAAAATTACGAAACAGAGGAATATCGTGTACTTCCGCAACCCGTTTAGTGTCACAAATGTCAGAAATGTGGGCACTTGTTACACAAAAGCAACGGGGAGCAACGATGTATGAAATGCGGCGACAAACACATCGCGAAGGCGTACAATGCCACAACTCTGAAATGCCCCAATTCCACAGGCAACACCCCAGTAACTACCGGAGTGATATTAAATAACACATGCACATGGAACGATCACATCGACCACATCTGCTCGAAAGCCTGGCCTCGATTGGATTTACTGCGAAAGCACAAATTTAATCTCGATCGTCATGTCTTCGAAAAAAATATACTTTGCCTTCATAAGGCCACTCCTCGAATACGCTAACACTGTTTGGGATAACTGTCCAGCATCTAAAGCGGCCGACTTAGAAAAAAATCCAAATCGCAGCTGCGCGAATAACTGCGGGGGCAATCGTTAGTGCTAGTAAGGCTCTGTTATACCCAGAAACGCGATGGAACTCTCTGCAGGAGAGACGTCGCAATCTAAAGCTGATACAGTATTTTAAAATATATTACTACATGCTGCCTACTTACATCAACAATAAAGTTCCTCCCCTTATTTCGACAATGAATCCATCAATTAATCTCCGTTCAGACCAAAATCGCCGAGTTTCATTTTGTCGGTCACAAACTGATAAATCCTCCTTCATCCCAAACGTTATCGAACAGCGGAATAACATAACCTTACATATCCGCGAAAACTCGTCACTGAGCACTTTAATATTTTTTTAAATGATGGAAACCTATGTCCACCACGGTTTTATGGTGGCGCCAGGAGTCAAAGGGAAGGTTAGGAAGGTGGTAAACGAGGGCAAGGAGGCTAGTAGTGGGAGTGGGCCAAAAGCAGAGTGCAGTGTCCAAAATATATTCAGTGTTTTAGGTGGTTTCGAGAATTCTGAGGAGCAGGTGGGGTCTGAAGAGGTGGAAGGTTAGTATGGCGGAGTGAAAGACTGCGAGCCGGTCCAGTGGGAACAGAGGTGGTAACAGGGGTAGTAGGACAGGAAAGAGGCAGTTGGTGGTTGCGGGGAGTAGTATAGTTCGGGGGTTAGGTAGGGTGGTGCGTGGGCCTGACAGTGACAAGAGGACCAATTTGTGCTTTCCGGGAGCTAGAGTGGAGGACATAAGGGACAGAGTGGGTGGGTTAGTAAAGGGGTCAGGTCCAGACCCAATGGTTGTACACGTGGGGACCAACAACATCAGGGAGAGGAAATCAGTTCAGCTTATTGAGACTTACAAGGACTTAATAACTCAACTGAATGCTAAGAATGCACAGGTGCTGGTTTCGGGGCTTCTCCCAGTACTAGGTGGTGGGAGCGAGCGTAATTCGCGGATCACTGGGGTGAAAGAGGAATTGGGGGTGTATTGTCAGGAACTTGGGATACCTTTTGTAGACAGTTGGGGATCATTTTGAGGGAGAAAGGATCTATATGGAAGGGATGGTCTCCATTTTAGCCCAGGGGGTACAGAGGCTTTAGGAAGAAATATGCTGCAAGTGGTGGAGCCTTTTTTGGTATAGGGAGGGGAGGGGGGAACAGAGAAGGGGAAATGAACACAGGAAATGTATTATGAACCATAGTTGTAAAAAATGGGATAGGGGGGGGGGAGGGGTAAGGAAAAGGGACCAAAATTCACTTCAATAGGAATAGTATCCCAAGGAAAGCACAGGTATACAAAATAGGATATACAAACATACAAGGACTAGATAACAATGGGACCAGTAGCGGAAGCCAATGAATCTCGGTACCCTGAAAGTGGGTTATAACAACATCCAGGGTCTCCACGGGAAAGTAAGTGAAATTGCTACATTAATCGTGGCAGAGGAGTATCATGTCATGGGCTTAAGCTAGACGTGGGTAAGGCACGAGGAACGGGTGGACCAAGTAAGGGGGTGCGTGTGGATAGGTGTGGGGCGAACGGAAGGCCAGAAAAAAGGGGGAGGGGTAGGCATGTACATTAAAGAGGATTTAAAACCGTCGCTGATCACAGACCTGGAAGATGTCAGCACCTCGGCTGAGGTATCGAATGAAATTGGATGGGTAAAGATCAGTCTGAGAAACAAAAGTATTGCCCTTGGGATTGTGTAATGTGCGGTGGAGGGAAGCAAACCCGAGTGGAATGACTCGATATACTCAACACTAAGGTCTAATATCACAGAACTAGAAAACAGAGGGCTCGGTGTAAATCTGATGGGTGACTTTAATGGACACATAGGTGATAAGGAAGAAGGGTGGGGACAAGAAATGGAAGGATGCTGTTGAACTTCACAAATGAGCTCGGTCTGAAGATTCTGAACAGGGACGCGAGGTGTTAGGGGAAATGGACCTGGGAGAGGAACGACAGGAAATCAATAATCGACTACATTCTCACAGATATTAATTTAGTTTAAACAATATTTATTTCCAACTTTCAGAATATACATGGAACAGTATAAGGATGTATGTGGATTCGACAAAAAGCTGATAGCTTATACAAGGTCGTTTCCACTCGTATTGCAGTTGCACATAAATAGATACGAGATGACAGTCATACAGCTGTGATAATCCAAAATTTCGATTCAAACTTTTAACATATGTACACATTGTTTAGTTCAATAAATTATCAATAAACAGCTGAGTATAAGCATAAGTTGGAAACAGATTTTTGAGAATGGAGCTCTCTATACACGACTTTAGTTGGGACTCAGGTCTCATAAGAGAAAGAAGACTGTGTAAATAGAGAAACTTATAACCTTGACTTAGCGAGCCCTCCGCAATACCCCAACCGGAAATCGGACCAACAACGGAGTGTGTCGGTTACAGATAGATTGATTTCTACGGCTAGTACTTTCAAACATTTTCTAATCTTCCACCTTTTTCTGATTTATGATTGTGCAGGGGGAGGTCGCTAGGCCGAATTTCCCGCTGAGGGAATGCGACAGGCCCCAATTTCTAAAATGAGACAACCTTCACAGACAACATTATAAGCGTTGGTTCAGAACTGCCACAATTTGATTGGAATGATCACACAGTAATCTTGAGGAGTAGAGAGAGAGAGAGAGAGAGAGAGAGAGAGAGAGAGAAAGACTACGCTTACGGGACAAAAGGAGCATGTATAGTCATTCCAGAATGCTGAGAATGTCTCCCGTCATTCGGATTGAGTATAGGGTTAAAGACAAAACACTTTGTCTGAGAAGAGGATTATGTGGAATAGATAAACTTGTCCATTGAAATGACGTTAATTTGGTAGTTGTGGCAGACCCCTGACCCCAGCCTCCGGCGACAGTACCCCAGCTGAAAATGTGGCACGTAAACATCTAAAGCGACTTTAGTTGGGATTCAGGTCTCATGGAAACCTTTCTGATTTGAGAATAAACTTGTGAACAGCTTCAAATATTATTCGATTGTCTGTACTATTATAAGATTCGCACCCAAACAGCAATATATTTGTATCAATTGTGTGTGGGAGAAGGCCTAAAGTCTCATTACGTATATTAATATACATGGGGCAATTTAGTAGGAAGACCTCCGTAGTCTCCGTCTGTCCGCAGAGGCAGTAAGGCGAGTCCACGAGATGGTTTTCATAAAGATGCTCATTCAGATTGCTACACGAAGAGCTCCGTAGTCTCCGTCTGTCCGCAGAGGCAGTAAGGCGAGTCCACGAGATGGTTTTCATAAAGATGCTCATTCAGATTGCTACACAGAAGACGTAATCTACAATGATAAATTTGAGCTTTGCGAGATTTCGAGTGTGAGAAAAACTGGGGTGGCCGCCTGACATTTTGATTTAGATAAGTATTAAACTCAGCCAAGGAGCAATTATCTCTGACACTAACGGGTAAATCGTTCCATAATTTAGTTGTTGCAGGAATAAAGGACGTTTGATAGTTTTGGGTTCGACAGAACGGGAGACGCCGGTTACTAGCTGTGCGTAAATCATGGATTTGATTGATCGATATAGAAGGAGGAATTCTATTAGATATATAAGGTGGGGACTATGTTATGGAACATTTTAACAAACTGCACCAGTTTGTGCTTATCTCGTCTTGCTGCAAGCCGTTTCCACCCTGTTTCGACATTAATGGAAGCTGTACTGGCGCTTAGTGTGGCACCTGTTACTATTCGTGCAGCAGCGATTTGAATACTTTCAAGCTTCACAGCGTCATGTTCAGTACAGTTGTCCCAGACGATGTCAGCATATTCGAGTGGGGGGCGGATGAAAGCAAAGTAGATCTTCTCCAGTGTTTTACAATCAAGTATAATTTTGCATTTCCTAATGAGGTTCAAACGTGACCAAGCCTTTCCGCTGTTCCCACGTACATCGCGAGTTGGGAAAGACACCAAGGTGTTTATGTGCGTTGACTTCCTTGATGGGGGTGTTTACCAGTATTAACGGTGGATACCTAACAGGCTCAGTTTTTCTAGATATGATCATAGATTCGGTTTTCAAAGGATTAAATTCCACAAGCCTTGTCTGTGCCCATTGTTCAATTTTGGCTAGGTCGTTGTTTAAGACAGTAGAAGCCCTATCTGGGTGATCAACTATAAGATACAGGGTTGTATCATCCGCAAATAACTGTATGCTACTTATTAGATTAGAAGTGATATCATTTATGTATATAAGGAAGAGCAAAGGCCCGAGAATCGATCCCTGGGGAACATCTGAACTAATTGGTTTCCAGGATGAAGTATCCGAGTTGACTACTACTCTTTGCAATCGCTCATTCAAATAGGATTTAAAGAATTCAAGCAGGTTACCAGTAATGCCAATTCTGTTCAATTTATAAAGTAAGCCTTTGTGCCAGACCTTGCCGAAGGCTTTACTGACATCACAGAATACAACCCTTACATCTTTTCCTTCGTCAAGAGCACAACTAAACGTGTCGTAGATGTCAGTGAGTTGAAGTACTGGTGAGTCATGTGTGGTAAAGCCTGACTGGAAGGTAGTGATTATACTATTTTCGTCTAAAAACTCCAACATTTGTTTGAAGACACATTTTTCGAAAACTTTACCGAGACAGCTGAGTAAAGAAATTGGGTGATAGTTAGATATAATGTTAGAAGGATTTTTTTAGGACTGGAATTACGTTAGCTTTTTTCCACTGTAGTGGGAAATATGAGTAACTGAGGAGGCAATTAAATAAGCCAGGAAGAGGTTCTGACCATGAACCTGCACACTCTTCCAGTATACGTGGGCTCAGAAGATCTGGTCCCGTGGCCTTCGATGTTTTCAAAGTCTTGAGTGTGACACGTACATCGCTTTGACTAATTGTTATAGCGTTCATAGTAGGGCGATCATGTTGGGGTAGAGGAGGAAGAGTAGCGTGTTCATCATTAAGTTTCGCAATATTACAAAAGTAAGCATTAAAGGCTTCGGCCTTGTCTGCATTTCGAAGGATGTTTTTATTTTGGTAATACATGTTAGGAATTTCTGTTACTTTGTTTCCCATAATCAGTTTGAGTGTTTTCCACCATAACGAAGGTGTAGTAGAATTACCATTTAATAACGAGTGGATTTTATTGTGATATTTAGCTTTCGATTGACGTATCACGGAGACAACTTCATTTCGCTTAGAACGATATTTGGTCCATGCCTCGGGCTGGCCACAAGATTTAGCTTGTCGGTAAAGACGTTTTCTCTGTCGAATTAGTCGTCGAATTTCTTTGTGCATCCATTTGGGTTCGTTTCGTCTAATAGTCACCACTTTATTTGGGATAAATTGCGAAGCTAGGTCAAGGATTTTATTGCAAAACATCTCAACCACGGTATCCAAATCGACCTGTGATAAGATTGTGTCCCACTGAGTGCTTGCTAGAGCATTATTGAGTCCTTCGAAGTTACCTTTATCGTACAGCCAGATTTTTCGTTTGAAACAATTGTGAGTTAGTTTGGGGAAACGCACCTCGATGTGCACTGGACAATGGTATCTTATCAAATCAGGTATAAACGGGTCTGCAACCTCACAAGATGTCACATTAACTGACTCACTTACCGCAAATAGGTCGAGTAGTGACTCAGACGTTTCTGTAAAAAATGTGGGTTCTGACACTAATTGAGTAAGATGAAAATAGTCTGCGACATCACTGAATTTACCCTTATTGGGTGGGAGAATATTATCATTAAACCTGTCACCTGTGACAATTAAATCGGGAATACCTGAGTCGTATGCTTTTTCAAGGGAGGCAAGAATCATGTCCCAATGTTCAATACCGCTGTTTGGTGGTCTATAGAAAACGCCAAGCAAGAAAGACTTGGACCTGACATAAATTTCGACACATATGCATTCAAGATGATGCACCTCGAGGTCGGGTCTTAACTTAAATGGGATCCCAGTTTTGATATATATTGCAACACCCCCGCCCCTAGTCGGACGGTCTTTTCGAATTATGTCTTGGAAACCACTGATATGAAGATAAGAGCTTTCATCGGTGGTTCTTAGCCAGGTCTCAGTAAATGCACAAATATCATCCACGGGTGTTTCACATTGTAATACGTCGAGTTTGGGCTTTAAACTTTGAATGTTCATCTGACCGATTTTAATCCCTTGTGATGGAGAGTAGTTAGTCGAATAACTTGCATCCGTTTCACTTGTGGGCCCAGGGTTGAGTTCAATGTCGCAGGATAGAAGTAGGACCAGCAATAGCCAAAACCAACCTGACAACAACATAAACGTCTGATTCTGGTAAACTGTTACGTGATCCAAATAGTTGATGTCGGATAAAGAGAATAAATTTGATATGTTAATTGAGTATATAGGATTTGTGTGAACAGATTTGAGTACAGCGATATATTCAGAGGTATTGAATAATATACGTTGTGCGTAAGGTTGCAGGTTCATAGAACATAGGACTGACGTTCTTGTAAAATACGTTTCGGAGAAACTGTAGAGGCCTGGTATATTTTTCAAGAATGTTATAAAAAAAATGGCCGGCCAGCAGTTATGATGCAATGTGAGTATAGCAGGGCTAGCATTATTGTGAGACCTTTGCACTGGAACTTGAGTAAGGGTGATGCGATCAAAATACATGACATATCAAGTAGGTGTTTTTCATGCACACACCTCAGCGCTCGCACAATGAATAGACCCACTCGTATTCTGTATGTATCTAGATTACACATGCGATCTTAATCATTTGATAATAATTGTTATTGTGAGTAAGTTTCATCCCGCGTAGGAGCACAAAAAACGCTCGGAACCCTGGGACAGGAGAAGCCACAAATACTGAAGGATATTGGAACGGGAAATGACAAGTAGTTGTTTCCAATAGGGGACAGAATTGATTGAGGAGTAATGCATATGAAGAGATAAGCAAAAACATACGATATATACAACAAGGTAAACCACCAGCTTCATGGCTGATTTTAGATGCTTCAGGATTGTAGATTCCAGCAACCGATGATGATAGACAAGTATTGCATCAATGTGTGCAAGCTTTAATAGGTCGGAACAGTGGTGGCATAGGTTGTGTTTCTGGGTAGAGGCACCAAGGTCAGAGGGTGCGGCACACACCGCGACAGGGCACAGGCATCCAAATCCGACGGTAGAAGATGGCATTGCCCCATCGCACCAGTCCCCGCTCCATTGTTTTACGAGTATCAGATCAAGTGGCACGGTACTCCGGTGCACTGCACTCCCCGCGAAAGCACATCGGCATCCACCACCATTGACAGTAGATTGCAACGCCCTATCGCGGAGAGTACCAAACCCCGGGCACTCATATCAAGATCATGGGCGGGTATCTTGAGTTCCGTTGGGTTGCAACTTTTCGTTTGCAAAAGTGGAATCAGTTCTGAAGTGAATACCGTAATGCGGGAATTGATTGTGGTTTGATGCAATTCGGTCTCAGGAGGCCTCCACGTTTGGTGAATGTCTCCCTGCCAGTGTAAAACCCGGAGAGGTGTTCAATTTATGGAGGGAGGTGTAGAAGTGGATGACGAGGGTAAAATAGAGGTGAATAGTGATCACAACTTGATTACAGTGACGATCAGAGCCAAAAACGTAGTAAAAAGCAAAGGAAGCTTCAAGGAGATGTGGGAACTCAAAAAGGATGCTGACTGGGCGAAGTTCAAAGAAAAACTAAAACCAAAGCTTACAACCGTACACAAGGAAGAGGATGGCCGACGCCATAGTTGCGAGCCCAGAGGAGACAGGGAAGGAAAGTGTAGGAAAGATCAGGGTGCCAACACGGGAACTTGGGTACTGAATGAACGAAGAACTGAAAAAGTCCATAAAGGGTAGAAAAGCTAAATGTGTTGCATACAGGAGAAGTAGAAAACTTAAGGGGGCGGAAAGCAACGAGGCCACAGTAGCAAAGGAAGAATACCAACAAGCACGAAATAAAGTAAATAAGATTAAAGATGATAATCGGAAAGTGCGAAATAGCTGTCTTATTAGGACGATAAGAACGACAGGGGGAGGTGGGGAGGGGGGGGGGGGGTCGAATTCGAACGTATTTTTGAAATGGGTGACTAAACGTAACAAAAGAAGTAACCCACAGAGTAGTAAAGTAGATGGCAGAGTTACAGATGAGCAAAACCAAATTGCATCAGAACTAGTCAAGCACTGGGAAAAGGTAAACGATAAGCGATGGGGCATGGGGAGCCCACCGGAGTGTCCGAATCAGTTCGAGGAAAATCTATCGAACTTCGCGTGCAGCGAAATTAAAACGGAGGAGGTGCGAAAGGTGATCTCAAAATTAAGGAATGGAAAAGCGGGAGGGGTGGATAGAATTCCTAACGAGTTTATCAAAAAAGGGGGAGAGGAACTCGTTGAAATCCTAACTGCCCTATTCAATTTAGCCATACAAAATCAAGAGGTCCCAAAGGAGTGGAGAGACAGCAAAGTGACATTTATTCACAAAAAGGGGGAAAAAGACGTTTTAGATAACTATCGAGGGATCTCTGTCAGTAGCAACATTGAAAAAAAGTTTTATGTAAAGTCCTGTATGGGAGATTAGAGGAGGTGATTGAAGAGAAGGGGTTTGGGGGAGAAATCCAGAATGGATTCAGGAAGGGAAGGAGAGTCACTGACCATCTTTTCTCGCTATCCCAAATGATAGAATCCGCGAAAGCAAAAAAAGAAAAAGATGTTGATGGCCTTTTTGGATGTTAATAAGGCATACGATAGAGTATGGAGAGAGGGTATGTGGCGCAAGCTGGATGCTCTTGGCTTGGGAGGCGAGTCTGTTGGAATTATGAAAGCATTATATAAAGACGTGCAGAGTGAACTTAGCCTGGGAAACATTACAACAAAACGTGTGCCAATGGAGATAGGCCTAAAACAGGGGTGTATCCTTTCGCCAATTCTTTTTGCATTGTACATCAAAGGGTTAGGAGACGAACTCCTGCATAGCGACGAGGGGGTAGCAGTTGGGGACTTGAAGATCACAGGTCTATTTTTTGCAGACGATATGGTGCTAGTGTCAGAAAGCGAAGAGGGGCTAGCGAAAATGCTGGGAATTGTTGGGAAATTTGGGAGCAAATGGAGACTCGAACTAAATGAAAGCAAGAGCAAAGTTATACCTGTGGGCCGCAAAGTGGACACCACTCGAAGGTGGAGTGTGAGGGGGGGGGGGGGGGGGTCTGCATTCCGGAAGGTAGCAGCAAACTTCTTACTGTAGGAGAGACAGGTGACTACGAGTATTTGGGGGTAAATATAAACATCATAGGAAGAGGCATCTACCGAAACCACACAAATAAATTGATTCTGAAGGGGAAGCGAATCCTTAACCAAAAGAAACTTATAGGGAGAAACAGTTTCAATAAGGTTTTCGTGGGGAAAACCATTTGGGAAATGGTGGGTCTACCAAGTATAACATACGGTAAGGAAGTGGTACCCCTAAACCAGACGGCCGTAAAGAGCTTGGAAATTCTACAGAACGAGGCAGGCCGGTGGATAACGGGGTCGAGTAATGCCACAGTGCTAGAAGCAATCAGGGGGAGTTTGGGTGGATGAGGATCAAGGACAGGATAGACCTATTGAAACTCGGTTATCTTAATTATTTGGTAAATCCCCCCGACAGCTGGTGGTGTAAAGCAATGTTCCTCAGAATTTTCAACTCAAATATCAAGACGGGGTGGATGGTCGAAGTGAGGGAGCTAGTAGAGAACTACTCATTGGAGATCTCGGACCTAGACGTTGGGGCAAACCAGGGTAAAAAAATCGTCAGAGAATTGGTCATGGAGGATTGTGACCGTAATTGGCGAGAGGGGGGGGGTCAATTCAAAGAGGTCTTTGGGTGGCCTGCGTGATAAAGAGAAGTCTGGTTTTGAAGAGTACCTTGATAGCACCTTTGGGTGGTCACTGTTGTTCAAGCTGAGGTCGCGGTGACTGGAGCTGAGGGAGAAAATTGGGAAAAACAGTGAAAAGGAGTGCCAGATGTGTAATTTGGGCGAGGTGGAGACCCTGGGACACTTTCTTCTAGAATGCCCAAAATACCAGTCTAACAGAATAAGATTCACTGGGGGGCATATTGGGGAAGTGGGAGGGAGAATGAAGGACATGTGGTTAGTGGGAGACTCAAATGAGAGGGTTAATATGCTAATCGGAGAGATTGGGAAGAATGGGGTAAGGGATGTCATCAAGCAGCTCATCTCCGAGTGTTGGGAGGAGAGAAGAAGTGTGGGAATAGGGAGGCAGTTGGGAGTACAGGGGTAAACAAGGCCTTCTCATCCGAGAACCGCGACAAATGAGCGACCGTCCAAAGTGTTGTTATTATTATTATTATTAGGTCTCGCGCTGCTCAAATTTATCATTGTAGATTGCGCTTGCAGTCTTAACTCTCACTGGTACGATAATCACTTAACATCTCATCCGTTCTGTTAGTGTGGCGAGTGCGAGACATCTGAAGAGTTTTTGTTGTATTGTCCAGTCTTTTCAGATATTCGAAATAACACGATCGGCCCCCTCTCATTTGCAATAGATGTATGCGCCTTACTTTTTGGCTCTGAATGTTTAAACAATGACGATAATCGCCGTATCTTCAGTGCGGTAAACGATTTTATTCTATTGAGCAAGCGATTCCAGTGATCGTTAAAATAACCAAATTAAGATTATGAAATGTATTCCATAAAAAAAATGAGTCTTCTCCATCTCAACCACGAGTGCCTGACACGTACATTGTTCCGGCATAAACTCCTCCCCAACATTGTGTATGGGAGCTGCTTCCACAACACGTGTTTTAAAGGTACGGCAACTCGTGTTCAGACTGGCTTACCCACCTACTTCCGTCCTCCCTACTGTCTTCACTTTGTTCTCTTCTACTCTTCCGTTTTGTTCCCCATATATCTATACCTGCTTAAAGAGTTTAAACATTTGAAAATACCGTGGACTCGTGTTCAGACTGGCTTAACCACCTACTTCCTACCTCCCTACTGTCTTCACTTTGTTCTCTTCTACTCTTCCGTTTTGTTCCCCATACGTCTATATCTGCATAAAGAGTTTAAGCATTTGAAAATATCTCGCCCAGGGACCGGTGCTTCTTTGGCCAGCTCAGAATGTCTTCCACCAGCCGTCGCACCTGTTTTGTGGTGGGTTAGTTTGAGAGGCATTCTAGTTCAGTGTTCGCGAGGGGCGATTGCTGGTGCTGTGACCTACTGAGTCTGTTAGGTTCTCTGTTGGGGCCGCGGCCCTTTGGTGATGCTATACAAGTTCACATACTGCCACAAATCACATGACTTAAATTTATTTCGAGCTAGGGAGACGACACATATGAGCTTAAACCTTCCCGTCGAATTCCTAATCTATCTTTTTCCAACTTGTCTTCTGTTATGTTATGTGCTGTGTATACTTACTATTGTGTTCAGTCTTTGTTTTATGTTGTGTATGCATGATTGTTTTTTTTTCGATAAATACTGTTTAAACTAATAAGGCAGGAGATTAAATACAAATCAATACTATGTGATCACCTCAATGCTGAAGTGATTGCAGCTGAAATTTAACTTGACCACAAACGCGTGTCCGTCATCATATATTATAACAGACCGCAGGCAACAGTGGACAGTAAAGTATTGGAGTTTTTTATCAAAAGACACAAGCACTGCATATGCTAGGGTGATTTCAATTCCAAACACCAGGTATTTGGTTGTCATAAGACTGGGCCTAATGGTGACGCCCTTTTCAACATCATTGAAGAACTCGATCTATTCGTGGTAAATAACGACCAAGACGTAACATACATAAGCAACAACCCACTCCATCAATCAGATATCCTAGACCTGATTATCACAGGTAAATCACTAACCAGCCAAATGCAAGACGTATATGTTGGGAACATTGATCTAGGCAGTGATCACCTGCCAGTTCACGCTACTCTGAAAGGTAATAATGGCCCCACTAGGTATCCTCCCATGAACAGGAGGAACCTATTAAAAATTGACTGGAACTTCTTCAGAAATATTATCGAAGTAAAACTAAATGTTCATGAACTAGAAAAAGCCTGCGCCCACCAAAACGAAGCTATCAACAGAATACTAGATGAAATCTGTCCCAAGCAAACAGTAAAGCCGCGGATAAACAGAACAACCCAAACAACACTTCAAATAATTAAACAAAAAGAATAGCCTTCCGAGCTTACCAATCAGAGAATGATCAAATAAAAAGCTGGGCTCAAAACCGCGTATAGTCGCCTTCACGGAGAAGTAAAAAAAAGCCATAGCTAACGACAATCGCGTGAGATGGGAAAAAGTAACAAAAAACCTCAATGGGTTGAGAGAACCTAAGAGGTTCTGGGATACATTTAAAACTCTCACGGGCCAGAAGAGCAAAAGTTCCAATAATAATTCACTGAAAACTAGCGACGGAACTATGGCCCCGGACGACAAGGCAAAACTCAGCGCTTCTGCCGAACGTTTAAAGAGAGCTCATCGTCCACAAGAAGGGACCAGATATGACAACGATTTCAAAGTAAAAGTCAATACATTTGTCCAAGACAACAAATCAATTTTTAAGGAACCCAACTCCGACCAAAGGCCTGAAGATGGGGACGACCATGAATTAACTGCACCAATAAGCGTAGAAAAGGTCGCAGATATAATCAGAAAATGCAAGTCATCTTCGTCCCGCGGAGAAGACGAAGTCTCTTACAAAATACTGAAACAATGTCCCAACATCTTCTATTACAGACTTACTGAACTCCTAAACTGCTGTCTTTCCTGTGGATACTTCCCGAAATGCTGGAAAGAGGCCACAAGAGTCATGATACCTAACCCGACAAAGACCTTACCAACCTTTCTAACTACCGCCCAATTAGCTTTCTTAGCTTTGTTGGAAAATATTTGAGCGGATTCTCATCATGCGACTCCGCAGCTATCTCGAATCAGTAAATTTTCTCAACTAATGCCAAAGAGCGTACAGGAGTCAGAAAGAGGGGATCGAACACATATATAGTCTGGTCGATTATATGAAACCAGCGTTTAGTCAAAACGAAATAGGAACAGCGTTTTTCTTTGATGTAGAAAATGCGTTCGACTCGGTATGGCACAATTGCAAAATGGCACGAGATATAACCTAGCGAAAATGGGGTTATCCACCAAAATTCTGAAGAATCAAAAGGAGGATTAACAGCGAGGTGTCAGAGGAAGGAATACTCGAAGCGGGCACTCCACAGGGATCGGTCCCAAGACGGCTACTTTTCATAATATATGTGAATGACATAGAAAAGGAGGGAACAGCTGTATTGAACTATCACAGTTCTCATACGATCATGGCATGTGGACGGCTAGCAAGTCCCGAAACATAATTAAAAATCGCCTGCAGGATACATTCGTGATCTTGAAAGCTGGTGCGCCCTATGGAGCATAAAGCTCAATGCCGCGAAACTCAGAGTTACGTTCTTTAAAAAGCAAAGTAAAAAAACCAGTCCCGAGTATTGATCACTTTAACGTTGTCCACTCAGCCTAAGCCTATGGCCTTCGCTGGAAGGAGAGATGGAGTGGTGGTGCAGTTTAATAATGCATGCATCTTACAGGGCACAGGGCGTCATTCCAATTTCAAGATCAATTACTATTGCTACCATGCAACCACCATGAGCATTTCTTTCCGCCCCCCCCCCCCCCCCACACCAATAAAAAACTCCATTTTCATGAACGTTTTCTCACAGAAAGAATTTTCCTGAAAATGATGTGATAATCTGGTGTTATCCACTCAACTAACGCACAAACAACTCGCTATAGGGAGGGGTGAACAGGTAGATGATGCCTACATTTTACAGGGCGCCATTCCAAGTTCCAAATCAATTAATGTTCCTGCAGTACACATTCCGTTACTAAAATGAATTATAAAGACTCAACTACTGCAGCGGTCCCGAACTGTCGTTCAGTAAAAACACATCATTAGGGAAGTATACTATCATTTTGTGATGAATACAACATATTTGCACAAGATCAGTTTGGAGATAAGTAGTTTTACAAAGCATTGTTAAAACCAATGCTTTCCCTCCAAGCACCATTGTCGACGAGATCCTGAGCTTTCGTCCAGTAAAGCATATGATTGCATAAGTAGTGAATATAAAACCGTTTTGTGAAGAATGAAAACATATTTACATAAGATCAGTTTGGAATTTACATTACGTTGTTCAATTTTTTAACAAGTTACAGTTATGGTCCCACAATGAAACGAGCTCCATGAGCACGCCGCCCCCCCCCCCCCCCCCCCCCATCCAAGGGGAAATGATTTGCTTGACAGGGGGTAGTAACCTATTAATTACGTCGGTTTGAAACAAGCGAGAACAAATTCTCATGAACACCCCCAGGTGGAAAAAACAGTCTACTGCTTAGAAGTGTGTGTGTTGGGGGGGGGGGGGGGGAATCAACTCGAAGAGCACTTTCTGATAACCATGAGGGTCATAAGCTATAGTTTGGAAGACAAAAACCGGAAAAAGATTATATTTTATGTCAGAACCAACACCTTCCAGAAATGAGCTCTATGAGCCCTGATGAAAGAGGTTTGTAAGCTCGTATCTCGTAGTCAAGTTAAGTGATCACGGTTCAAGCTCTCTCTCTCTCTCTCTCTCTCTCTCTCTCTCTCTCTCTCTCTCTCTCTCTCTCTCTTTCTCTCTCTCCTGAATCAGTTGGAAAGAGATCATTTTCTCTTCCAAGTAGATGAAAAAGTATCAACTGGTTACAGACACGATTATTTTTGTAATCAGAATTCATCTATCAAGATTTGCCTTATTAGGAATTATTGGAGAGAGCACCAGTCACTCTTCAGTAATTCCCAATAAGGCGAGGTCAAATTAACAAAGCAGAATGTGCTTTTGAGTTAATAAGAAAGTATAAAAAATGAAAATTATTAACATTGACTTGTACCCATATTTGCAAGTACTCTTTATGTACATGTACCCACAATTGATAGAGGTATAACAATCAAAAGCGACAGCGGGACAGACGGGAGTGCATTTATGAAGTCCACACTTAACAGTTCCCTTCCTTACTCCATAAATTAACCTTCTGGAAACTGGCTGTCTCTGATTTGGGACCTATTTAAATCAATATTTACACACAGGCGATATGAGTTCTCAAGACTGGAAATCTGTTGTAGGGTGGTTATTCTGTGGACTGCTTTTTTTTCTCGTTTTCACGAAAATGACCCCATCAAACGCCCAGGTGTCACTGGTTTTCTGGTCCTTGAACAGTTTACAGGCACGTCGTGCAATGAATGATCTAGTCTTGGTGAGATCTTCGTTAATGTACACACCCGAATTCCGTTGAGTTCCGGAGGATGAGATGACTGAGAGTGAGCGAAATTTAGCATTTTTAAGCTTGTATCGAACCCTGAAGACCATGACTCGGATCCTGTAATTGTTAAGTCTAATTATAATAGGGCGATCTCTGACAGGAGTGCCGTTAAAAGACTTCGGACCAACACTATGGCTGCGTGAGATATCATCGATGGTTAAGTTGACCCCTGTTTGTTGGACGGCATCCAAACCAAAGCTTGCAACTGTACACAAGGGAGCCGGTGTCCAGAAAATGGCCGACACCATAATTGCGAGCCTAGTGGGGGCAGGAAAGGAGAGTGTAGGATAGATTAGGGTGCCAACACAGGAACTTGGGTACTGAGTGAACGAAGAACTGAAAAGGGCCATAAATGGTAGAAAAGCCAAATGTGCTGCATATAGGAGAAGTAGAAAACTCGAGGGGCGGAAAGCAACGAGGCCATGGTAGCAAAGGAAGAATACCAACAAGCACGAAATAAAGTAAATAAGATTAAAGACGATAATCTGAGAGTGCGAAATAGCAGTCTTATTAGAACGATAAGAAGGAGGGGGGGGGGGGGAGGGAAGGGGTTCGAGTTCGAACATATTTTGAAAATGGGTGAATAAACGTAACAAAGGAAGTAACCCACAGAGTATTAAAATAGATGGCAGAGATACAGACGATCAAGATAAAATGGCATCAGAACTAGTCAAGCACTGGGAAAAGGTAAACGATAAGCGATGGGGCATGGGGAGCCCACCGGAGTGTCCGAACCAGATCGCGGAAAATCTATCGAACTTCGTGTGCAGCGAAATTAACACCGAGGAGGTGCGAAAGGTGTTCTCGAAATTAAGGAATGGAAAAGCGGGAGGGGTAGAAGAAATTCGTAACGAGTTTCTCAACAAAAGGGGAGAGGAACTCTGTGAAAGCCTAACAGCCCTATCCAATTTAGTCATAGAAAAACAAGAGGTCCCAAAAGAGTGGAGAGAAACCAAAGCGACATTTATTCACAAAAAGGAGGAAAAGACGTTTTGGATAATTATCGAGGGGTCTTTGTCAGTAGCAACGTTGGAAAAAGTCTTGTATGGGAGATTAGAGGAGGTGATTGTGGAAAATGGTTTGTTGGGAGAGATTCAGAATGGCTTCAGGGAGGGAAGGAGAGTCACTGGCCATCTTTTCACGCTGTCCCAAATGATAGAATACGCGAAAGCAAAAAAGAAAAAAGATGTTGATGGCCTTTTTGGATGTTAAAAAGGCATACGATAGCGTATAGAGGGGGGGGGGGGGTATGTGGCGCAAGCTGGAGGCTCTTGGCTTGGGAGGCGTGTCTGTTGGAATTATGATAGCATTATATAAAGACATGCAGAGTGAACTTAGTCTGGGAAACATTACAACAAAACGTGTGCCAATGGAGATAGGCCTAAAACAGGGGTGTATCCTTTCGCCAATTCGTTTTGCATTGTACATCAAAGATTTAGGAGACGAGACGAACTTCCGCATAGCGACGAGGTGGTAGCAGTTGGGGACTTGAAGATCCCAGGGCTATTTTTTGCAGACGATATGGTGCTAGTGTCAGAAAGCGAAAAGGGGCTATGGCCTTTTTGGATGTTAAAAAGGCACACCATAGAGTATGGAGGTGGGGTATGTGGCGAAAGCTTGAGGCTCTGGAGCTGGGGGCGAGTTTGTTGGAATTCTGAAAGCATTATATAAAGTTGTACAAAGTGAACTTAGCCTGGGTAAAGTAACAACAAAAAGGGTGCCTATGGAGAAGGGGCTATGGCCAAACACAGGGGTGTATCCTTTCGCCAATTCTTTTTTTTCATTGTACATCAAATGTTTAGGAGATGAACACTCCTGCGTAGCGACGAGGGAGTAGCAGTTAGGGACTTGAAGATCACAGGGCTATTTTTGCAGACGATATGGTGCTAGTGTCAGAAAGCGAAGAGGGGCAAGCGAAAATGCTGAGAACCGTTGGAAAATGGAGACTCGAACTAAATGAAATCAAAAGCAAAGTTATACCCGTTGGTAATCCTATTTTCGCTAGTTTGTATATCATGCCATTATGCCATACCGAATCGAACGCTTTTTCTTCATCCAAGAAAAGCGCTGCTCCGATTTCGTTTTGACTAAATGCTGTTTTCATATAACCATATAAACGACTAGTCTATTTTCGTGTTCGATTCCCTCTTTCTGACTCCTATACGCTTTTTGCCATTTGTTGAAAAAGTTGGTTGATTTGAGAAAGCTGCGAAGTCGCATGTTAAGAATCCGCTCAAATATTTTTCCAGCACAGCTAAGCAAGCTAATTGGGCTGTAGTTAGAAGGGTTGGTGAGGTCTTTGTCGGGTTTAGGTATCATGACTCCTGTGACAACTTTCCAGCATTTTGGGATGTACCCAAAGGAGAGACAGCAGTTTATAAGTTGGGTAAATCTATAGTGGAAGATGTTGGGGCACTGTTTTATTATTTTGTAAGAGACTTCGTCTTCTCCTGGGGACGACGATGACTTGCATTTTCTGATTATACCCATGACCTCTTCTGCGCTTATTGGTTCGGTTAATTCATGGTCGTCCCCGTCTTCATGCGTTTGGGTGGAGTTCGGTTAATTGAAAATTGAGTTCTTATCTTGGACATATTTATTTACTTTTACTTCAAATTCCTTGTCATATCTGTTCCCTTCTTGGGGACGATGAGCTTTCTTTAGAAGTTCGGCAAAAGCGCTGGCTTTTGCCTTGTCGTTTATGTCCATAGTTCCGTCGCTAGTCTTCGGCGCATTATTATTGGCACTTTTGCTCTTTTGGCCAGTAAGAGTTTTAAATGTATCCCAGTACCTCTTAGGTTCTCTTAGCCCATTTAGATTTTCTGTTGCTTTTTCCCATCTCTCTCGATTGTCGTTATCTAAGGATTTGTTAGCTCACCAACGAGGTTATGTGAGCTTATATCATGACCCGAGGCGCGTCGGCGTCAGCGTCAACACTTGTGTTAAAGTTATTGTCAGAGTCCACTTTGCCTTTTCCGCCCGTTACTATGCACCTCGTATTGTTTCTATGGCTTACCGATGTGTTAAATGCATCAATATAAGATGACATTAACCCTTAGCCGGGCATTTTGTACATTTGTAATGCCACGTTAGACTTTTTGTCACTGTGAACCTGTTTTGCTATACATGTACATGACCGGACATTTTTTGTAGATTTGTAATAATCCCAGGTTTATTGCATGTCATGCGTTGGTGAGCTCATGGGGATGGACACACCCCTCTTGTTTACTTCTCCGTGTAGGCGATTATACGCCATTTTAAGTTCTGCTCTTTTGATTTGATTATTCTCTGATTGGTAAGCCTGGAAGACTTTTCTTTTTTGTTTAATTATTTGTAGAGTTGTTTGGGTTATTCTGTTTATCCGCGGCTGTACTGTTTGCTTTGGACAGATTTCATCTGGCGCATTGTTGATAACCTCGTTAAGATGGGTGCAGGCTTTTTCTGGTTCATGAGCATTTAAGGGGTCGTTTGCATTTATTTTTACTTCGATAATGTTTCTGATGAGGTTCCAGTCAATTTTTAATAGGTTCATCCTGTTCACGGGAGGATACCTTGTGGGACCAGTATTACATTTCAAAATGGCGTGAACTGGCTGGTGATCACTGCCTAGATCATCATCCCCATACAAATATGTCTTGCATTGGGCTGGATATCTGATTGGTGGAGTGGGTTGATGCTTATGTATGTTAGGTCTTAATCGTTATTTTCCACGAATAGACCGAGTTCTTCGATGATATTGAAAAGGGCGTCACCATTAGGCTCAGTCTTATGAAACCCGAATACCCGGTGTTTGGAATTGAAATCACCCAAGAATATGCAGTGCTTGTATTTTTCGGTAAAGAATTTAATACTTTACTGGCTACTGTTGCTTGCGGCTTGCTATACTATGATATGATGACCACGTGTTTGTGGTCAAGTTCAATTTCAGCGGCAATCTTTTCAGCATTGAGGTGGTCACATAGTATTGTTTTGTATTTAATCTCCTGCCTTATTAGCAGAGCGACACCGCCACCTTTTTGGACGAGGCGATCTCTTCTAATAATATCAAACCCACATAACTAGAATCTTTTGTTTGGTTTAAGCCATGTTTCGCTAATTCCAATTATGTTCATATTTAAGATGGGTGCAGGCTTTTTCTAGTTCATGAGTCATTAGTCAGTTTGAACTTTTTAGCTTTCTACTCAACCACGTTAACCGCAACACTAGTAGTGACATCTGATATATGTCACCCAATAGAACAGCGTTTGCAGGATATGGACGATACGTCGGCTAAAGGGTTATATGGGGAAATCACGTAATCATGTAATTTTATGCAATCACTTATATCAAAACAAAGTGTGATTGTCGCTCTTGGATTATTTCGACTATTGGTGTTTAAAATACGAGGACCTGTCCTTTCCAATGGGCATACCTTTTTGCACGTTTTTTGTAAAATAGACCATGAGAAGGAGGCTCGGGCATATTAGACACATGATCATTTATTCTCATCTACAGTTATATTTTTTCTTAGTATCTAGTGTCCCAATGCAGGTGTGAAGGAAACAATATCAATTAGGGATTGAAAAGGGGAGAGTGGGGGAGAGCGACGGACGGACAGACGAACGGACAGATGGACGGAGATTCAAGTGCCCATCTTAAGATTCGCCGATTAATGATGTAATGAAGGGAACAATAACATGTAATAATACTTATCTTTCGTGTTTCTGGTCTGCAGGAATTCTTGCATATTTTTATGATGAAAACTGATTCGTCTTCCGATAAGTATTAGCCTATCTTGGTGAATAAGCAACTTATATGCACCTAGTTATTTAAAACAAGCTTTGAAAGCAAACAAAAACCCAGAAGCAAACATCAAGCAAAGACCTGTGCTTCACATAAAAACACGCTTCCCCTGTAGTCCACTTATTAGCGGACGAACAATAATCAACCCAGTCTGTCTAAACGGGCGCAATGAGATAAGATAAAGGTGAGACCTTGAGATGAACACATTAAATCATTCAATAAGCACAGAGTCTGTAAGATACATGCACATGTATAAAACCCAACAGTCGGTATAAGTAGCATCTTTCTTCATAATTACACACCAACAGAGAGACAGATGTACATACTTTACCTTTGTAAAATCCGACAGGAGGAAACCCTGCTCTAGTCCACTGTATACTGTTATCACAACCAGCAACTTTTGTTCGGGAGAATTCCACCAATGTTTAATGGTGGCCACCAACAGTCGTACAGAAAAATTCCTTTCGGAAGAATCTTTATCCAGTTGTATTGGCTGCAGAAGAAGAGCGACGGATATGAATGCTAGAACACCAAACCCTACATAAATTCCACACAGCATGTACACCTGGAAGGAAAAAAGTGAAGATCGTCGAGTGATTTCGTCTACCCCACCAAAACAACTAGTGAAAATATTACTATTTTAAAGACATGCAATTGTGGGTGTTTATTTATCGGTCACACATAAACACTGGCTTCACAGACATCACATTGTGCTGATGGTGGAGGCTGGATCTGAATAACAATATGGGCAACAATAAAATGAACGTAATTTCTTTGCTTTCAGTAGTTCTCGTTTTACATTAGTTTTGTGAACTGCCGTTCATCGTAGAGAGATAAAGCCGTTTTCTTGTGAGGTTTTCCAGTCTACATCCTTGAAAAAAAAATCTGCTTCTGATGTACAGATCTAGAAGATGTAGGCGCTTAAAGATTATCGTAATCGATAAGAAGCTGAAAAGAGCACAATTAATTAAAAAAAACACCATAGGCACTCATCCCAGATGTGACCTTGTTAGAGGTACAATTAACACACAAAATGACAGAGAACTAAACACAGATACAATGGGAAAACAGCGAAAAGGAGTGCCAGATGTGTAATTTAGGCGTGGTGAAGACCCTGGAACACATTATTCTAGAATGCCCAAAATACCAGTCTAAAATAATAAGATTCACTGGGAGTGTAATGAGGAAGTGGGGTGGGAGAATGAAGGACATGTGGTTAGTGTGACTCAAATGAGAGGATTAATATGCTGATCGGAGAAACTGGGAAGAATTGGGCAAGGGATGTCATCAAGCAGTTCGTCTCCGAGTGTTGGGAGGAGTGAAGAAACGTGGGAATAGGGAGACAGTTGGGGGCACAAGGGTAACCAAGGCCTTTTCACCAGAGAACCGCGCCAAATCAGAGGCCGGCCAAAGTGTTATTATTATTAATGAGAAATACTGGGGTGATGGTCATGGCAGCCAGCAATTCATAAGACGTATTCCCTTAGTATTGTTTAAACACAAAAAAACACAGCTTGAACATAGACTAATATAAGATGTATGGTTAGTCCTTAAAGGTCTGGAAATTGTTATGCTTATTTGCAGATGGCACCTTGCTGATTCAAGGGACGACATTTTGAAGGTTGCAGATGGCACCTTGGTGCATATATGGGCCGATATGTCACGCATGTTTTCCACAATGGTCTTTTTACATTCTCTTATTGTTGGTCTTTGGTATGTGAGCAAAGAGTATGTACTACCAAACACACATATCTGACTTTAACGTGTATACCTCTTGTAATATGCACACAACTGAACGTTCTATCTACCATCAGTCAAATCACTTATAAAATGCGAGGTATTTATATTCACTGATGACATTATATATTCCCTGTCCACGGCATCAGTCCAAATCTCTTAGAGAGAGTGAGTCACGTCTCCCAAACACTAAATGAATTACGCTTTTGGGAGAGGCTCCGACGATTGCACCGTGTGCTTTTTCTCTTAAATTATATATCATCTTGACGAGGATAAACACTCACCACAGGATTTTAGCAATCCACTACTTTTGAACAGTTTCTTTGATGGATGTACGCAGCGTTGTCCTCCATTCCAGCACTGTCTCACGAGGTTACCTTTTCCAAACTTACAAGATTTAACTTTTGAAACCTGATCGTTAAATTCAATGAAGTCATTTGGAAGAGTTCATATTCAATATTTGGGGTAGCCTTAGGGTTGAACGTTGAAAAACAATGATTGGTCTACCCAAAAAATTCACTGAGGAGCCTTGTACATTATGAAATTACGACGTATTATGATCGAAAAAGCAGTCTTACTGTTTCAAAGGGTTAACTATTATATCTGAACTATTCGTTCCTAGCCATCATTATTTATTTATTTGTATATTGGGGTTCCGCGACACTTTCGACATCCAGGGTTACCTCGTGTCGGAATCTTCATTCCACCAAGTGTAAAACTGTGGAATAATACAATTTTGTAATAAAAGAAAATATTTTAAGGTCGAAACTTTAAAAACTATCTAAATTGAAATGGTTTGCGTCCAACTCGCTTTCTACCTTTCTAGAGAGGCACAAATAAATAATTACTTTACTTTAAACGATATTTTATTTGTTCAAAGAAGCATGAATGCGGAAAAAGTGCAATGAGTAAAATGTACACTAATGCCATATAGGCAAAACACAAGATGGGATTCGGCAGCAAGTGTTACTGCTTGTGTAAGCCGTCTACAGCTCACAGTGTGCAACTTCTCATTGTATGGCGAGAGAGCTGAATATTATGTATTTAATATTTAGAATGTATAACTTACCAGCTAGATTTCGACTTCTCAACTTCCAATACGGTGATAGAGATCAGATATAAAGGGAGAATGTTAATTGAGAGACTTGGTAAGCGTGTGTGTGTGGGTGGGGGAGGGGGGGGGGGGGTGGCAGAAGGAACTGAAAGGAACTTGACAACTTGTACAGTGACTAAATTACTTGCCACTAGTGGTCATCTTAGACTTCGAATCAGGCGCTCTCATCTCAGTGATCAAATATCTCTGGTAAACCTAACTTATCTCTGCCTACAGAGCTGGAATCTCAATTTGTTTTGGATCCGTTGAACAAGACGTAAAATGGTTTCTACTCTACACTAACCAACCCTGCCTTGCACACACACTTTTCCTCTGACCTGTTTGCCAAGTTACATTGAGATGTCTACAAGACAAAGTCTCTGCATAGTTAGTTTTTCTATTAAAAGGGATATGTACACCAAAATTTGCAAAAGAGCTCAGTACAAAAAAAAACATTTCATCAGCGCACCCGTCTATACAGTGTGCTGTTGAGGAATAACTTCCATAACCCTGAGACACGACTTTCCACCTAGGCAGTAACTATGCATCATGTGAATTAAAATCCAAAGAAACGAAACACAAAACCATAAGAACTGCAAACCTTGAGGGCCAATGGCAGGAACAACTTTGATTTTTATGAATGTGTGCGAAACGCTGAGACACACCGAGTTGATGACTTTGTGATTGTCACAACTTCATAAAAACAAAGAGTTGATATCATTCAGGGTTGGATTTTGATTAGCTCGATGTAAGGATGTATCAACACTTAAAAGTGAAGGGCGAGGTGAATGCCACTTTTGATTGGTTGATAAGTATTTTTATCAAATAGCTCCTTTTGGTAATACCATCCGTAACACGTGTGAAAAACACGAGATGAAGGCCATGGCGAGTCGCAATAATTTAAAATGCGGATTCAGTAGGTATTTTGTCTAACTCCTTTATAACGCATGACTCACGTACGGCTACGTCCCAAAGTGCTGGAAAATATTCGAGGGGGGGGGGGGGGGGGGGGGGTTATGGTCCCGAAACCAGATAAAAATCTCGACAAACCTGCAAACTATGCATTGGAAAGTTCTTCGAAAGAGTCCTAACCAATAGGCTGAGGGATAACTTAGAAACAGAAACCTTCTTTAATAAATGATAAAGAGCATACCGTAACCGCAAAGAAGGTATGAAACACATCCACCGCCTGGTCGAATTTCTGAGAACGCCATCCAAAACCAAGAAGTTGGGGCGGCAATCCAACTTGATGTCCAAAAAGTCTTCGCCTCCGCCTGGCACAACGGAGTTCTCTAGAAACTATCTAAACTTAATCTTCCCCAAAAATTGCCAAGATTTCTACCTCATTCCTAAACAACAAAACAAAGAAATGTCTAATGATGTACCTCTGGAGGCCCGAATCCGTCCTTAGCTCCATCCTATTCCTCATTTTTGTAAATGATCTCGAAATTACAGGTAACTGGGCTCAAATCTCCCAGTTCTCGGACGACAAAGGGCCCTGAGACTCTAACAAAAGAACCCCACTCCTCCAATGGACTCTCCAAGATGCTCTCAACTACTTAGGGCGCTGGTGTGCTAAATGGTGAATAAAACTCAATATCAATAAAACCACATGAATTACCTTCACCGGACTGAAAATACGACGTGACTTCGACCTCACACTGCAAAGCAAAGTCCTCCTCGAATGCACGGAGGCAAAATTACTCGGTATAACCCTTGACAAAAAACTGAACTTCAATAAACACACCAATACCACTATCATTATGGATGATAAACTTTTCCATCATTGAATGATATAAGAGCAACTCTTAACAGCGCGATCGACTCTAGTGTAAGATCCTTAAAAAGAGAAACTGAGGTTTCATTAGAAACGAAAATAAAAGAACTGAATGAAAAGTTTGAGAGTAAATTAGGTGCTTTGACATTTTAAAATGAGCAACTCAGAGATCATTTTGTTAAGGTGGAGAAACGAATTAGTCATTGTGAAGAGTTAATGAAGGAAACGGAAAAGAAAGCAACTAGGGATATAAGATCATCCAACAGAAACGAACAATACTCACGAAAATACAACATCATAGTGTTCGGGATGGAAGAAAATCCTGGAGAAAATTTGTTATCAAACTTCCGCACTCAACATCTTCTCAACAAAAAATTTCAGAAAATGATATAGTTGCTATTCATCGAATACCATCAAAAAGAAGAGATTTACCACCCCAGTTATTGTAAAATTTCAGAGAAAGGAAATACGCGACGCTGTTATCAGTCAAAAGAAGACAAACTCGTTAAACGCTATGAAAAACAAGGACCCAAACACTGAAATAAAACTATCTGACGATCCTACAGCCTTGAATTCGTCTCTCATTAACAAACTGTGCATGCACAACGAAATTAAATCAGCCTTCCATCGGAATGGATATGTTTGGGACAAACTTGAAACCGGTCAAAACATTAAATTTGATATTCATGACAATATTGACAAGACAATACAAAACAGTACGAAAAAATCAAACTGACTGATATTGCAATACCGAAATAACATCTAAATCAATTGGAACACTGAACCATTAACCCTCTAGCAAGCTTAGTTAAGGTGCTATGTGAGTGGTGGGAGGTTTTGCTTGGGAATGAGTGGCATGTTGTTTTCGATGTCGTCAAGAATCTGAAAAATGTTATAATAATTTATTACTTTTCAAAGTCTGATTTACTGGGATTTCCGGGTTTGATTATAAACGATAACTTCACAAGTGAATTATGCAATCAACAATTGTGTCATGTATCCGTGCGTGCAAACGAAGACACTTTGCCGTGGGTGTAATGGGGACTTCATTGTTGTTTTTTGTGCTTTTTTTTACCCTTTACCTAACATGAAAAGCAGACGACACTTGCAAAAAACATTTTTGAATAACTATTATTTTCATTTTTTGTCTCCAAAACATATGTTATGACCCCTCACTGGAACGAGATCGACGAGCTCGTTCCAATGAGGGGTCATATCCTATGTTTTAGAGACAAAAAATGAAAAAATAATGAAAATTAATTGGCGAGTTTTGAGAATAGCGCTGGCTGTTTTTTTTTTTTTTTTGTCGTTACGTTAGGTAAAGGGTTAAATAATATAATTATCGTTAATAATGAAAAGTAATAAACAGAGTAATCGCTTGACTGGACTGGTTACGTGAAATAATTCATTCGAGGCGAGGGACTATATTGTAAAACAATCGTGCGCATTCGCGCACTCGTGTTTGTACAAAGTCCCTTACATCTCATGAATTATTTCACGTAACCGGTCCAGTCAAGCGATTACTCTCTGTTTCTCTTTTTTTGGTGCTCAAAATTGCGAAGAATTGTTCATAGATACAGATGGACAACAACAAAATCACACATTGTTATTCAGTTTAGATTTTTGGGGACATCGGGGGTAGTCTGTCGCTTGATTTCGAGCTGACTTTCCATTGCTTATATGGTGCCTTGAACATTCACAACTTGGTATTCTCAGAATTCCACCACTTTATTCAGCATTGCATTTGCACACAAAATATTGTGTTGGGCTCTCGCTTCTTGGACCACATCTCAACTAGTTGAGATGAGACCTTGGAGGCGAGAGCTGGACTTCGATGCATTCCATCCTCAGCCTTAGCAGTGATGATGGTCTTGTGTTGCCCTCTAATTCAAACTACATGTACAGCGTTCTTTGTTCGGTTCGTTTACTGGCCAGAAAACACAGACTGTTGTTTGTTGCGACAACGGAATAATGATTTTGTTTTCATCCTCTCTGAATACACTTTCTGAGGGCGTGTTCAGACCACGTTTCATACTACGCAGTAATACCATATTTTAAACCGCTTGATGTATATAAACCTCGAGTCACAAAAGGATCCAAGGTCATCATTTTGAACTCGTATAGTGCAATTTAGAGCAGACATGGCCCTCATGGCTGGACTTTTCCATCATGAATCGAAATCAGTATCAATATCAAATTCGATCAGATAATTAATTCAGAATCGAATCGAAGCGTGGATTAGAAAGTAAAACAACTACTAACTAGGACAACGAAAATTTGGCAACAGAAAATTGTAGAGCCGATTTCAATCTGAGTCAAATATTGCGAACGTTTTAAGCAAACTCAATCTAGAAACCTTTTCGGGTTTTAAGCTCAGACCATTTTACGTGGTGATCGATGTACATGAATTTGTGGAGCCTTCATGTACGTGGTGATGTTCGCCCCCCCCCCCCCCCCCTTCTCCCGGTTGTCATAAATCTAACGCTTTGATCCAATGGGCTGTAAACACGTGTCGTTAACTTAAAAAGTGAAAGTATACGTGATCCATGATATACACTGAGGTAGGACTGCTTTGAAATAAATGGAAATACTATTTTTCACGAAAAACTAAAATTCAGAATTTCTTGCAAAGATGAAGATAACTGTAAATATGTTCTACATTTCTTTATGTTTCTCGTTTTGTTGATGCCTCGGAAAACATTATCTATGTCTGCTCCCATATACCCCCCCCCCCCCCCACCCCCGTTATAGCCTGTAACCCGAAAAATTGTAGTGAGGTTCCATCTACTTAAGCTGTCGCTATTGAACACTATTGGATACTATTAGAACGCGCTGTCCAATAGTTACCAATGGGGCAAACCTACCTAGACAATTTCTTATCTAATTTCAGTTCTATTAGAATCGTGGGTAAAGAGTTTGGAAGACTTCTAATATGGTTCCCTACCTTTAGTCGGAAGCCACATCATCACATTACGGTAGTTATAAGGTCACATGTTTCAGGGAAAGTATGAAAATGTAAAATTCTCTTTTTGATATTCAGGCTCCGTACTTCCAAAGCTTTTGTTCTTTTACATTTTGTGAGAGAGTGTAATGCAACACCCGCTTTAACTTCCTAGAGCCATGGAATAGGAAGTAAAAAGAAACTGAAATACCGATGCCATTTTGTAAATCCATTCTACCAACTTCCTTTGAAGACTTTCAGTTACCAAGAAACCCTCTCCTAAATTTAAACGCAAAACGGACGCATCATGTTAATATTACTCAAATGCGGAGCAATCCGGCGCTGTCACCGCGGTGTTGGTACAGCGCTTCAGTGACGCTGCTGTAATGTCACTGCGTGGCTCCACACTGTAGTAACGCTGTGACATTGCCGCATTGGCAATGCAACCCGTCCGTTTCTATTATCATAACAGGGTAATCCTACCGGGGTAAAAATCTATCTTTAAATCTCAAACACACTCTACGAGCCTTTCGAAAATGTTGTTGTTTATTTCATTGTTACAAAAAATTTTTTTATAGATATACTTGGTACATACAAAAAGTATTTTCAATCCTAAAAGATGTGAAAAAAATAGTTTCTAAAATGGTTTCCGAGTTGCATATAAATATTTCAATACCTACTCGTCACTATGGCTAAATTGACCTTTGGAAGTCAAAACTGTAGGGGTTTGGCATCGGATAAAGTAAAACGACGTGATATTTTCTCGCACTGCAGGGATACATTTGGTATTACTCTTCTTGTTGACACTCACTCGAGTAGAAGTGTTGAGGATATTTGGAGAAGCGAATGGGGCAGTGGAGCACCATTTTGTTCTCACTCTGCTTCTAGCAGGGGAACAGCAATACTTTTTAAAAGCAGCTTTGATTATACAATACACCAGACAGTTGTTGATGAAGGTGAAAATTTCATTATAGCTGATTTAACCGTCCAAGAACAAAAGCTCACACTAACAGTTGTATATGGAACTAATGAGGATAACACAAAGTTTTACAATAATTTCTTTTCGAAAATAGGAAATGTAGGGAATACCTCAATTATCATAGGAGGTGACTGGAACGTTCCCATGGACTATACTCAGGACACATGTAATTATAGACACGAAAATAATAAAAGAGCTAAGGATAAAATCCACTCCATGGTGGACAAGCTAGACTTACACGACGTCTGGAGAATTAAAAATACACATAACACACGGTTTACTTGGCGGGGAGCAGGAAATAAAATGGCGAGGTTAGATTACATTATTGTGTCTTCAGATTTACAAACGTACATGCAAAACGTAGACATACTCTACCGATACCGTTCAGATCATAACCCAATAAATATAAGTTTTTCCTTCATTAAGCAAAGCAGAGGTAAAGGTTTCTGGAACAGTCTCCTGGACGACCCAGAACCCGTAAACCTAGTAAAATTAGTCATTCTTGAAACTATTGACCAATATAGCGAGTCGAGGTTTAATGAACATGATGATAATAATAATAATAATAATAATAATAATAATAATAATAATAATAATAATAATAATAATAATAATGATAATAATAATAATAATAATAATAACTGGCACCTCACGATCAATGATCAGCTATTTTGGGAAACGCTCAAATTAATGATACGCGGTAAAACAATTGCCTATTCAAGCTAAAAAAACGAACAACGGTTAAAAGGGAGGAAGAAATAAAAGAAAAACTTGAGACTCTCAATATTAGATTAGATGATGGAGACGTTTCAATTACCCAGGATATCGAAGCACTTGAAAATGAACTCGAAGAAATTAGGGATAAAAAAATAAAAGGCGTCATACTTAGAACCAAAGCTAAGTGGAAAGTTGAAGGAGAAAAACCTACTAAATACTTTTGTAACCTCGAAAAAAGGCACTTCACCGAAAAAACAATAGCCAGATTGATAAAATCAGATGTTCCGAAACCGATAATTTAAAAGAGATTATCGCCGAGCAGCGAGGATATTACGAGAATCTCTATTCTTCGAAAATTAGTACGAGCGAAGACTCCAACGACAATAAGTTTTTTGACACAAATAACCCATTGTTAATTTTTTTAGGTGAAAGTGAGAGCAAATCACTGGAAAGTTTACTCACTGCTAATGAATGTGTAAAAGCATTGAAAAGTATGAAAAATAATAAAAGCCCTGGGTCTGATGGTTTTACAGTGGAATTTTACAATTTTGGGGGGAAAGATATTGGGATGTTTCTTCTGAACTCCTTGAATTACGGTTATAATTTAGAAGAACTTTCAATCACTTAGAGGGGGGAGCATTATTACTTATATTCCTAAACCAAACAAGCCAAAAGTGTACATTAAAAACTGGAGGCCAATATCTTTAATAAATGTTGATGTTAAAATAGGATCAGCTGTAATTGCTAACCGCATTAAAAATGTTCTTCCAAAGTTAATATCCGAGACCCAATTAGGTTTCCTGAAGGGGGGTATATAGGGGAATCCACATGATTGATCTTTGATCTAATCAAGAAGTGCGAAAATCTCAACATCCCTGGAATTTTGGTCGATTTTTTGGAATGGACTTTCGTAGAAAAGGCTCTAAAATTTCTAAAATTTGGTTCATCAATACTAAAGTGGATTAGAACATTGTACAGCAGCATTTATAGTCGTATACTCCACAATGGTCATTGTTCAGAATCTTTCACTTTACAGAGAGGTGTTAGACAAGGTGACCCACTGGCACTGTTTTCATTCTCTGTGTGGAGTTGTTGAGCGCTTCTCTAAAGTATGACATAGACATTAAAGGCATTAATATAAATGATTCGGAATATCTTATTAGTCAATATGCAGATGACTCTTCCCTCTTTCTTAGTGATGACTTGAAATCTTTAAATTCCGCCTTAGATACGGTAGAAATATTCGCACGATATTCCGGATTGAAAGTAAACTTTGAGAAATCCCAGGCAATATGGATTGGATCTAAACGGGGTTATGGCGATGAATTACCTTCGACACAAAAAATATTTTGGAATCACGGATCCTCCTTCACGATTCTCTGGATAGAGTACAATTGAAGAAGATGGATAAGTTGCTGAATGATTGGTCTTTCAGAAAATTAACTTTGATAGGAAAAACTGCGGTGATAAAAACCTTGGCTCTTCCGATTCTAATTCACTGTCTATCTGTCCTGCCAGAACCAGAGAAACATGTTTTTACGAAGATTCAAAACCTTCTGTATAGCTTCCTTTGGTCCGACAAAAAGATAAGATTAAACGAGAATTTATAATGAACCCCGTAGAGAATGGGGGCCTAAAATTCCCCCACTCACAGAGTTACAGCAACTGCCTTAAATTGTCATGGATTAAACAATTTATTAACCCATCAATAATAGCCCCTTGGAAAACGCTCATAATAGATGAGATTGAAAATTTAGGAGGGGATAAGGTATGGTTCCTAAACATGGAATGCCTTTTAAAAATAGCTCAAAATATGAAAAACTTTTGAAAAAGCGTGCTTAGAACTTGGGAATTCGTTAATAAGAATACTGTCACAACCCCGGAAGACATCCTATCCCAACCGCTTTTCTACAACAATAATATAAAAATCAACAAAAAGGTGTTTTTTTAATAAAGTATGGTGTAGAAAGGGAGTTTATTTTGTTAATGATCTGTTGAGTGAAAATAAGACATTTCGTACTCATCAGGACCTCTCGGACAAATATAACATTCGTACTCCATTTACAGTCTTTTAGGGAGTGATCAACTCTCTGCCATTAAAATGGAAAAATGTAATAAAACAAAATCAGAAGCTGTATACTGTCATCAACAAAAACACTGAATTATTAAATAGCTGTATCAAAGCATGCAGAACGTTTTATCCTAGATGTCTTGAATTTGTAGCACCACAAAAAGCTCAAGAAAAATGGAATGATCTACTGAATGTTAGCATTCAGCCCGAGGAATAGAGGTTGATATACAGCAGATCATTCAAGATTTGGACGACACACACCTGCAATTCTTTCAATACAAACTTTTACATAGATGCTTATATACCAATTCTAGACTGTATAAAATCAAATTGGTAGAGACAGACCTGTGTACCTTTTACAATGAAGCAAAAGAATCCGTTCTGCATTTATTTTACAACTGTTCGATCTCAAGAACAATCTTATTGAGGTTATCGGAAACACTAAAAGAAAAATGTAATATCTCGATTTATATATCCCCTCAAACTATTATACTAGGTTCATGTGGCCAAAGTGAAACTTGAATTGACCACGATATTACAGATTTATGTTTAATTCTTTACAAACTGTTTGTCTATTCCTGCAGAGTGAGAAAATGTCTCACAACCTATGAAAAGTTTCATTGCACAAGTGAAGCACTATCGCTGCGTAGAGTCTGTGCCATTGCAAACACTCAGTCAAAAAAGAACAATCGCGGTCAAACAAAGGTGGGACAAATTTTGTAATCTCTTCACTGACGCAGAGTCATGACTACCCCTCATCTCCCCACCAATCTGTAATTAAATGAAAATTGTTCTCCGAAAGACCTCTATGATTTCCTGTCTAAATTTCCAATTTACTATATTAGCAACTCATACATATGTGTGTATCCATAAGTAGATGTACAATGTCTATCTAGCTATTGTGTAATTTTGTATGTTATTGATCTATGTAAGAAAGTGTATCTGCAATAAAAAAAATAAAAAAAATAACACTGTCACAAAGCGACAAGGCGAATTAATTTACTTTAAAATGCTATGCGGCACTTCCTGCAGCGCCTACGAAGCCGTTCTACTAACACTATATAAAGCATGCGTGCGCCCTGTTCTTGAATACTGGGCACTCGTATGTAACAAAACCAACATACTTAAACTCCAAAACAATAAAATCGCAACCACAAGATTTTTCTCACTTTCCGCATATTTTTTCCGGTCATCTTGAACACCCACCCCATATCCTGTACAATTTTTTTCCGACATATTTGGGACACCTACCTCTGTCAGTAACATATATCATTTTTTAGCACTTTTCCAGTGTTGCTGAGGACAACTTTCTAGCGTTTCTGGGCATTTCTTATGAGACCCCGAGATTTTACAGAGGTATTTTGACACAGGGAATGTCATGCGATTGGTTTTATAGAAACCATTTTTTTTGACACATGAACCTCCGTTGGCCCATTAAGCTGTGACTATTTTATCCAAATGGGACATGAAACCTTTGTTTTAATTTTTCGTTGATTTAATTGGTTTTTTTTAACATTGGTTGGTGCAATTGTTATATGGACCATTTGTTCTACTGTTAGTTGTATCTTGATTCTTGATGTATGTTAAAATAATTTACATATACTTAAAGTCTTTATTTCTTAACAGCCATGAGGAACCTTAAAGACCTATGATTATATGTGATTATAAGAAATGTTTAAATCTGTTTAAATACACAAATAGGATATTATTCAATTATAGAAATCGAGACACTCAAGACCGAACAGACTGCTGGTTCAAAAAATCATGGGCCCCGCACTGGGCCCAGATGGGGCAGATAGCTCAACATACCCATACAACCCCCTATAATGCGTGTGTATTCGTCTAAATCATTTTAAAGTGTTTAGTTTGGCATAAAATAGCACCACGAAAATATTTGCAAGTGGTGGTAAAAAATGTGTTTTTGAGCCGTTTGATTTCCCACCCCGGTATCGTGTACTGCAATTTTTTTCCGCCCCCCCCCCCTCCCCCCGATCGGGATTAAATGACATCTGTACCAGCCGCCAAAAAAGTAAATGTAACGAAACTAGCAGAATCCACCAAAACAAACTTGAATATAGCGAGCTTCACTCGGAGCGCGAGCTAATAATAATAACACTTTGGCCAGCCGCTGATTTGTCGCGTTCTCGTGTGAAAAGGCCTTGAGTACCCCTGTGTTCCCAACTGGCTCCCTATTCCCACGCCTCTTCTCTCCTCCTAACATTCAGAGACGAACTGCTTCATGACATCCCGTGCCCCATTCTTCCCAATCTCCCTGATAAGCATACTAACCCTCTCTTTTTTTGTAACCCAACAATCAGATGACCTTCATTCTCCCATCCCACTTCCCCGTTATACTCCCGGTGGATTTTATTCTGTTAGACTGGTATTTCAGACATTCTAATAAAAAGTGTTCCAGAGACCCCAGTACGCCTCAATTACACAACTTGCACTCCTTTTCGGTGTCTATCCCAATTGTCCCCCATGCTCCAGCAACCGCGACCTCAGCTTGAACAACAGTGACCCCCTCCCCCTCCCCAGAGGTGTCATCAAAGTACTTTACAAAACCTGAATTCTCTTTATCATGCAGGTCACCCGAAGACTTCTTTGATTGAACCCCCTCTCGTCATGGTTACAATCCTCCATGACTTTTTCTCTCTAACGATTCATTTTTACCCTAGGTTGTCCCTGCTTCTAAGTCCGAGATCTCGACTGAGTAGGTCTCCATTAATTCCATCACTTGGACTATCCGCCCTGTCTTTGTGTTTGAATTCCAAATATTCTGGAACATTAGTTCACATCATCGTAACAGAGAAATTTTGAAGGAACAAATGTTGACTAACAAAATAATTTATAACGAAATCAAACACATTTAGAACACACTTGTGTAAGAAAGGTGTGAGTGCCTGTTGTAGTCTCCATATTCATTGTTCTATCCTCTTGGTGAATCAAAACCCGATGATTACACCTGCTGTAGTCTCCATATTAGCACTCAGTCAGTTAAGAAATGTGCCTGCTGTAGTCCTCATATTCTCTGTTCATTTCTCATGGTGAACCAGAAGCTTGTAAAAAGTGATGAAGCCTTGATATGTTAGAAATTGTTGGCGGGTGTCCATTTGCATCCTCCAATAATTTGTAACAGAGCAAATCTGAAGGAACAAATGCTGACTATCAAAATAATACTGCTGCTGTAGTCTCCATATTAGCACTCAGTCAGTTAAGAAATGTGCCTGCTTTAGTTCTCATATTCTCTGTTCAATCTCCATGGTGAACCAAAGGCTTGTAAAAAGTGAAGAAGCTTTGATATGTTAGAAATTGTTGGAGGGTGTCTGTTGGCATCCTCCAATAATTTGTAGCAGAGCAATTTGAAGGAAGAAATGTTGGCTAACAAAATAATTTACAACGCAATTAAACACTGTTAGGACATACTTGTGTAAGAAAAGTGTGTATGCCTGCTGTAGTCTCCATATTCATTGTTCTATCCTCTGGGTGAATCAAAAAATATTCTCTGCTCATTCTTCAGGGTGAACGAAAGGCTTGTAAAAAGTGATGAAGCTTTGATATGTTAGAAATTGTTGAAGGGTGTCTGTTGGCATCCTCCAATAATTTGTAACAGAGCTATCTGAAGGAACAAATGCTGACTAACAAAATAATTTATAACGTAATCAATACATTTAGATCACACTTGTGTAAGAAAAGTGTGAATGCCTGTTGTAGTCGCCATATTCATTGTTCTATCCTCTGGGTGAATCTGGGTGACTATCAAAATAATACACTTGCTGTAGTCTCCATATTAGCACTCAATAAGTTAAGAAATGTGCCTGCTGTAGTTCTCATATTCTCTGTTCAATCTTCATGGTGAACCAAAGGCTTGTAAAAATTGAAGAAGCTTTGATATGTTAGAAATTGTTGGAGGGTGTCTGTTGGCATCCTCCAATAATTTGTAGCAGAGCAATTTGATGGAACAAATGTTGACTAACAAAATAATCTATAACGCAATCAAACCCATTTTGAACACACTTGTGTAAGAAAAGTGTATATGCCTGCTGTAGTTTCCATATTCATTGTTCTATCCACTGGGTGAATCAAAACCCGATGATTACACCTGCTGTAGTCTCCATATTAGCACTCAATCAGTTAAGAAATGTGCCTGCTGTCGTCCTCATATTCTCTATTCATTTTTCTAGTTGAACCTGACCCTTGTAAAAAGTGATGAAGCTTTGATATGTTAGACATTGTTGGAGGGTGTCTGTTGGCATCTTCCAATAATTTGTAGCTGAGCAATTTGATGGAACAATGTTGACTAACAAAATAATTTACAACGCAATCAAACACTATTAGAACATACTTGTGCAAGAAAAGTGTGTATGCCTGCTGTAGTCTTCATATTCATTGTTCTATCCTCTGGGTGAATCAAAAAATATTCTCTGCTCATTCTTCATGGTGAACGAATGGCTTGTAAAAAGTGATGAAGCTTTGATATGTTAGAAATTGTTGAAGGGTCTCTGTTGGCATCCTCCAATAATTTGTAACAGAGCAATTTGAGGGAACAAATTTTGATTAACAAAACAATTTATAACGTAATCAAACACATTTAGATCACACTTGTGTAAGAAAAGTGTGAATGCCTTTTTGTAGTCTCCATATTCATCATTGTTCTATCCTCTGGGTGAATCAAAACCCGATGATTACACCTGCTGTAGCCTCTATATTAGCACTCAATCAGTTAAGAAATGTGCCTGCTGTAGTTCTCATATTCTTTGTTCGTTTCTCGTGGTCAACCAGAAGCTTGTAAAAAGTGATGAAGACTTGATATTTTAGAAATTGTTGGAGGATGTCTATTTGCATCCTCCAATAATTTGTAACAGAGCAAATCTGAAGGAACAAATATTGACTATCAGAATAATACACCTGCTGTAGTCTCCATATTAGCACTCAATCAGTTAAGAAATGTGCCTGCTGTAGTTCTCATATTCTCTGTTCAATCTTCATGGTGAACCAAAGGCTTGTAAAAAGTGAAGAAGCTTTGATATGTTAGAAATTGTTGGAGGGTGTCTGTTCATTCTTCATGGTGAACCAAAGGCTTGTAAAAAGTGAAGAAGCTTTGACATGTTAGAAATTGTTGGAGGGTGTCTGTTGGCATCCTCCAACAATTTGTAACAGAGCAAATTTGAAGGAACAAATGTTGTCTAACAAAATAATCTATAACGCAATCAAACCCATTTTGAACACACTTGTGTAAGAAAAGTGTGCATGCCTGCTGTAGTTTCCATATTCATTGTTCTATCCACTGGGTGAATCAAAACCCGATGATTACACCTGCTGTAGTCTCCATGTTAGCACTCAATCAGTTAAGAAATGTGACTGCTGTCGTCCTCATATTCTCTGTTCATTTCTCATGGATAACCAGAAGCTTGTAAAAAGTGATGAAGCTTTGATATGTTAGACATTGTTGGAGGGTGTCTGTTGGCATCCTCCAATAATTTGTAACAGAGCAAATCTGAAGGAACAAATGGTGACTATCAAAATAATACACCTGCTGTAATCTCTGTATTAGCACTCAATCAGTTAAGAAATGTGCCTGCTGTAGTTTCCATATTCATTGTTCTATCCACTGGGTGAATCAAAACCCGATGATTACACCTGCTGTAGTCTCCATGTTAGCACTCAATCAGTTAAGAAATGTGACTGCTGTCGTCCTCATATTCTCTGTTCATTCTTCATGGTGAACCTGAAGCTTGTAAAAAGTGATGAAGCTTTGATATGTTAGACATTGTTGGAGGGTGTCTGTTGGCATCCTCTAATAATTTGTCACAAAGCAAATTTGATGGAAAAAATGTTGACTAACAAAATAATTTATTACGCAATCAAACACTTTTAGAACACACCTGTGTAAGAAAAGTGTGTATGCCTGCTGTAGTCTTCAAATTCATTGGTCTATCCTCTGGGTGAATCAAAACATTTTCTCTGTTCATTCTTCATGGTGAACGATGTCTGTTGACATCCTCCAATAATTTGTAACAGAGCAAATTTGAAGGAACAAATGGTGAACCAAAGGCTTGTAAAAAGTGATGAAGCTTCGATATGTTAGAAATTTTTGGAGGGTGTCTATTGGCATCCTCCAATAATTTGTAACAGAGCAAATCTGAAGGAACAAATGTTGACTATCAAAATAATACCCCGGCTGTAGTTTCCATATTAGAACTCAATCAGTTAATAAATATGCCTGATATAGTCCTCTGGAGTGGAGGTTCAACTAATTTCCTCAGTATTATGTATTATTCTGAAAGTCATAATACTGAGGAAATTAGTTGAACCTCCGCTAATTTCCTCAGTATTATGTGCTGTCCTCACGTAACCACCGTTATTATTATTATACCTTCTTGTGTTGTACTCAGATAGCTAGGGAACAAATTATTATGTTCTACAATAAAACGGAATAATGAATTCCTTTTTCTATGGAGTCTTGATATTCACTGCTCTTACTACCCTCCTTTTGATCACATTTAACCAATGCAATGAGAAAGAATATCTTCTTTTATACACTTTATATTACTCTGTTATAACTCCTCTTGATGTTTCTTTCCAGTCACAAAATGTATTGTCGTTATTATTTTTGATTCTTCAGGTCTCCTTCATGCTTATGTGCCCTGGTGTTGCTGATGGTATTTGTGTAAATCATGGCGGGTAATACTAATTTGGACGAGATCCAGACTGATTCTAACTACGACTTCAGTTATCTGTTGAATGATAGGGCCAACATATCCAACACAGATAGTGATTCTCCATGTATATATAGCATTACCGATTGTAAATATCTCCTTCCCGGTGAGTTGCAATCTGAACTCAGGGACATGGGCGGATCGTTTTCTGCTTTTCACCTCAATTGCCAAAGCCTTAATGCCCATTGGGACCCTCTTAATCACCTGCTGTCTGAACTAAACAGCAATGAAAATACATTCGATGTGATCGGTCTTACAGAAGTCTTTCAGGTCCCCTCCAATATATCTTATACACTAGAAGGATATCACCCATTACAAAAACATACTAGACCCACTGATGACGATGGTCGAGGAAGAGTAGGACGATTCGTAAAAAATGACTTGAACTTCATTATTCGACGAGATCTTTCTATATTCATACCACATGTGCTTGAGTCAATTTTTATAGAAATAAAGGAAATAAAAGAAATAAAAATCTGTCGAGAATTATCGGTGTAATATACCGACCAAACACGGCCCCCAAAGCGGATATAGATATTTTCCAATCAAAGATCAATTACATAACTGATATACTTAATAAGGAAAAGAAACCAACTTTAATTATGGGCGACTTCAATATTGACCTTTTGAAAGTAGCTTCCCACTCGAAAAGTGATGCGTTCATAGATTTAATGTTTAGTGAGGGATTTATGCCTGCCATTACCAAACCAACCAGAGTGACTGATCATTCTGCGACGCTCATAGACAATATATTTTCAAACAATCTAATAAACCCTTTCAAATCCGGCATAATTCTCACTGATGTATCCGATCATTTTGGAATCTTTTATGCTGAATCTGTAATTATGCCATTAGATAGTACAAGGCCACCTCTCTCCAGGAAAATAAACCCTACCAGTATCGAATATTTCAAAGTATTGCTGTCCCGGTGTGACTTTTCACCAGTTATGGATTCCAACTGTCCCAATGCTGCTTATGAACACTTCTTAAACATTTTTTATGAACGCATTTGAATCAGCATTTCCTTTGCAAAGAGAAAAACAGAATAAGAAACACATAAAGCGACAGCCTAGGATGACGAAAGGTCGTTTAATCTCAGCCAAAAACAAGAATAAATTTTTCATAAAAAAAATAAGAAGTCCAACAGAATTTAATGTAAGAAACTACAAAAGTTACTATCGATTGTTTAACAGAATTAAAAAACTAAGCAAAGCTATGTATTACGAAAATGTCCTATTGGAAAATAAAAGCAATCTGCGAAAAACGTGGCAAATTCTAAATAAAGCTCTGAACAGAAACAAAAACAAAAGTAATTTACCTTCTTTTAAGTTGGGTGAAAAAAAAGATAAATACCCCGAACGAAATCGCTCAGGAATTCAACATTTTCTTAGCAAAAATAGGACTGGAGACATCAAAACAAATAACGAATCCCCGAAAACCTTTCGTCGAATTCATGAAATCTCCACTCCCATATAATATGTTTGTTCTACCAACGTCGTCTTTTGAAATTATAAATATCGCAACTAAAATGAAGGCTAAAGCAAGTCAGGACTGTGGAAATATTTCATCGAGTATCCTTAAATACACGATAGATTCGGTTGCCGACCCTCTTGCTCATATTATGAACATTTCCTTCGGGCAGGGAATAGTTCCTGACAGAATGAAAATTGCAAAAGTAATCCCAATTTTTAAATCAGGCGATGAAAACAGCTTCACAAATTATAGGCCAATAAGTATTTTGCCTGTCTTTTCAAAGATTTTAGAAAAACTTATGTTTGACAGATTGATGAAATTTCTGAACAAATTTGATATCCTCTATCCCCACCAATATGGTTTTTGGAAGCAGCACAACACACTACATCCAATTATGCAATTATTAAAACATGTCGCCGTCGAAAATAACAAAGCCAGTAAGGACACCACTTTAGCTATCTTTCTTGACCTTTCTAAAGCCTTTGATACAATAAGTCACGACATCCTTATCCAAGAACTTGAACATTATGGAATAAGGGGTAACGCTATTAGTGGGTTCAAAAGCAATCTAAAGAACAGGAATCAGTATGTATCGTTTGGTGATAGTAAGTCAAATCTAACTAAACTGACATGTGGAGTTCCACAAGGTTATATATTGGGTCCCATTTTATTTTTAATATACATTAATGACATAAGTAATTCAACTACATTAAACGTCTTATCGTTTGCCGATGACACAGAAGCACATAAGTCTCAAGCGGAGACAAATGCCATAATCTCAGAATTCAATGAGTAATTACAAAATATATCTGACTGGTGCGCAGCCAATCGCCTGGTCCTCAACGAAAAGAAAGCGAAATACATTTTACTTAATCCTTGTCATAGAGAAAGGAATGTTACTCATCAGAATGTCTATATAAACAATCGGGCAATCTGCAAGGCTGGCAGTGGGGAAATTGAGAAGTCCTTAAAGTTTCTTGGTATAAATATTGATGACAACTTATCGTACAACGCCCATACATCTCTCCTCTGCACGAAAGTCGGACTTGCCAACTTCGTTCCCAATAAAGCAAAAAAGTTTCTCCCTCATAATGTTATGAAAACTTTATATTTTACTTTGATACAGAGCCACTTCATCTATGGAATTCCTTTATGCGGTACGTCCAAATCTTGTGATCGCCTTCAAGAACTGCAGAAACGAGATTTACGAATAATAAATAATAAGAAATACAATGCCCACACGGACCCCCTATTTATTAATGATAGTATATTGAAGCTAAAAGACTTATACAAACTACACGCCTTATTATTCATGTTTGATTGGCATAATGGAAACCTTCCGGGTTCATTTGTAAACTTCTTCTCAATTAACCAATCTAATATGAATACTCGTCAGGCATGTCTTCTGCACAGACACAAAACTAGAACCAAGACTCTGGATAAACTACCGGTATTTGCGCTACCAAAGCTATGGAATGAGCTAGAATTAGACATCAGAAATACAGAGAATAGGAAAGAATTCAAGAAAAAGCTAACAACAATGTTTTTTTCCTCTTATTCCGAAGACATTTCCTGTTCAAACCCATATTGTCCGGATAGTCTCCGCTGATCTGGATGCCATAAAAACTAATCAAATGTCTAGCACCGCTCACATTGCCTTCTTGGCGTAGTTTTTGAAAAACTATACATTCGCAACCTATAACTCAAGGACTTAGCACATGCACTCCCTCCCCCTGCCCCATTGGCACGAGCTCAACAAGATCGATCCAGTAAGGGACCTAATGCTGTGGTTTTGAAGCAGAGTGTGATAACAAACTAAAATGTGAAGAGGGACTTCTATTAAGGGTGCGGGATGGTTTCGGAGGTTACCTTGGTAAACGGTTAACGATTTGTTGTCCACAGTAATCGTTGCTGTTGTCTGGTTTTCTCGTCCATGTCGCCTCTCTTTCAGCTCCCACCAACCATTTCATAGATCTTCTGAATCTTATACTATTTCCATGATAACGGGAGGAATGGTGTCAGCAGAATTAAGAGAGCGACATTTCGCTGTTGGCCATCAGCGACACTTTGCGCACATGCTGTATGAGACCCGTTGAAGACACAGTAACTGGAATTCTCAAATGCTGAAGTGTAATATCCACCTCTTTCTCTTTCTGTTGATCTTTCTTTCTCTTTCTTTTTCTTTTTTCTAAGGGAAAGGCAGGAAGACAGCCAATCTGGCTATGCCTTCCCCTGCCAGTACACAATGCAGCAATTAATTGGAATATTTTTGTAATTTAATGTACAATATGCAATATTTCTTCTTGTCGAAATTCAATATTTTTATTACATGAACTATAATGTATATATTGCTATATTTTAGTGTATTGGCAAATAAAATATCATTATCAATATCAATATATCAATATCATCGGCTGTCGGGGAGATTTGCCAAATAGTTAAGATACCGGAGTCCCATTAAGTCTATCCTGTCCGTGATTCTCGCCCAACCATGCCCACATCTGATTGCTTCTAGCGCTGGGGCACTACGCGACTCTGTTACCCAAGTAACGGTGAGTATTTCGTGTTGCGTGTGCGTCTTTTCTTTGTCTAAGGAAACAGCTGTCTGTGAGAAGTCGGCGACATCCTATCATCCCTCGTGAACACCCTCGCAGATGTATATTCAAAATCACTCGCTTTCAGTGGAGTAACAAATACACAAAACGATTTATGAACGAATGAACTAAAGAATTTGGCTTGCTTTTTTCAGCCGATCTCCATGTATCCATTAGGTACTCTGATCGTCTACCAGCTGGAACTGCTTATCTCTTAGCTGTGGGTAGAAAGATAGAGGTTGGAACATCATGATCTGTCGGTTTTCCCTTGGTGTAGTCCAATTTTTACCAGGCCAACCGGAGTGAGAGGTGTCTTACCCCAGTTTTACCTCAGCTGAGATAGTTGTTTCTTTTTCTTTTCTGTTTCTGCTGTTCACGTTGCTGTAATTGTCGAAATATCTCTGTTGTGGTATCCGCGTCTGTGAATATTTGTTTTAGTTTAAAAAAAGAAAGTGCTTTAGTTAAACTTTAAAACCTCGCATAATGAATACTCAAAACCTGCCAGAGTGGTTTTAACCAAGCATGGCTTAGAATTATATTACAATTCGCGAGGAACTCTAATTGTCTATGCAATAGTCCCCCGCTCCCACTCGTGATGTTACATAATAGCCCATTTTCTGTCAGTTTAACACTTAAGCCCCCATACAGCCATGAACGTACACTTATATATTCTTAGAAAAACGTTGCATCGAAGTGTTTGTTTCTCAGAGAATTCAACTGAGAAGCTGAATTTATTTTGGCAATGTTTTGCATCATTGCTGGCTGCCTATACAAGTAGCCAACGATGATGTAAAACACTTTTATAGCATCTGTAGCTGTGTGCATGTATAAGAGGTAGTAATTACCTTAAAAATTAATATGTGACGCAGGGCTTAATGACATTCATAAGTGTCTATATCCAACTGTGCTGACCAAACTACTATAGTCTTTCAACCGGGTGTTCGTGACTGAGATCGTCATATAACAGAAAATCGTTCAATTCATTTTGCATGGAAACAAGGAAGGGAATATACGCCGTAATCCGCGATTTGTATACAGATAAGATGGTGGGGCTCTTGACTGACTCACGGTTCAATTTTTCTTCAGTAAAGTGCATTTCGGAAGTAGTCCATACGTATTACCCATCACACTGGACATCTACAATTACTGGTTGAACCCAACGACGGAAAAAGCCTCGAACCCAGAAAAGGTTGAAATTTGGTCGATGGGCTTGATTTAACTATGATAGTGCAGTGCTCCCTTTTAGCCACCGAATGTTACCGTTAATTGCAGAAGTTCGGTGTGCAATCTAATATGCGTGAACTATTTAAAAACAATGTTTGAGCAACGAAAAGTGAATCAGTAAAAAAGAAGCCATTTCGAATGTGTATGCATCCTGGGTTAAAACTTACATTCCCTTTCTAGTAAAGAGCAGTTCGGTATAATTCAACCCTAGATGTGACGTAACGAGAGTTGAATCAATCGAGGTGGGGTCCGCAATAACCTCGACTTTGGGTTATAGATCTCGCCTTCCGATTCATTGTTCATTAACCCTCCACGAATGGATGTCAAAATAATAAAAAAGTTTCACTAGCAAGAGTTCACCATAATGTAACTAGGAGCCCAGCCAATCCAATCCGGTTTGACAGAAGTCAATTACATGTATCTGCTGCAAACAAGGCTAAATTGGTTAAATTCCTAGTTGCACTATCAGATATGTTGACATCAGTGCTTAGGAGGTTAATTCACTTCATACCACAGATGGATTTTCCTACCTAGCACATAGATCCTCGGTTACCTATCATTTGGGTAATCGTAGCTTAAAATGGACCCATATAAATAGGAGCATTCCCGTTATCAATGTTTTTCAGATCTAAGACCCTTTTTGAATTTTCTTTCATAATATCAAGTGACTGCTTTTTAACAGTTGGCTGACAAATTTGTTCTGTGGATTAAAAACAGTTTTGCTGTACAAACTTGTGGAATTCTGCTTGATAATATCAAAGTCATTCCTAACTTGTGCTGGCCGTAAAAATGGCTACAATGAGATACACAAAACGACAACTATTCCTGTTTTAATTTAAACATGAGGAAAGAGGAGATAATTGCGCAATATCTCACCAAATCAGAATCTGGCTTATTCAGGTTTGAATTGTTAACAGCATTTTCTGGACAGAAACTGGCTCCACAAACATCTGGTTTGGTTTCGTTGTTTCCATTGCCGAAGGCGTGGTGGAATATGGTGGAAGAAATCAGGTTGCCCCAAATCTGGCCTGGAAAATAAATAAAACCTTTTATAATATTAGGCTTACAAAAGAGAAGTAACATTCAACAAATTAACTAGATTTAGTACTAAAATTCTAAATTTTAAATGATGGTTCTTATTGATGGAAGTACTTTCTTTAGTTTCAAAGGGAGTAGTTTTCAAGAACCAATATTTTGATGCCCCGAACATGACTATTAATAATAAAAATCGTCAGGGAAAGGGTCATGGTGGATGGTAACCTTAATTGGCGAGAGGGGTCAAATCAACGAGTTCTTTGAGTGGCTTGCGTGATAAAGAGAAACCTGGTTTTGAAGAGTGCCTTGATGGCATCTTTCGGGTCAATGTTGTTCAAGCTGAGGTCGCAGTCCGTGGAGCTGAGGGGAGAGAATGGGGAAAACAGTGAAAATGAGTGCCTGATGTGTAATTTGGGCGTGGTGGAGCCCCTGGAACACGTTCTTCTAGAATGTCCAAAATACCAGTCTAAAAGAATAAGATTCACTGAAAGTATAATGGGGATGGGAGAATGAAGGACATGTGGTTAGTGAGAGGCTCAAAGGAGGGGTTAATATGCTAATCGGAGAGATTGGGAAGAATGGGGCAAGGGATGGCATCAAGCAGTTCGTCTCCGAGGAGAGAAGAAGCGTGGGAATAGGGAGGCAGTTGGGAGTACAGGGATAACCAAGGCCGCCTTCTCACCCTAGAACCGTGACAAATCAACGGCCGGCCAAAGTGTTATTATTATTATTATTATTATTATTATATTATGAGCGTCGATTAATTGCACCTGATTCTGATTGACTGGAGAATTATTATCCAAAAACAACAAACTCAGTTTATTGATGGTAAAAATTAGATTTAGAAGAATATACACGTGAATCAGTTTTTCTGTGAGTTTATTCTCTGTTTATCGTGTCGTCACGCTACATAACACAATGCCACACAGATGTAAAACATCATCACGTGACCAGCTAGTTGCATCAGGGAGGCTGAAGAGAACTCATCATTCAAAGAAGGAAAAAGGGGAGAGCACAAAGAAAAGCCGTAAACACAAATACATGATCGGCAAAAGAGGTCAAAAGAACAGTGCAGCAATTTCAGCTAAAGAGCAGACGACACTCAGCACAGTGATTGTAGATCGGAACACTCTGGCCCTTCATATTCGACAGGTTGCCATGGAGATGTAGATGAGACTGTTTTCTCACATGCTTTTGTGACAATACCATCCAGCATAATGGCTGACAGTGAAAATCGCAACAGTTTTACCATCATTTCTGTAGGCCAGCCTGCTGCTCACTCAGTTTTGCAGAGCTCCTCGTTAGAAGCGTTCGCGGTCGAGGTAATGAAACTGATTTAGCAACAATGTGCTCCGAGGACATCGTCATCAGTAATATCTCCTGTGGTAACTTCGATATCTTGGGTCTCCAGCACAACATTTTACGCGTCGCCACATATTTCTGTTTCCCAGGACCAGATCCAGGGTCCAGACACTTGAAGCGGTACACAAGACGAACAGTTTCTTTTGTACAGTACCCCTCTAGCTCAGATTGGTGACCCGATTAGTGCGCATGTGCCCCCTCTTTTAAAGGAAAATATAGAAGAGCGAGTTCATTGACTTATCCCTATTGGTAAAGTCGAACCAAGAAATTCAGACCGAGTTGTCTACTCCCACAACTTTTCAGGTTACAAAAGATGGAATTCGGCCAGTGGCTATGGGCAAATAACCTAAGGGGTTTGAGAATGCGGCGTGATGGACGTCTGCATTCGTGATTGTCCTGAATATATATGTCAGTAGTTGGAGATGTGGAGATCGGCCTAGTTGGGTGGGGTGGTAGGCCACCACATTGGTTTCTATGATAGGAGGTAGTTGCTATGAACCTGGAAGGCTTCTTAAAGAACAGGGGTATGTGCTGAGGATGTGTTCGATTGAATACTTGTAAAATCTATATTCCCATATAGGCCCGACAATCACTCCAAATCACCAAAAAACTACCAACACGGACTTTATGTAGTGCGGATTTCCCCAGAATCCTCGTTTTATGTCCAACAATAAGGCGCGTTCCTTTTTATAAGAGTAACTTTACTGGTTCGGAATTTCCCCAAACCCTCGGTTACTTCATAGAATTACCATAAATAGTTTGATAACGACCCCAAGGGATGTTGGTGAAATTTATCTGTGTGCTAGTACACGATGTGCAACAATGTGTGCACATCACTTGTTGAACATCGGCACATGTTTTATGTGGCGATATGTGCTTGTGTGCTTATGCTGCAGGTGTGCGAGCACAACACCTGCAGCACATTCATGGGCACATACGCCGAAAAGGGATTCTAGAAGTGTGGTTGGATATTAGAAAGGGATACCATGGCACGTGGGACAGGAAGTTCGTGGAATGTGTCTGTGTACTAGTATACATTGTGTCACAATGTGTTCACATCGTGGGCAGCACATGGACACTTTCTGATATGTGCTTGTGTGCTTATGCCCAATGTGCGCTCAACACATGTAGTACATAGGCACATACGGGTATTGGATGATACCTATGACATGGTGAGGTACTATTGGAGGATAACTGTTGGGGGTATTTTTTGGAGTATACCTTTAGACGAGGCTAGCGGTAGTACAAAACCGTGGTTCCTACATCCGGTCACTTCTGTTGGGTTGTATAAAAAACAACATAACCTGCCAGAGTGGATTAGAATTATATAACAATTCGCGAAGCACTCTAATTGTCTATACAACAGTCCCCCTCCCCCATACAGCCATAAGCGTACGTTATTTATTCTTAGAAAAACGTTAATTCCAAGTGTTTGCTTCTCAGAGAATTCAACTGATAAGCTGAATTTATTTTGGCAATGTTTTTGCATCATTGCTGGCTGCCAAGTAGCCAACGATGATGTAAAACACTATTAAATCATCTGTTGCTGTGTGCATGTATACAAGGTAGTAATTACCTTAAAAATTAATCTGCGACTCAGGGGTTAATGACATTCAAAAGCGTCCATATTCAACAGCATATATCACTTAATTCGTTTTTATTTTGTCACAATCATAGTATAAATTTTGATAAGTTCATAGTCAATTGCCCAAGGCATCTTCATATACAATCACTTTGTTTAGTTCATAGTCATTCGCCCAAGTCATTTTCTGCATCACTGAGTGAAATGTTGATCTTCTGCCCTTTTCTTCCTGGAAAGACTGACAACCATCTGATCTTCTTCTTATTCCATAACTGACCTTCTTCCCATTGCCCGACTCTGGCTGGGTACTTCATGCCGTGTGATCGCTTGATGGACACGGAGGTTTGGCTTTGGTGGTTGGTTTGATTTCTGGCGTGTTGTATTCAGGTAGGACTATCACTTCGTGCTTTGTAGCTTCATTCTTGGGTTGGTTCAGCATTGAATCTTCAGTTTTCTGTACATTCTTCTTGATTTGATCTGCAGGTTGGGAAGAAACTCCATTCTTCTGGGTGACAACATCAGTCTTTTTCACTTCGCTCTTATTTTTAGTGGTAACTCCATTCTTCTGAACATCTCGTTCTTGCTGGGAGCTGCCATTGGCATCTCTTTCATTCCCTTGTTTATAGTTTGAGTGGTAACTTCATTCTTTTTCTTTGACTCTTCATTTTTCATCTCCCCTTTGGTTAACAATCGGTCCACACCATACGCCGTCTCTACATATTTTAGTTTATTTTCCACAACTCCCGTGAGCTGGTCTAGTTTTCTTCTCCTCACTCCGTCTACCGTCCATTTACCTTGGGCCAGTTCCTGGACAGTCAGCTTCGATCAGGACACAAATAAGCTGAAAGTCAAGCTCACACCCTTTTCATACCTTTCCCTTAGAAGTATTCGTATGTAGCGTGGAGTACCCGGATGTAGGAACCAATGGTTTCTACTACAAATATTCTCTGAAGGTATTTCTCCAAAAGTATGCACATATATGCTGCATGTGATGTGAGCACATTGTTCATTAGCACTCAAGCACATATCGGCATATCCAGCATGTGCCTACGGGCCGCATGCGATGTGAGCACATTGTGACACAATGTGTACTAGCATACATATACACCCCACTAACTTCCTCTCTACTAACTTCTCTTTCTAGTATCCAACCATACATCTGGAATCCTTGTTTCGCCGTATGTGCTGCATGTGTTGTGCACGCATTGTGCATAAGCCTGTGTTGTGTGTTGCATGTGTTGTGCACGCATTGTGCATAAGCACCCAAGCCCATATCGGCATATCCAACTTGTACCTATGTGCAGGATGTGATGTGTACACATTGTTACACATCGCCTGCTAGCACACATTCCACCAACGTCCTTTGGGGTCATTATCGGGTTTTTGCGGTACCCCAGGGATTTGGGAAATTCAAACCAGAAAAAGTCAGTCTTATACAAAGGAACGCGCCTTATTGTTGGACAAAAACGCAGATTATTTTGTTCAAATTGCACTCCGCTTGTGGGCGCCCTTCCTACACAGGTAACACATGTCATCAAAGAAATAGCTACTTTTTGCTTTCACAGTTTCCAGCTTGGTTTCAAAATTCCCTATTCGAGCCCCAGGAATCGAGTGGCGGCAAAAATACGTAGGTTCTGCTCTGGAAACCCATCTGTCGTGCGTGAAAGTTTATTCAAAGAGACTGAGATGCTCAGGGTCGCTGAGGTATGTCGGCTAGCAACTTTGCTCGATCCAATATGCAAAGTTCGACCAAGCTATCCGTTCGGTGCAGAAATTCGAAGAAGGTCATTATTAGCCCAGGCTGCCATAAAATCATTTGGCTGCTCAATATCATGTTTACATTTTGAAAAATTTAGCTCCACTCTCTTAGAAGTTATTCGCCAGATTGAGTGCGAAGGCGACTATACTCACTACTTAGATGATTCTTATTCATGATCGGGGCTGGTAGCACAGCATTTCACCATTTATTGCGGCGTTCACAGCTGTATATCAGCATTCGCGGAGAAAAGTGCCTCCTACAACATGCCTGATATATCTGGTTACTGAGATTGTTACGGTAAACCTGGTTACCCGCATTCCTACAGTAAAACAATCAGAAAGTCTCAAAAAAGGTCAGCAAATCCTCACTCGAAAAAAGGGTCACCTCGAAGTAAATGCAGCCCCTGAATGTCAGTCTGAACTTCGCATGTCGGGTGGTAATTCCTGGTTGGGAATTTTGTCTCCGACTGATTGACACCACACGGAATGTACACAAACCAAAGCATCTCCTTGGAGTCACATGGAACGTGAGGTCAGATTTGGCTGTCTGGTATTCCTCCATGTAGGGATACAATGGGGCGACAATGTTTATTGACAGCGGTTGGACTTCAAATATTAGCTTGGATCATCATACCGATGTATCTGGTAGCAATGGGTATAGGGCATATTTCCAAATGCAGTGGTTTGCATAGGCTTGGCAAGGGTATTGGTTTCCTTCTGGTCTGGTGAGAGACATTACACTCCTTGAGTTTGTCCAAATTTATATCTGTCACTGGGGTGCCCAGTTGGTAAATAAACTGACCTTATTTCGCTGTGACAATAAGGCTGTAATCCACATGCTTAACACACTTCAAGGTCTCCCTCATTGAAGGCCTTGTTGAGGCAGGTCGTGTACACTAGTTTGAAATTTAATATTTTATTCGCCCCAATTTGTCCCAGGCGCGTCGAATGATATGTGTGATGTTCTAGCTTGTTTTCGTTGGCAGGCATTCAGAGAACAGGCATCCAGGACAGACAAGCCAGCCTACACTTGTCCCTGTCTTGACACTCAGCAGTTAGACATGAGGATTGAATCGTTGTTAAATAGGTCAATTGTTTCATCTACTCTCAAAGCCAATCGGGCAGGGCTTGATGTAGTCGACAACATGAGATGGACTTTTGGCTGCCCTTCGGTGTGACCGGTTTCCTTGCAACACATGTAATACTTTATCGCCCTTTCCTCTTTAAGTTCGGTGGCAAATCTACTTTACAAATCTACACCACGGCAATCAGCTTCTTGCAAAAGCTGAATAAATGGCCGCACCACTCACATATGTTTTTATTCGAGAAACTGTTCCTGGGTTTGCTTTCCAAGATTTCACCTACCAATCTCTTGTGATGTGATGAAGCAACTAGTGACTAGGGCCTCCTTTGTATGCAGTTCTCACTAAGAGATCCAGCTTTTTCTGATAGCTTGCTCATTAGCGTACTTTGGTTTCCTGAGGATGGGCGAATTCACCACTTCAGCTAAACATAGTAGCCTTCATAGGATTCATAGAATTCACAATGGATGTTTCTGGGTAAATGGTTACAACTTTTTTAACATCACGTCGTCTAAGACCGATGAGTTGGAAACCGGTACCACACTTGACATTAGTCTTTCCCAAACCCAGATTTGGAAATTGTTATTCTTCTTTTTCAAATATGTTCTTCATTGTCATTATTTTATCTTTCCGCTGTAAATTCTGTCTGTTGCACAGCTCAAACACAGGCTGTACGATTTCAACAACATTTGGTATACTTATGTAATGTCATAAAATCCAGTGAAATGAGGTATCGTCATATCTGTGAAAACGGTTATTTTCAAAATATTCTGCCAAAGTCATCAAAATTTTACCATTTTTCAACATAGCTCAAAAACAGGCTGTACGATTTCAACCAAATTTGGCATACTTATGTAATGTTATAACATCTAGTGAAATGAGGTATCGTTAAATTCGTGAAAACGCATATTCGCAAAATATTCTCTTTAAACCATCAACATTTCACTATTTTTCGAAAGTCTCAAAATTGTTTACAGTTATTTAGCTCAAATTGTCCAAACAATTAGAACATAATATGATACACCAAAGTCACCACACAAATATTTCAAAATTAACCCCTATTGGCCAAAACGATATAAATATAGCATTTTTCTTCAAGATTGACGAACTTCAAGAGCAAATTTATCGAATTGCAAGGTTGGTGTAACAATTGTTTTGGTATGGATAGATGCAACAATGATTGTAGAAGAAAGTTACTGTTTATTTTTTAATCTCATATTTAGCCCTCGGGCACAGTGAGGCGAGAATAAGAGCACCGTTTGAAAATGCAAAAATTAGCCAATTTTGGTGTCTTTTTTCAATGATTTTGGAAAGGATTCATTTCAAACACTTAGCTTTGCTATATGTAGAGATGCTTAAGGAACAAAACTGCTGTTGCAAGTTATGCCCTGGGGTTTAACCCAACATATGTTTTAACCACTTGAAGAATAGTACTGTCCATATTTTTGTTTTTTAAATTTCTGTACTCGTTTGTCTAAAAACAAAAAGGAAAGGGCTCATTGTGATTTCCATAACTGCATTCAAAAATCAATGAGGAACAAAGTTTGTGTTGTATGTTTTGGTGTCCCGCTTTATCCAATATCAGTTTTGGCTGCATAACAACTAGTCTGGTCAGAAAAAAACTTGCAGTTTCCGGTACTCATTTTTTCAAAACAGAAAACATGCATCCCATTTTGCTTTCCTTACATTTATTCAGTATTTATAGGGTAACAAATTTTCTGTTGTGTATTTTGCTTTCACACTTTATCCAATACCAGTTTTGGTCGTACAAGTATGAGTCCCGTCAGACAAAATTCATTTCCGTTTAATTTCGTACTTTCCTGTATTCAGTTTCCCTCGGTGGGATTGGTATAGTCTATTTTCTTTTGCGCATCTGTATTATGTGTTATAGGGAAATAAAGTTTCTGTGATAAGTTTCACACATAATCCAACACATATTTTGACAGTATTGTCCTGAAAAAAACTTTAATTTTCGTGCATTTTGCTGTATTCTATACTCATTTTCCCTGTTTTTAAATCCAAACCCAAACAACTTGATCTCCTCGGAAATGGCTATTAAAGTAACTAACTGTTTGCCGAAAAATGTTTTGCACGTGTAGAGGGACGTTGCTGTTCGCGTTTTAGTCTCATATTTAACGCTACAGGACACTAATTGCAATAAAAAAGAGTATCATTTGAAAATGATAAAAGTGGCCTACTTTGGTTGTTACTTTCTTTCAATTTGGAAAGGTTAATATCAAACAGTGTGTTTTTCTGTGATTAGAGATGCTCACTGAACAAATCTTCTGTTGTAAGTTTTTCCTTGTGGCTTAACTCAACATAACTTGGCTTTGGCCACTTACAGAAGAAAACAGTTTGAAATATTGTGATTTTAAATTAAATTTTGCAGTTGTCTGTACTCATTTATTCAAAAACTGAAAGTACATAGCTCAGTGGGCTTCTGTAACTGTATTGAGCAATTATTGGGAAGAAATTTTGTGTTATATGTTTTGGTGTCCCGCTTTATCCAATATATGTTTTGGCAGCATAAAAAGTAGTACTGTCACAGAAACTTTGATGTTCACTGAATTTTGCAGTTTTCTGTACTTATTTTTTCTAATACAGAAAGGACATGGCTCGTTTTGTTTTCCATAATAATATTCATCGATTATTGAGGAACAAATTTCATGTAATACGTTTTGGTATCCCGCTTTATCCAATATCTGTTCTTGCTGCACAGAAAACTAGTAGCATCACAAAAACGTTCATTTTCACTGAATTTTGCTGTTTTCCTTACTCATTTTTCCAAAAGAGACTGGCGACTCAAAGGTTCCATAAATTTAGAGCAAAATACGATACACCAACTTTACCACACAAATATTGCAATGTTAACCCCCGCGGCCACAAAAGACGTGAATGCAGTGATTTGGGGTAAAACTGAATGCCTTCCAAATGTCATTTACCGTTACCGTGAGCATCATGTGACAAATATTTTGGTTTGAATAGGTGCAGATAACAGTGGGCACACGTTACCACCACTAACCTTTTTCTGTGGGGTATAACCACCCCCCCCCCCCCCCCCCCCTTCACGGTATTGTAATCACTAGAATGAGTACAGTTTAAAAATAACAAAACTTGCCCATTTTAGTTACTATTGGCTAAAAAGGAAATTTACCTTTGTAAGTTTTGAATTAGGGCCTAACCCAATATCTGCTATGGCTGCTTGTTGAATAGTACGTCCAACAAAGTTCGATTTCAAGTGAATTTTGCAGTTTTCTGTACTCATTTTTCCAAAATACAAAAGTTGTATCTCACATTCCAACTAGTGCTGTAAAGTACAGACAACATCTGCCCAGCTTAGGCCTATACCTTTGCTACATAGACCGACCAGACAGTTTGTGTGAGGCAAAGGAGGACGATTTCTCATGCCAGTGCCAACATAATCAGGTGTAAATATAATCAAAATGATTGATAGTTTCGTGTACAATACAGTCTGCCATTTCACATTAAAAAGTTGTGAAAGCCCGTAATTTGTCCAACAAATTACAATTCTCAAGTTACAAGACTGTCATTCGACCATGTCCGCGTGTGTATCGAGTAGCGTTGATCCAACAATTCATTGCGTCCGGGGGGTCGTCACAGATCACTTCCTTCCAGCATTTTGATCGGATCCCCCCTTACCCTATATCAGTTTAACGCAATTCTTGAGAAGCTATTCTCATTACGTAACCTTGATGTTTCTGTATATAAGTCACATTCTTTTCGTGTCGGTGACACAACGACGGTCGAACCGAATGGTTTATCTGAGGAGTAGATTTGGTTCTAGGACGCTGGACACATATCTGCTTCCCGTCTGATAATTTGCGTTCATAAAGCGTTGGAGAGGTTTCTTCTCATCTTCTTTCTAAGTGTATGAACTGAGGTCTGCATCCTGGGGTCATCCACCTTGCATTGGGCCCATCGCTAGCATTCTTTTGCCCAGTCGGCATTTTCCTCTGTCTGCAACCCTAAACTTTTGTGTCTTGGTTTGGGTTTCGAAGTTTGACAATTACCGAAGTAACTACTAAATTCCATATAAGCTTCAACATAACCGCCGTCCGCTAACAAATCTATTAGTTATTCATTCTGGGGTAAATAGTTTGATTAGTATGAAATCAGTGGAATTTCGTAACAGGATGGGAGACCTGTTTCAGCTTGCTGCTACCACATATCTGCACCTGTTGTTGAGAAATGTGGATGAGCGGACAGTGTTGCGCTAGCTGTTATAATTTATATTATAACGTGCCTGAAGCAACCCACATATAACATCATCAACCTCACTCGACTTGTTACCGAAAATCCTAATACCTACTTCTTGGAAGCAGGAAGCCAACAATTCTCCCTGGAAACAGAGATACAGCATTTGCCCTGGAAGTAAGGCAAATAACTTTTTACCTTTCCTGGACCTATGCCAAAGACACCAACCGGGAGTGAGGGTATCCGTTTTCTAGGTAAACCAAACAAACAATAACTAATCGGCTTCTCAAGAAAACTTGCACAGTACACCAATTAATGATTTGGCCTTTGCAAGTGTCGAGTGCTGGTCGTTGTTGGTAAAAAGTTGAAAAGACAAAACTCGAAGAACACGATATGTTGCTTACAGCGGCTTTCATCGGGCATGGGACATAAATACTTAATAATTCTGATCGAATTTCAGAGTGCAAGTCATAACAGCAACACCCTGATCGTTTTATGAAATCCTTTACGACCTTCAGTTAACACGTGACCATTAATAATGATTGTTGATAGAGACACGGTACCTGAGTTGGTGAATGTGTTATGCCGTGGACGTTTTACAATATATTTAGGCTTTCCCAAACCCACTTTGGGAAAGACTCTTGTTATTCTTTTTCAAAACTTTTTCTTGATTATTTTTTTTTTTTTCTGCCGTCAATTTTGTCTGTTGCACAGCTCAGAAACAGGCTGCACGATTTCAAGCAAATGTGGCACACTTATGTAATGTCACTACGTCTAGTGAAATGAGGTATCATCGTCATATCCGTGAAAACGCTTATTTTCAAAATATTCTACCAAAACCATCAAAATTTCACCATTTTTTAACATAGTTCAAAAACAAGCTGTACGATTTCAACCACATTTACCATACTTATGTGATGTCATACAATCTAGTGAAATGAGGTATCCTCATATTCGAGAAAACGTTTATTTTCAAACTATTCTACCAAAACCATCAAAATTTTACCATTTCTCAAAAGTGTCTAAAAATTGTTTACAGTTATTTAGTTATTTAACTCAAAATTTCCAAACATTTAAGGCATAATATGATACACCAAAATCACCACACAGATATTTCAAAATTAATCCCTGTTGGCCAAAAATGACATAAATATAGCATTTTTCGTCAAAATTGCTCAAATTCAAGGGCAAATTTCTCTAATTGCAAGTTGTTGTAACAAATATTTTGGTATGGATAGATGCAACAATGATTGTAGAAGAAAGATACTGTTTATTTTTTTTAATTTCAGATTTAACCCTCAAGCACAATGAGGGCGAGAATAAGAGTACCATTTAAAAATGCCAACTTTGGTTTCTTTTTCTATCATTTTGGAGAGGGTTAATTTCAAACACTTTGCTTTGGTATAAAAAGAGATGCTTAATGAACAAATCCACTGTTGTAAGTTATCCTCTTGTGCTTAAGCTAACATATGCTTTGGCCACTTAAAAAAAAGTACTGTCCCCCAAAAATTGATTTTTAGTGAATTTTGCAAATTTCTGAACTCATTTTTTTCAAAAACGAAAAGGGAATAGCTCGTTGTGTTTTCCATAACTGCATTCAAAAATCAATGGGGAACAAATTTTGTGTTATATGCTTTGGTGTCCCGCTTTATCCAATACCAGTTTTGGCTGCATAACAACTAGTCTGGTCAGAGAAATTTGAAGTTTTTGGTTCTCGATTTTTCAAAACAGTAAAAGCATGCATCCCATTTTGCTGTGACATTTATTCGGTATTTAGAAGGTAACATATTTTCTACTGTGCATTTTGCTGTCACACTTTATCCAATACCAGTTTTGGCCGTACAAATATGAGTACCGTCAGACAAAATTCATTTCCGATTAATTTCGTACTTTCCTGTACTCAGTTTCTCTGGGTAGGATTTGTGAAGCCTATTTTTCTTTGCATATCTGTATTATGTGTTGATGGAAAAAAAAATCTGTGATAAGTTTTTGTGTCACACATAATCCAACCCATGCTTTGAAAGCATTATCCTGAAAAAAACTTTAATTTTCGTTCATTTTGCTGCATTCTATATTCATTGTTTTCCTGTTATTAAATCCAAACCCCAACAACTATTTATTTATTTATTTATTTATTTATTTATTTCATTTATTATTTATTTATTTATTTATTTATTTATTTATTTATTTATTTATTTATTTATTTATTTATTTATTTACAATTTTCGACAATACACACACAGAACTTTTCAATTTAAAGGCATGGTGTTCCGCCAATAAGATAGTTTTGAATGCCACCAAATCTAAATACATAATCATCCAACCAACAAATAGCAGATATAACTCTAATGGTAGAACTATCTCAATCAACGATAATGAATTTTAACAGGTTAGCCGCATCCATACCGAGCTTACTGCCAAACGTCTTGGAATACTAATAGACGAAAACCTAAACTTCAAGCAACAATCGAGGTGGTTAGTAAAAAAATATCCAAAGCCATTTATGCAATTAACAAGGCAAAAAAACGTACTTTTCAAATCCGCATTAACCCTTTGAACCCTGGCGGTATCTTCCATGTCAGTTCAATTATAGCAATTGGAAGAGTCCACATTTATTATTTGGGGTTAGACCAATTAATATTTTCAACGTTCAGCCTTAGGGCTGCACGTTGAAAATATGGATTGTTCTACACTACACATTTACCTTGTAGCCATCACACTTAATGACATTATGACGTAGTTTGTGAGACGGCCGGAAAAAAAGGCCTCTGGGGTTCTAAGGGTTAAGAGTTCTATACTTCTCGCTTATACATAGTTATTTAGTTTATGGAATTGAGATTTGGGGTAACACTATGGCAGCAAAATAAGTTATTTCTCCAACAAAAACGAGAGATGCGAATAATTTGTAATAAAAAGTATAACTCCCACACAGCTCATTTATTTAAAAGTAATAATATACTCAAGCTTAAAGATATTTATAAACTGAGTGTATCTGTTTTTATGTTTGACCGGAAAAATAACAACCTTCCAAATTCATTTAAAATTCCTATGAAGTCATCAACAATCTTTGTGGCGGCATGGGGTCCAAACAGACCGGTCATGTATATAGCAGTACTCCCCGAACGCACTTCAGCTTCCTAAACACATGTTCCCTTCTATCTGGAACGAACTTGACAATAACTTTCAATGCATTGTTTCGAGATCTAAATTTTAAAAAACGCTATTCAGAACTTTAATCAACTCATATTCGACTCTTGTTAATTGCAACAATTCAAACTGCCCTGACTGTGTGAATAATTAAAGACACGATCGGTAGAGCCGTGGATAACCATCAGTTTACTGATTCTCATCGTTTACTGGCGCCAAATGAATATTTGAATGGCTCAAATCTAGAGCTTACAAGACCTATTCACCTAAACTGAAAAAAGAAAAATGAAAAGAAGAGAAAACTTTCCATTCATATCTTATTCCCCTTTGAAAGCATTTTGGTTCAAAAGGGAATGAGAATAAGTTATAACGGAGATTGTTATATTATATTTACGAATGGGTATAATACCGTACAATCCTCAGTCTAAGAGAAATACCCCACCTGCACAAATACCCCATTCAGTATGTTCATTGTTTGATTCTGTATTATTTTTTACCTCTAACTATTTTGCGACCAGTAAACGAATTACCCAAGAAATTGTAAAGTACTTGCACTGTTCTGTTCATATAATAACACCTTCTGAAGGGGACAGTAGGAAGACGGCCTAACTGGCCAGTTTGCCTCCCAGTCATGTACCACATGTTAAAAATGTGCTTTGTGTATAATATTGTTTAAACCTAGGTACATTGTTGAATAAAGATTATTTGATAGTATGTACTGGACGAATATTCTTGATGAGGCTATTTTATAGCTGACAATTACTCGCTATGCCTGGTATCTGTTGCTAGACGTCTGCCGGGATAAATGGTATATCTTGCATATACAGTACAGATAAAGTAATTTTCTGAAAGAATCTTCCACGCAGTTGAGATTCGCCATAAGTATAATTTTAAGAAACAACTAGAAAATTGTGATTCCGTAGAATCACAGGCTCACCATGCTTGATAAAATATACTCGCCCAAAAAAGAAAGTGCGCATTGCAGAAATTGATCAAACTCCAAAAAAATAATTTCGTAGGTGTAAAGAGTGTTAACCTGTTCATGAATAAGTTATATTGAACACAAAAACAGCTTTCCCCGTTAAAACTGCATTAACGTTAAATGACGTGCTGCACGTTTGTGAAAAGGCATGTTTTGCACGTGGAGAGTCTGAAAATTCATGCATCATTGTGAATCCTTGGGTATTTAAACACTAAAGTAAGGCCTTCCTATCGTTCACATTCAAACTTGCGCTGCTGTTAAAACGACTCCACATTAGCTTGCCAAGATTGACAATGAATCAACGTCTCCTTGCCCTGGGTATGATTAGAGCTGGCAGAACACACAGAGAGGTTGCCCAGCATTTGAACTGCCACCGTAACACTGTAGACAGGCTAGTCCATCGACATGCACAACATGATGACGTTCGAGACCGCCCCCGCTCCGGGAGACCCCGAGTTACCACCCCTGCACAAGATCGGTATATCCGTGTCGTCCATCTCCGGAACCGGCAACAAACGGCAACGACGACAGCCAGGAACATCCCTAACCTGAGACGGATACATCCTCAATCAGTAATCAACCGGCTGAGAGAATACGGCTTACGTCCTCGAAGACCTGCAATTCGTCCGATTTTGACGTTACGTCACGGCCCCGGCGTCATTCTACAGCAGGACAACGCCCGACCCCACGCAGCTAGTGTTGTTCAACAGTATCTGCAGCAACAACAAGTGGATGTTCTTCCCTGGCCCGCAAATTCGCCCGATATCTCACCCATTGAGCACGTATGGGACGAAATGAAACGTCAGCTACGCCGGCTTCCCCATGCACCGTCAGCGCTTGTGGAACTCCAAAGACAGCTTATCAGAATATGGAACAACATCCCACAACATTTCCATGCTAACTTGTTTGCTTCCATGAGGCGTAGATGCACAGCAGTAGTCGATGCAGACGGAGGTCATACCAGATATTGAGTGTGTGACTTTTGTGTTTGACCCTTAGTGTCTTTGACTCTCTATGGCACCAAGAGTATTCATCGTAGCGTAATGAAATTTCTCGTGTTGATCACAAATTGATTCATGTGTGATTGAATAAAATTTCCATGAATGAAAATGATATATATCTTTTTTAGTGTTATTTTTTCTTTTTTGGGAGGGTATAGTACTGAAACTACATGTATCCCTATTCAAGTTACCAAAACTGAGAGAGAATTTTATCATAGATCTAACCTTATAATTCGAATTTTCCCGCGTTTCCTTGCATTAGCGGGAAACTTTTGTATTCACAGTTCGTTGACATTTTAATAGGCCATTTGCTCGCATTGTAGCCAATGCGATTCGTTGATTGCAGTCGCTCTTATGAGCGATCGAGTGTAACACTGGTCATTCTAGCCGTAAACCCGCGTCGGTCAGCTTCGAAAAATTGTTTTGGTCTCCAAGTGTTTTCCTTTTTCTGTGTCATAGATGAAGACAAACTGCTCAGTTCCGATGATGTGCACACTGCTGTTGGTGCGCTTGGTTCTCATGGTGTTTCGGTCAGCAATCAAAATGTGTCAGGTGATATACAGAGGGTTGTTGATTCTGCAGTGAAGGTTTCGCAAAATGTTATGCTGACAGAGATCCGCAGCTTGTTGAGCAACGGACTGTCCAGTTTTAAGACACAGGTAAGTGCCAATCAGGTTGATTTATCTAAGCAACAAATGGTTCAAATCGAGAGTCTCAAAGAAAGTCAGTATTCCTTCAAGAAGATAAGTAGTGAAGATCAATACAAAACTAACTTGCATGTGCTATTACAACTTAATTCTGCCAGTGATTGTTTGAACAAAGACTTAATACAACCAACTGATATAGTTTCAGCAAAAGACAAGATTAAGGATGGTATAGACATTTTAACCCTTAGACAAAAGTGCATAAAAATTGCTGATTCTCACGACAAAGGTTGGGCGGTAGTTAATGAATATCTCTCTAACCCTCTCGCTGATGATTCCGAAGATGAAAAGCGGTTGAACAAGGCAGTCAATGTCGCTAGCAGGAAAGTAAAAGAAACGAAGAAGAAAAAAAGTTGTGAGACAAAAACCCTACGACTTCCAAGATGCCGGTTCTAGAGAAAAGATGGTGTCTTCGACGTTTCAAAATCAGATCGACTGAAGCCTGGTCGCTGTTTCAATTGTAATGTTTATGGGCATTGGAGCAGGGATTGTGTGGCCCCTAAAGCAGATAAAAAGATGAGTGTTGATTGTTATTATTCTACTACGAGTAGTCGCGGTTTGGACGGGGTTAATGCCTGTGATGGTCAGAAAGTAGACTGTCGAGAACATTGCTGTGTGGGAGGCAAGAATCATGCAACTTCGCCCGTGCATAATGCTGTTTTCTCTTCACCGTTAACGGTGCGAGACAATGGTTTTGTCATGGGTGATCGTGGTCAATTGTCCAATGTATGCATGGATAGTTTTGGCAACGGCTGTGCTATTAGAGATCAGAGTCCCACATTTGAAATGATACATTCGGTCACTTCCCACGTGGGGAATACAGTCAATGATTTGTTTTCACAAACATCTAGCTTGTTTGCAAGTTCAACAATAGAACATGACACTTGTTTCAAATGCTTCACCAGTTGGCTCCTTGCGAGATAATTATGAGCTATGGGCCACTATTTCTGAAAATAAGCATGTTTTAGACACAATTTTAGATGGAAAAAGACTGCCATTTAACACTATTCCGGCATCGGCAATTCTCAAAAACAATAAGTCTGCCCTTATTAATGCTGAATTTTGTGGCTCATGAAATCCATCTTTCGGCTGGGTCAGGGAGAGTTCAGAGAGTTGATTGTCCGCCCACAGTAGTTAACCCACTTACGGTTGCATTCAGTCGGTCGGGGAAAGCTAGATTAGTCTTGGATTGTGGACACATTAATCCACATTTGCATGAGTTTAAATTCAAGTACGAGGACAGTTCAGTCGCCCAACATATGTTCAAGAAAGGCGATTATCTGTTTTCGTATGACTTAAAATCGGCTTAACATCATATTTTGGTGCATTCACAATACAGGGAATTTCTAGGATTTGCATTCCCTTCAGAAGGGGTAGCCTCTTATTATGTTTTCAATATTTTGCCATTCGGTTTGTCTACGGGTGGTTTCATGTTTTCCAAAGTTTGGAGGGAACTTATTAGTTACTGGAGAGGGTGTGGTTTGAGGGTAATAATGTTCTTGGATGAAGGGTTGGCCGGAAACGGTAGTAAACTTTCAGCTGAGAGATATGCTATTAGAATCAAAGCTGAATTACAGGAATTTGGTTTTGTTTTGGCTGAAGACAAATGTGATTGGGTTCCAAAGCAAAGTATAATTTGGCTTGGTCTTCAATGGGACACAGTGACAGGGATGCTACGAATATCAGACGAAAGAATGACTAGGTTGAAGGACAGTGTCCCGTCTCTCTTGCAGTATATTTGTAACGGCCGCACTTTAGTCAGTGGTAGAATTTTGGCCGGAGTTGCCGGGCAAATAATATCTTTATGATAGTTCTGGGCGATAGGGCCCGCCTGTTCACAAGAGGGATGTTTTGGTGCCTGAATGGCAGGGCTAGTTGGAATTCCAACGTGCTAGTCAATCCGGAAGTAGTAGGTGAATTGTTGTTTTGGGAACGACATTTAGATCTTTTCAATGAGGCTGGGGTTTCTATATCTTAGGATACACATGATTTTCCTCCCGATGTTACGATTTGGAGTGATGCTTCTCGGGATGGATATGGAGCTTTAATAAAAGAGTTTTATCCCACAAAAGGCCCACATGGTATTGATTTTTGTACAGGTCGAGGATGTTTACATATTGTTCAGGACACACGGAGCGATCGTATGTTTAGTGTCGATTCTTTTTCGGGTGCTGAAAAGGAAGCCTTTGAGGCTCAAGTCAATTTCGACGGTAGTCAAATTCACGACGGCTGTCGTGTACGTCGCGGTTGCGTCGGTTGTTGTGGCGACGATTGTAGCGGTGGTAACAATTCTGTGATTGGTTGCGAAAGTGTCAGTTTCGAGTTAACGCATTGTGAGTCTGCATGTACGGGCGTTGATCGGCAAGTGCAAGTTCTTGAGAGAACGTGTTGCGATTCTTGGGCGGCCGATGAGTCGTTATTGAGCTCCACATGGAGAGAACTCGAGGCGGTTCATCGCGTTCTGAAAGACCGTGTTGCTCGTAACAGCGTCTACGGTAAATCGATTTCTTTGGCTACGGACAACAGAAATGTTAGTCAAATTATACATACGGGTAGCGGGAAGCCTCACTTGCAACAAATTGCTTTATCTCTATATGGCATGTGTCGTGACCAGGATATTGCTTTTTCACCTCACTGGATTCCAAGGGAGTAAAATACTGAAGCAGATTTGTTGAGTCGCCACAAAGATTGTGACGATTGGTCTCTTAGGCGACGTTATTTTAGGAAGTTGGATTCGGCTTGGGGGCCTCATACCGTTGATCGATTTGCTTATGATTACAATGCCCAATGTTCCAGATTCAACTCGCGTTACTGGTGTCTGGGGACGGACGGGGTCGATGCTTTTCAGCAAGACTGGTCGAACGATCTGAACTGGCTAGTGCCACCACCGAGATTGGTTTGTCATGTGTTGAGAAAAATAGAACGCGAAAGGGCGCGAGGGACGTTGGTTGTTCCTAAGTGGTTTTCTGTTCCTTATTGGCCTCTCCTTGTTAGTTCGAATGGAGGGTTTTCGTATTTTGTATCAGAACGTCGTAATTTGGGAGACAGTGCTGTTCTCCGAGGAAGGGGCAACAACGATGTTTTCGGTCTTGGAAGGCTACCATTTGATATGTTCGCAATCCGTGTTGTGTTTTGAATGCAGTTTCGCACTTTATCACGTGCGTTTCCCTTATTTTTGATAGATACTGTTTATAGTCTACTTTTGTGTTTGCAGGCCTGAAGTTACAAGAACGGATCAATGAGCAATGTCAGCTAGTCGGAGGCGTCAATGTTCGTGATGTACAATTAGTTGGACGAATGGGAATATTTCTTTTACATTCCAGAAAGAAATGATGCTACAGTTCAATCTTATTTCGCGTCTTTCAAAAGGTGGGAGACATTTGCTGCAGACCGGGGTTACTCCGCTCTTCCGGCTTCGCTGATTCACGTTGCTTTCTACATTACTTTTCTTTTGGATCAAAACGTTAGTAGCAATTCTGTGAATTCAGCAAAGTATTCCATTAGGTGGGCGCATGAGCGAAACAACTATATCGACCCGACTAACAATGGTTATGTTTCGAACTTACAAGATTGTGCAAAACGTCATTTTTCGAAACCTGTTCACAGGAAAGATCCGGTTACCGCGTCTCCGTTAGTTGAATTGTGTAAGATGTTTGAGTATTCAGCGGATTTCTTTCTTATTAGAGATTTGTGCATGTTATTATTTGCATTCAGTGGGTTTTTGAGATATGAGGAGTTGTCTTCTTTAAAAAGAAATGATATCGAATTGCTTGATGATTATATTGTGCTCCACATAACAAAAATTAAAACCGATGTCAACAGGCAAGAGGATAAGATTTTTGTCGCCAAGAGTTTAACTGTTGCGTGTCCCTATCGGAGTATTTGCGACACTTTGAGTTTATAAAAGATAATGGCAGTGATACATTTTTGTTTAAATCAGCGTACAGGTGCAAAGGCACTATCCGGTTTAGAGCATCCGATAAGAAATGGAGTTACACTACAATTAAAGAAAGGTTGGTTGGTCTGCTACGTTTGGTTAGTACTGATTTGAATTTAGGTCTGCATAGTCTTAGGTCCGGAGGGGCGACAGCTGCAGCCAGTTCTGAAGTTAAGGAGAGATGCTGGAAGCGTCATGGCCGATGGGCTTCTGAAGGTAGCAAAGACCGGTATGTGTTAGATGATATTTCACAGTGTCTAAAGGTTTCACAAAATTTAGGTTTATAATAACTGTCTTTTCACCTGTACGTCTCTGGGTGTGTTATCCTTTATTTTTTTATTTTTTTATTTTTTTTGGCATTTTTGAAGGGTGTACAGTTTGGCAGGTTCGTAGTAAGGGGATGCTGATTCTTTGTATTTCAATCAGATGTTGCTGGCACGGCTCGTTCGCAACTCGTTTTTTTTTTGAGTCCATTTTTTCGGAGAATTGGGAATACTTCGAATTTTCCCGCGTTTCCTTGCATTAGCGGGAAAATTTTGTATTCACAGTTCGTTGATATTTTTAATAGGCCATTTGCTCGCATTGTAGCCAATGCGATTCGTTGATTGCAGTCGCTCTTATGAGCGATCGAGTGGAACACTGGTCATTCTAGCCGTGAACCCGCGTCGGTCAGCTTCGATAAAAAAAAAACATTCTGTGTTATCAATAATGTTTGGGTTATCCCGACTTTTGGAAGTTTTCAAGGTTACTTCCATTTGTCTTATTCATTTCCTTTCCTATCTACTCGGGTGTTTGGTGTTTCTTCTGTAACATTTGCACCGACCTATTTAGTTTTTCTTATGTGGCAGCAGTGGCTTTTCATGAAGGTGAAGTCCGAACACCCGTGCTGCGTATATGAGTTAGCTTCGGATTTCAGGTTTCCAGCCTTTAAAAAAAAAAAAAACGCAAAGGATGGTTTTTGCTGACCGGCTGCGCAGACGTCATGAATTCATTTGGTGGCAAAATATAATGTAAAAATTATATTATAGATATGTATTGCTGAATAAACGCCGCTATCCGATGTTGCTGGCACGGCTCGTTTGCAACCGTTTTTTTTTTTAGTCTATTATATCGGAGAATTGGGAATACCAGAAACTTTGCTAACCAATCATCTCTACACACCGGGAAACGAAGAGTTTAAAATTAACACTCATACAACTGATCGAAACGGGTCACCACAGTTTTCGAATTTTCGTATTTTTTAAATGTACCCTTACTCCATCAATCATTGTGCCATAGGGTTAAATGCCACAAACATTTGTTTTACTACCAACGTGAGTTCTTCCTATACTAAAATTGTGATCATATATCAGTCACTGTATAGGGATTGTAACTTGGGAAGTTCTGCAGTTTTGCTAAAAATAAAAATGACCCATTAACGGTCGATGGGTGTTAAAAGTTATGACGCTGCTCGGTTATGTTGTTGCATCATATTACACTCTAAATATATTGAAATCCAATCTAGACTGGACTCAAACTTCGCCATATTTTTCTGAAATGTAGCCATATTTTTCTCAGATTTTGACATGTAAAATATTTTCACTAAAATGACGATATGTGTGTGGAAAAGTAACTTCAGATGGGAACAAATAGTTGTTAGAACGTTTCTGAAATCTACAAGCCACAAAAATGAGGTGGAATTTGTTATTAAGATAACCAGAATGGATAAGGGTTAAGTCTGAGGTCTGTACTTGCAAACGCAAGATTATTTAGTTTGCAATTCCTTATAAGAAAAAAACAAAAAGTGTGAAGTTAACCCTCTTGCAACTGTCTAAAAAACAGTAATCAAAGTATGAAATTTTGATGTTTTTTGAACAGTTCCTACGTTTACGCGGGCAGAGGAGGCGTTGGGTTAAGCATTTCAAAATAACCGATAAGAGTAAAAATGTTCATCAGTTAATGATCTATACGCCTGTGCAACACATTTACATCTACGTCGTTCCCAATGCTGGAATATTGACCACAAAATTCGTGAATATTGTACAAAATAAGACACCACTCTTACTGAAGTTAAAAGAACGGGGCGAGAGTTAAGTCGGATATTTAAACTAATCACAGCACGTTTGCTGCGTAGATATTTCTGCAAAACAAAAATAAGCGTGCAAACTTCCAGTAAAAGTCGTTCCGTTTTGTTGATCTACAGGCCACGGGATTGAGGTTGAATTTGTTACAATTATGATCTTTCTCCCTTATTAAGGTAACCAGGATGGCTAAGGGTTAAGCCTGACGTCTCCAATTACAAAAGAAAGATTATTTTGTTTGCCATTCTTTAATAGAAAAAACAAAAAGTTTGAAGTTAACCCTCTCGCGACTGCCTGAAAACAGTAACCAGAGTACACAAATTTTGATATTTCGAACAATTTCCATGTTCACGCAGGCAGTAGAAGCATTGGGTTAAACACTTCAACCTAACTCATAACAATAAAAAATTCGTCAGTTAATAATCTATACACCCGTGCAACAAATTTACGTCTACGTCGTGTTCAATGCTGGAAAGGTGAACACAAAAAAGGTATACAAAATAAGACACCACTTGTATTCAATTTTAAAAAAAAATGGCTGAGGGTTAAGTCTGCTATTTAAACCTACCACAGCAGGATCGTTGAGTAGACATTTCTGCATCTGGTAAAAGAAAATAAGTTTGCGAACTTTCAGAAACAGTCGTCCGGTTTGTGAGATCTACAGGCCGCAAATTGAAGTGGAATTTATTAAAAGTATGACATTTCTCCCTTATTAAGACAAACAGAATGGGTAAGGGTTAATGCTGGGGTCTCCACTTACAAAAAGAAAAATTGTTTAGTTTGTAATTCTTCACAAGGATACCAAACACATTTTTGATGTTAACCCTCTTGCAACTGCACGAAAACAGTAACCAAAGTATGGAAAATTTGATATTTTTTGAACAGGTTCCACGTGTACGCCGGCATAAGAAGCACTGGATTAAAACATGCAAACTAACTTACAACAGCACAAATGTTCATCAGGTAATGATCTGTACATCTGTGCAACAAATGTACGTCTCTGTCGTGTCCAATGCTGGAAAAGTGAACACAAAATGTGTGAATATTGTACAAAATAAGACACCACTTGCATTCAAATTACAAAACTGGCTGAGGGTTAAGTCTGATATTTAAACTAAGAGTGTTGAGTAAATATTTCTGCACATGACAAAACAAAAAGTTTTAAATTAACCCTCGTACAACTGATCGAAAACGGTAAACAAAGTTTGCAAATTTTCATATTTTTCAAACAGTTCCCACATTCACGCGGGCAGAGGAGGAGGTGGGTTAAACATTTCAAGATAACTTATAACAGCATAAATGTTCATCAGTTAATGATCTATACGACTGTGCAACAAATTTGCGTCTACGTCGTACCCAATGCCGGAAAAGTGAACACAAAGTGTGTGAATTTTGTACAAAATCGGACACCACATGTATTCAAGTTACAAAAAAGGGTGTGGGTTAAGTCCGATATTTAAACTTATCAACCAAGTTTGATGTGTAGATATTTCTGCCTGTAGCAAAACAAAAGTTTCAACAACTGATCGAATACGGCATTCAACTTTTTGCCATTTTTTAGATCTTTCAAACGGTACCCTTACCCCAGAAATCACTGTGATAAAGAGTTGAATGCGATAAACAAGCTTGAACCATAAAGTTATTCTCCAATTAGCAAGTCATCTTCCTAAACTTTACTCGCAGTATTGAGAAATGGCCTTTCAAAGTTGTGCTATTTTACTGAAAATCACAAACTTCGGCCCTGTGAGGTCGATGGGGGTTAAAGTTAAAACACATTTCAAGTGATTTCATTACAACATGTTAGACTCGAAATATATAGAACATTTTATACTTACAGGACCGATAGAGTTATTTTTAAAAAGGGTAATTTTTGCTGTATGTTGGTCCGTCTGAAGGGGTTAAGACGTTTTCCCTAAAATGGCGGTATTTGGAGGCACACATTTAGTTGTGAGCAAATAAGAGTGCAAAATTTCAGAGAAAAAAAAAACATAACACAACGAGAGGAGTGATTCTGTAGAGTCACAGGCTTTTCCTGGCGTACAAAAACATTAAGCCCTTTGAAGGAATTGCACAAAATTGCAGCCCAATGTCTCTGATTTGAAGGGTTAGCACAACGTTAAACGAAAAATCCATCCAACCCATGTATAAAATCACTTGAAATCCTGAAAAACTCATTTTAATGCAGAAAATTTCCATTGGACTTCAACTGTAAATTTGAAACCGATTTTGGAGTTCAAGCTTTCAAAATTACTCGTAGAAATAAAAATATTGGACAGTATAAATGTGGAATAAGTGGCAAGTTCCAGTTCAGCAAAGGAAAACGCATTCGATAAATAGATGAAATTTTACAATGCATCACCGTTGGTGTTGACATGGCATGAATATTATTACTTGCTGGTCGTTTAGTTGCCAGGTATGGCGTCATCAGCTAGATATCTTTAAATGTAGCCTGACATTGTATGGAAGGTTGATTAATAAATGAAGATATGTTCCCCGTTTCATGTTGCTCCCCGTATCCGAGTGTCTTATGCGCAAAATAACCATATCATATCTTCCTTGGGTGGCAACAAGTAAAGATGTATTCTCGGAGAACATATCTTTACTTGTTGCCACCCCAGGGAGATATGATACAGTGATTTTGCGCACAATACACTTAAATATGGATAACAACGCGTTCGAATGATTCGGGTCAAGGAGTGGTTGGGTGTGTGAATACTATATGAGAACTTGCCTCTGCCTCTGTTACCTGGGCGAGGTTGAGATAAATGATAGAAGGCTCGCAATTCTAAAGCTGAGAACAGATTTTGCTCGTAATAACGCGGAATATATCTGTACTTGTTGCCTCCCAAGGAAGATATGATACGGTATTTTTGAACATTATTTACACTTGCATACAGAGAACAACGTGAAATGCTGAACATATCTTTACTTGTTATCACCCAAAGAAAATATGATACAACTGGGTTCGTGATTAGGAGCTAGTCACCCACTTGCCAGATAATAAATCGATCTGTACTTCTCATCTAACAATTAGGATATGCGTGACGCTTAATTTTGACGTTCCCATGATGCAGTACACATTGGTACAACACTTAACGTAACGGAATATGAATTAGTCAAAAGTGAAAGCCACTAAGAAGGGAGTAATCTCCCGAGCTGACGGTACTTTGACAAAATTATACAAAGTATTTGAAGAAGTTTATATATATGTGAGAAAAAAATTCACTAAAATCCAGGTTTGGGGGACTTAGATACTTTCTCGCAATTTACGAACTTTTTTTCTCGAGAAAATTGACAAATTCTTTAATAATTAAAAATTGTTTTTAAATGTTAAAAATTGTTTTAAGTGTTGTTTTTTTTATTTCCTGTATATATACATATACCAGTGGGAAAGAAATTCTCTAAAAACTAGAGTTTTTTTACTTAAATAATCTCTTGTAATTTTCGAGCTTATTTTCTCGAGAAATCGACAGAAAATTCTATTTTACACTAAGTTAAATTTTTGTAACTTAAAAAAAATAAAATTTAAAATCTGTCAAAATGTTTTTTTCATATTATATGTAGGAAATAAAAAAAAATAATAAAAAAAAATTAATTTAAAATTAATCACCATTTCTTTTTCATTTTATATATATAGGAAATATCAAAAAACATTTTTTTAAATTTATAAAAAAAAATGGCAATGGAAAAAAATGGAATTGAAAAGAATCTCTTCATACAATAATAGTCAAAATTTTTATTTCAAACCTAATCCAATCCAACTGAAAGTTGTTTAAATAACAAAGTTTGAATATAAATACAATATTCATAGCATGGGATTAATACTGAACAAAGATCAAGTCAATTTATTTTCAGATTTAGAAAATTCGTGTTGCAAACTCCTGTAGGAAGAAAAACAATTCAAGATGTTTACTATGATCTATGGAAAAAACAAGATATATCCAAAAATCGATAAATGTATAACAGATCGACTCAAAGAAGAAGCTTTCAAAAATGGGAAAAGTTAACGAAAGTGGACATGATCATCGAGCATCTACACAAAAATTAAGAGGGGTAAGTGTTAGCTTGCATATAAATAAAAGATATGACTTTGTTAAAAAATCCCCCCAAAAAAGAAATTTTGAATTTTTTTTTTTTATTTTTATAATTAAATATTTAGGATATCGATTTTAAATATTTGTTGTTGTTTTTTTTTTGTTTTGAATTTTTTTTAATTAATTTGTTTTGTTTTTGTTTCTCTTTCTCTTCTTCTCTCGAATTGGATACAAAATCATTCCATTCTCTTCTCTTTCATTTACTAATAAAAGTTGTTGCATTGATAAGCATCATCACTCTCATTTATGTAAACACATTCAGAAGTCTCAGTAAAATACTTTTCCATAGCTTTTGGAAGATTTTGTTTGTGTTCTCTAAGATTCCATTATGATATTGTGATATTTATCATAATTTGAATAATCCTTTTTTCCCCTTTTTGTCATTTGAAGTATTTTTTTTTCTCCTTCACAAGATCTGAGTCAGATATTCTCTATCCAGTAATAAATCCAAAATACCACCTCGATTTTTAGAGATGACTCATCCTCAATCGAAAATGCAAACATTCAAATTCAGTAGCTCTCCGCTCTCATATGCACAAGACCATCTCCGTCCAAATTCTCATCACATCGTGCTTGCTGATCATATTCAATGCTGGCATGAAATACATGACTGATTGATTGATTGATTCTTTATTTCATAGTAAACATATACATAATAATAAACAATAATAATAAAAATCAAATCAAATAAAACACATATGTTTAACATAGCCAGATTGGCTGTCTTCCTGTTATCCCCAATTCAAATTCTATTGCAACATTGTACTGGGCGTTATAAAATTTCAAACAAAGTGCAAGTCATGCCTTGCCCTTCTTTTGAATTTTTATTGTGCCTCATTAGATTATGTTACTATAACACTCTGAATCATGCGATTGGATCTGTATATTACTTGGACTAGTTCGAAGCAAACGAATAATACAAGACTAATATGGGACTTGATGGCTGTTGTGTATTTCAGACTCCCCATCACAAGCCCAGCCTTATCCATTGTCCAAAGCAGTATAATCTATCTATCCTGAGCTCTAATTGGCTGGGCTTCGCAGGGAGAAATACTGTGACGAACTTGAAAGACGATTGGGTATCACACAATATAATTTTTATTGTTACTAAATTGTTTTTCAGTGTCACCTTTATCATCACTGTTATGCACTTGGGGTCCATCGTGACCTCAACATAGGTACAAATAAATTATAGTCAATCGTTTGTGTCTAACCTGCTCATTATTATAAAGGGGTTCCCACGAGAGACACTAGTTATCCGCTCCTATCTTACCAGTAAAAAAAAAGTACACAAAGGTGAACTCTTACTATCGGCTGCAGTCCATGCAATAGGGATTATTACAGTGAACATCATACATATACTCATCTATAAATTTATTTGAAATTTTTCTCTTGAAGGCGTTTCTACTGCAGATTGTATGTAGTTCATAATCTAATTCGTTCCACAATTTTGGCTAGGCAAATATTGAAAATAGGTCTAGAGACTTCGTCCTTGTATGCTTAATTTCTAATGGATAAGATTGTCTTGTGATTCTAGATCTCGTATTTGTCCTCGCGAAGAAATTATTAAATGAGACGGGTAGCGTTTTGTTATGCCAATCATAAACAAATAACATTGATTACACCTTATATAAGTCCTCTACCTTGAGGATGCGATCTCTAAGGAACAGGGGATCGGTGTGTGTATTATACCATTTCTTTTTTTATAATGCGAATGCTCCGTTTTTGCAAAAGAAAGAGCTTCTTTACAGATTTTGAGTTACCCCATATGTGTATACCATAGGCAAAATAACTATGAATGAGCGCATAATATAAGATTACTATTGCATCATGTGGTAGTATTTTTTCACTTTATTCAAGGCATAATATATTCGGGCAATTTTTCTACATATTTGGTCAATGTGATACTTATAGGATAGATGATCATCCATTAAAATTTCCAAGAATTTCAAAGAGGATTCAATTTCATTCTGCCCCACCTTGTTTATTTTAAGTCAGTTAATGTAAATATCATTGTTCACGAGAGTAGCCTTCTTTGTTGGACTTATTAAAGGCTGTAGGAGAAATATAAAAACTATCCAGAACGTCATCGTCCATATAATCAGAAAATGATTGGTTTGATTCCACAATGGACTCTCTGGTTCGTTTACCTATATTGTTGAAGAAATTATTGAATTCTTGAGCAATGTCGTGTGGACTGTCAATTTTGTTATCTCCAGGATTAAAATAGGATGGCAATTTCACTTCTGTCTTGGCCCAACTTATGGCAGCATTTAGGATTTTCCATGTTTCACGCATATTATTTTTATTCATCGCTAGTGCATCTCTGGAGAACATTGCTTTACAAAATCTTTTGTAGTTTTGAATATTATGAGCAGAAGGCTTTTGTAATTGTTTTCTATAAAATCTGTTTTTCATGATTGTTGACCTGATAAGGCCTCTCGTCATCCAAGGTTGGCGTTTGATAAGTTTTATTGGGCGAACTTGCTGAAGAGGAAATGCGTACTCAAAAGCGTTTGTATAGCTGTTTAGAAATGTGTCATAAGCCTGGTCTGGGCAGTTGAGTTCCATTACATTCACAAAATCGATCTCAGAGAGAATAGTCCTAAAACGGGCTACACTGGCTTCATTTATTTTACATAACATTTTGGGCTCGGTATCATCATTTTGTTGTGTTTTCGTTTCGTAGTAATAAATGCCGAAATGATCAGATACAACTGTTAACATTATACCTGATTTGAATGGGGATGTAATATTTTTGCTGAAGATGTGATCAATTATTGTAGCTGAATGTTCAGTAACTCTAGTTGGACTTGTTTTGTGTGGTAAGAAAAATTGACTGAACACCAAATCGATGTAATTACTTGTTTTTGCGTGGTTTTCAAATTTTAAGAGGTCTATGTTAAAGTCAGCTACAATATAAGTCGGTCTATTCTACTGATTCTCTGGATCTGTTATTTCGTTAAGTGTCTGGAGAAAAATGTCAATGTCTGCTTTGGGTGGCGCATTGGGCCTGTAAATAACGCCTATTATCTTCGATGATCTGTGTATTCTAATCTCAATGAAGAGTGACTCAATGATGTTGGGAATAAAAAATGATAGGTCGTTTCGAACTTTATAATCAATTCTTTCCTTAATAAATAACCCCACCCTCCACGACAGTCGTCATTATTAGGACGCATTCTCTTTAATAACTGGTCATAGCCTTCCATGTTAAAACAAACATTGTCTGGAATATTAAATACTTCTGTTAGCCCAATCACATCAAACATATTTTTATCAGTTCCTTATAAATTAAATAATAATTCTGTGAGTGCGTCCCAGTGTGCACTAAGGCTCTGGCAATTAATATGAAATAATGAAAAAGACTTGTGTTTCTTTTGAGGTATGCAATCGTAATTACCTGGTTCAATATATTCGCAAACACATATTTCGTTCTTAAAAGGCGATTCAATCTCGTCATCGATACCTATTTTCTCATTACATAAATGTTTAAAATCGAAGTCTGATTTTGTCTTAAGCTGGCCCAAGCATATACTACCTATTATTTAATATAGAGCAGACATAAAGCCATTCTAGAGTCTGGAGTTTGTGCGATGACAAAGCTATTGAAGGTAGACGTCCAGCTTTCCTTAAACAGCGGCTAGTTTTGTTTCTGTATTTGGCATAAACAAATGAATGAATAGGTATTGGAATAATATAAGTCCAGTACAATGTTTGCAGGTAAAAGAATTTTGCGCGAGTCATTTTCCCATAACAAAACAAACTTTATGCAAGAGAAAATGGGAGCTGAGTGAAGCTTCCATGACTACCGGGTAGGTAATGACTCTCACCTCTGATGGTGCAATGGTGCATGACGAGAATATCACAATCAATGAATAGAATTCCAGAATGGGTCCAGACAGCTCGGAAAAAGCAGAAAGCGTCTATAAATCCCATCGTACTAAGCCCTTAAATCTCTCTGATACGAGCGTTCTGGGCGCATCACAGTAAAAGTTCTATCTGTATTGATTGAGCTCTAAAAATAAGCTGTTTGCAGTAGTTTGTTGCCCTTTTGAAGTTAAGGAGTCTGCATTAAAAATAGTTTACAATATTTTGCATTCTTGAAAGGTTCTCTCCACCTTTTCTTGTCAATAAATTCAAATTGAATCCTTGACGGTATTCTATTGACAATCAGCCAATATATGTCAGCAGACATGCACCGACAGATAGTGTTTTGTTCTCTACAGATAACACTATCGACAACGCATAGGTCCATTGACTGAAACCCTTTTGAAGTGGACACGGATGCATCAAAACTATAGTGGTTACACTTTTTGCATTATTGAGAATTTTTTATTGACTTGCTTGCGTCGAATAATACTGATAGAATGTTCAACGAAATTCCACTGACAATCAATCAATATATGTCAATAGACATACACAGACCGATTGTCAATAGAACTTCACTAAGAACGTAATTGACATTTCAGCGGTCCATCAATTGAATCCCATTTGGAGTGGAAGCGGATGCATCAAAACAATAGTTTACATTGTTTAGAATCATTGAACGTATTTATTCACTTGCTCACATCGATAAATATAGATAAAATCTTCAACAAAATTTCCACTGGCAATCAATCAATCATCACATTTCAACAGTCATGCACTGATTGATTGTCAATAGAACTCCGCTGAGTACACCAGTGACAACTCAGAGGTCCCGCGACTGAAATCACTTTGAAATTGAAGCGAATGTATCGAAAACAATATTTTACTTAACTTTGCATTGTTGAAAACCAATACAATCTTCACAAGAATTCCACTGACAATCAATCATGATGATCGCGTCTTCGTATTCCGTGTCTTGGCAGTCCAACCCAAACGTGCAACCCGAACAGCTTTCCTTCAATGCTCACGAGATGGGCAAAAGTTCTGTACAACACATCTTGGTGAAATTGGTGACTCTCTACTGCTTTTCGTTTTTTCATTTCATCTATGAATGTATCAATTTTTTTAAACATATATATATTTTTATTTGCTATTATATATATTTAAATTGTTCCCTTTCATACGATCTGTGTCGGATATTTTCAATCCAGTAATAAATGCAAAATGCTTTCTCGATCGTAATGAGCGAGATTTCTCGGCATTTTCCTGAACTGCCCAATTTCGAAATCCAAAGGCTGAGGTAGCCCTCGTCACTTGATCATTGTCTTCCACCATTCTATCATCTCGTCCTCGTCGAGCTTTCCGAACACCGACGCAAAACACAGGATTTTAGCGTCTTTATGTTCTGCTGTGTAACAGTTGTGCACCTCGATCTATCCCTCCGACATGCAACACAGATATCTCTCGCTCATCGCTCTGGGAATGTTTAAATCCACGAGATGTGTACACACTCTGTAGAAGACATCTCTGAGAAACTTTGCACGCAGAAGATGTTTCTTCATGTTTTCCGATTTCTCCTTAGGATCGTTGATCTTTAGAAATGACTTGCTTTCTTTTAATAATGATATCTTTTTTTATTTTGAATTTTACATTAATTTTTTTTTGTTTTCTTTTACTAAATCATATATAGAAAAAACCTAACATATATAATATATGTGTATTCCTCGGTCACAGACAGAACCGCGAGTGAACGAGGGGGAATATTCTCACACATACAGTGGATCTCTGCCGAATCGACCTCGCGAGTCATAATCACACTGCAAAATGCAGGCAGAAAATTACTCTCTTTTATGCAAATTTTGACGATTTCTAGTGTTTCGCATTCGAGACAGCACAGTCGAATCTACCAACTCCATCGACGAAACACTTTTTCTTTTTTTTATATACTTTGTTTACAAGAAGATGATATGCCACTATATTTACAGCATCTCCATACAATTGCTCGTGGCTGGCATCTGGGAGGTTTTTACACACACAGTTGGTAGTATTTAAAGAATAGTATAATTAATCAACTTATTTGATAGTTACCATATATTTGATGTTGATTTACGGCGATATTGGTAATCGGGTGTTGGAGAGAGGAAGGGGGCGTGCTCTGATATGCTCAGGAAGAAAATGATAAGATACATACATTACATATACTGTTGTTCTAGCAATTTATAATAGCAATTTGTGGGTTCTCGTCAGATCACCGAAGTTAAGCAACGTCGAGCCCGGTTAGTTCTTGGATGAGTGACCGTCTGAACGATCGATTCGGACTCACGCGTTGTGTCCTTGGGCAAGGCACTTCACCCCGATTGTCCACATGGGGACACGATGACGCCGTGTACTAAGGCGTACTGCACGTCGATGGTACGCATGTCTTCAATCAATCTAAACCTGCCCGTGCTGCAGTGCAGAGTTACGATGTTGGGGAGCTGGCAGCTGCTCGTCGTTGCTCAGTGGTTCTCTCCTGATACTCCGGCTTCCTCCACCCGTAACACTAGCACGGTCATGATTAGCCATTGTGCATAAGTATATGACATTAAACATCAATAAATAAATAAATAAATATATATATAGCAATTTGTGGTTTGTGAGTTGCATCCAGTACATTATGTTGACCTACTGGTATCAATCATTATACTTAGAAGATGCATGCATTTATATACACGCAAACCCGTGCATATATGCGCGCATGCGTATATACATATATATGCATACATATATATATGTACTGTAGGTTTCTATTCGCTATTTGAAGACACTCCCATGAGTTCGGTAAATTTTATCTTTTCCCATTTTAATAGGTGTTTCTCATACATATTTTTGTCTATCGCTTCATACTTTTCTATTATTTTCGTACATTTTAGTAGCTGGTTAAATGAGTGAAAACATGGTTTATGAACTTTGCATTTACAACAGTGGATAAAGTATTTTGCGAGAGCTAAAATAAAATATTTTGCCCTATCCAGACTATCATTATCATTGATTTCATTATCTGTTATGTTTGTGGAAAGCAGCACTTCTGACATTGCGCAATTGATTTTATCTTCTGTTTGCTTTTTAGGGTGGGAATTAAAAGGGTTTATAAATTCTTGCCAAACGTCTTGTACGAAAGAGCAGTACCAGTAGAGGTGCTCGAGAGTCTGTATTTGCGATGTACAAAACTCGCAAAGTGAACTATTTACTTCTTTCGTTAACTGAAGTGTTTTATTGTATGGCTCAATTCTGTGTAGAAATTTATACTGGAAGTTACGTAATTTTGTATCAATTATTAACTTGTTTATACTTCTAAAAAGTTTTAACTAGTTTATTTTACTGGGTGTTAGTGTTTTTTCCCATTTTTCTTAGCCTTTACTTAAACATCAGGGATATTTTTGGTTTAGTAGTACTTCATAAATATATTTTACTGGTGCTTTAAATTTTTGTTGTTCGCTATCTAATGTCAAAATTTCTTCCTCTCTCTTAATTTTGAAGTGATTGATATGTTTATTTAAAAGGTTGTTCAACTGGTTGTATAAGATGAAGTCTTTCTTTCTAGAAAATTTCTTTTCCAGGTCACGAAGTTTGAGTATCTTGTCGTCAGCCAATACGTCTGCTACAATCAGTTTTCCCTTCTCGTACCACTCCTTCCAGTATAAAATGTTATTAACTATTTTGAAATTATTATTAAACCAGATACATGCATTCATAAAATTCGGCATGTTTTTAAAAGTTTTGGTACTCGATACTTCACACCAGCTCCCAACTGTTTCACGCCAAAATGTAGATGTTATCTTAGCAAAGTTTGTAGAGATATCTTCTTTCCAGATATTCGATAAAAGGAAAAGTTGGGATCATATAGTGGAAGTTTATTAAAAATGGTAGTTTGCACATGTTTTTCTGTCTGTTTGCATCAGCTGTAATTCGCATTAACCAGCTGCCTTTCAGTGCTGTACAGTATATGTGTATGTCTGGGATGGCAAGATCGCCCGGTTGCTTATTTCGAACATCTATCGATATAGCCAGTCTGGAAGGGCCGTTGCTCCAGAGAAATGTGTATATTACTTTTCTATATGTTTCATCATCTCTGGGTTGGGGTTTGGCAGAATAGTTGCAGGATATGTTATCTGGGGTATGATTAGTGTTTTGATTATTGTAGTTTTCCCGAATAGTGTCAGGTGATGTTTATTCCGTTATGTTGCTATATTTTCTATTTTACCTATTCTTTGGTCATAGTTCATGTGGATTAACTGGTTGTGGTTTGATTTTTATCAGTATATGTATTCCTAATATAAATAAATTGCTATCTTCAATTTTTGTGTCATATTTGTTTCTAAGATTATTGATAACAGGTTTTATTTCTTCACCTATCTGTGCTAATGACGATTTACCTACATTTATATTTAGCCAGCTTACTTTCCCAAATTTTTGAGTTAGATATAAGCTTGAGACCATCGACTTCTCATTTTTAAGAAAGAGGGTTATATCATCTGCAAACTGGTTTATTTTTGTCTGATTTTTGTTAGCCTTTAAGATTTTATTTCACAATTTTCTCGAAATGCACCCCCAATATTCCAGCTACAACTAGAAAAAGGTACGTTCACAATGGGCAACCTTGTCTCACACCTCTACCTAGGCTAAAAGATTGTGCTGTAAAGCCTTTGTTACTGATGCAGCCCTTATGTCTCTATAAAAAATGTTTACTCATTTCCGAAAAGAGATGCCACAATTAAAATGCAGCAAAACTCTATCCAGAAAATTCCAACTAACCGTATCAAAGGCTTTTTCAAACTCAAGGGCCATTACATAACCAGTAACATTTCTTGTATTTGAGGGTTTATGTTTTGTTTTGTATAAAGCTGTTCGTAAAAATGTTTGATTTCATTTAGGATTTCTTTGTCGTCTGATATCTCTTTATCCTCTGAGGTTTTGAGGTTTTGTGTGTCTTTATTTTTGTAATTTTGTTTCTCAAGGGCAATAAAGTATTTTGTATTTTTTTCAGCTTCTCGTATATTTTCACTTTTGCTTTGTAATCGTGTCCATTCATCTTTTCTTCGTAAATTTCACATATGTCCATTTTTATTTTGTCTATTTCCGCGGTTGTGATTTGAGTTATGCGTGTCTAACATGTTTAATTTGTTTTCTATATCCCTTATTTTATGATTTTTAATCACGATTTCTCTTTTGATTATTTAATTGTCTCCCCTCTTAATTTATTCTTTGTATATTCCCAGATAAAAATCGTGTTATTATGGGTTTTCAGTAACTCTCTATATTCAGCTTCTATAAATGATTTAATATGTGTAAGGTAGACTGGATCATATAGGAGAGATGTATTAAATTTCCAAGTTCCCGGACCCCTTTGCGATTCTTTCTTCTTTAGTGTCATAGAAATTAGTTTGTGGTCTGATTTGGAGGACAACATTATTTCAGCCATGGTTATACAGTTAATAAGTTTTCGGGATGTTAACAAGTAGTCCAAGAGACAGCATATTTTACGTGTGGACTGGAACCAAGTGAATTCTTTCTGGTCGGGGTGTATAATGCGCGACGCGTCCATTACGTTCATGTCGAAAACCATCACTGACACGTAAGGAAGTAACACTCCGAAAATTCAATCAAATTGACATTAACAAGCTTAAATGTGACATCGAAAAATTTGTGTAATTCTCAGTGTGCTAACCTGGATGGTCTGGCAAAACCATATAACAACACATTGTCTTGTCTACTGGATCAGCATGCCCCACTAAAAACAAAAACATTAATTATTCACCCAAATATACCCTGGTTTACCAATGAACTGAGAACACTAAAAGATAATCGTCGAAAGCAGGAGCGGGGGAGATCTAAATCTTACAATGAGGAAGCAGCATGTAAGACTATTTGTAATCAGTTCTCCAACAAATTAAAAGATGACAGAAAATCTTACTACACAACACGTGTTGAAGCTTGTAATGGTGACAGAAAAAAAACTGTTTAAAGTTGTTAAAAATCGGTGTACAGAAAAACAAAGTGTGTCATTTCCACCACACGATGATCTATCAAAGCTAGCTGATCAATTTGGCGAATTCTTCATAAAAAAATAAAATTAATTCAGGAAGAAATTCAAAACATAAATGTAGACAAAATTGACATCAAACAGAGACCATCAGAAAAAGAGCTTTCAACTTTTCGACCATTAGAAAACCACGAGGTAACCAAATTAATAAAAGAATCCTCAAATGCCTCATGTCAACTTGACCCAATGCCAACATCTATTGTCAAATCATGTGTAGACTCTTGGCTCCTGTAATCACAAAAAATGATCAACATGTCTCTGCTAGAAGGATATGTGCCTGATGCATGGAAAATATCAATTGTTAATCCTCTTCTGAAGAAACAAGGTGCGGAACTTGTGTTTAAAAACTTCCGACCAGTGCGTAACTTACCGTTCGTCTCTGAGCTGTGTGAAAAAGCAGCAACTGACCAGCTAATGTTACATAGTGATATGCATGCTGCATTACCGGCCAACACGTCTGGATTCAGAAAATTTCACTCGACTGAAACGGCATTGCACAAGGTTCAGAATGGCATCCTCCTTAATATGGAGTCTGGAAGGGTAACATTGCTTGTTCTTTTAGACCTTAGTGCTGCTTCTGACACTGTTTGTCATAAAACTCTGCTAGAGACAACGAATTCTGATTTTGGACTTAATGGTGTAGCTGCTAGCTATCATCATACCTCAAGAATAGACAGCAGCGTGTATCAATAAATGGTAATCTGTCAAAAGACTTCCATCTTGTTTGTGGAGTCCCACAGGGCAGTTGCCTTGGTCCTGTTCTGTTTCTATTCTATATTTCAAAAATGTTCACCATCGTTGAATTTCACCGGCCTGACGTCCATGGTTATGCTGATGACACACAGGTCTATTTCTTTTTTCGACCATCAATCAAGGATCAAACTAAAGCTCCAGAAACTATTGAATTATGTATATCGGACATTCGCACATGGATGGTTTCAAACAAATTAATGACAAATGATGATAAGACTGAATTCCTAATAAAAGGTTCACGACCGCAACTCACTAAAGTTGACATCATTTCAATGAAGGTAGGAGATTCCACCATCAGTGCAAGTAACAGTGTAATTAATCTTGGTGCCTTCTTCGACTCAACCATGTCTATGGACAGAAATGTTACAAATATGTGCAATAAAGCGTTCAGGGGTGTATACAAAGTCAAACAGATAAGACAGTTCCCCACGAAAGACTCTACACAAACCTTAGTTCATGCCTTTGTAACTTCACATTTGGATTATTGTAATGCCTTACTGTTCAACCTTCCACAATATCATTACTCTCACCTGCAGATGGTACTAAATGCATCAGCCCGAGTGGTATGCAGGGTATCACGATCTAAACACATCACTCCTGTTCTGTGGGATATGCACTGGCTGCCAGTCAAGTACAGAATAATTTTCAAAACTTTATTATTAGTTTTTAAGACACAAAACAACATGTCACCAGCCTACATAGAAGAACTCCTTAGTACCAAGAATGTGTGTCAATACAATCTGGGGTCCGATGGTAAAGTGTTACTACATGTTCCAAAACATAGGTGTAAGACACTTGTTGGTAAGTCATTCTCATTTGCTGGCCCTCACTTGTGAAATAATTTACCAGAACACCTAAAAGACTGTCAAATGTCAACCTTTTCAAGAAAGATCTCAAAACATACCTGTTTGAAAAAGCCTATAAGTGATGTTGTGGGCTGTAAGATACTGTATATATTCCGTTTGTATATTTGCACGAGCTCAGTAACATGTACAGCCGCTTAGAATATGGTTTTACATCTTCTGAACTATAATTTTGGCGCTATATAGATGTGTATATTATTACTATTATGTCTTCCATGTGACTGTTCGACACTTTTCGCGCTTGCGGATGAGTGTATTGGTTTCCACCTACCTTGTTTTTATCTGTGTTGAGTATTGTGTTAAAATCTCAACCTATAATTATGTTTGTACCATGATGAAAATAGTTAATTTCACGGTTGAAAAAATAGAGGGTCATCATTATGCGGGCCATACACGTTGCAGAGTAAAAGGTTTGTTTTATTAATCACATCTGAGACAATTTATTTTCTGTTTTTTTATTTCCACACTTAATTTTTTTAAAAGAAAATTGCAACTCCACCTCGACGTGTGGAGTTATGGGCAAAAATTTCTTTACTACCCCATCCATTGGTCCATTGTTAAGTGACAATCATCCTGCGTCTCTTGTAAAAACGATGAGACACATTAGAAAACCGATAAAAAAAATTACACGCTTTTACATTTTGTGTCGCGGCGATGTGTAATTTCGCGTCAGAGATATCTCGGTGAAATCGATGAATTCGATCGAGGAAACACTTTTATAGTCGAGTAAAAACAACATGGTTTGTCTTTGTCGTTAACGTCATCTCGGATTCGTGGTATCTTCACCGTCATCACAGTCATCTCGGGTAAAATGCAGTGAATTCTCGCACTGTGCTAGAACCGGATAATCTCGAAATTTTCTAAGATTCTCTAATATTTTCTAAGACGGGGCAGATCCACGTAGTATCTCTATCAACCATTCGATTTCCCATCTGATCTCCGTCTCGAAAAAGTCGCGTGTCGTCTCACAGTATACTATTATTATTATAGTTTACAGTTATTTTGCGAAAAGTCTAAAGTGACCCGGTATTGCAGAGTTTTCGGACTTAGGAACTTTTTCGAGAAAATAAGCTCGAAAATAGCGAGATGTCAAAAAGGGCTTCAAGTGACCCAGAATACCCAATTATCCACTTCTGATATTGTTTTATTTATTTCTTCTATTTTTATTTGTTCTTTATACTAATTCATTCACACTATTTTTATTTGTTCTTTAAACTAATTCCTTCATACCAACTCTTATGAGCTTTCATTTATTTATCTGTATAGTTTCCTGTTTTCTCTCAGTGTTTGCGTGTTTAATCAGCCTGTTTATTAGTGATATATCTGCATTCAACAGTGGTCATTGTTTCGGATTGGGTTTAAGTTTACATCCAGCTGTGATGTTTTGATGTCATTTAATTTTGAAGTTTTCATAGTTCTATTTTTAATCATTGCTGATCAATGGACAATTGTTACATCATAATATCTCAAGTGAGGCTCATCTCTAATGGGGATGCCCATTAAGACTTCAAGGTTGGGCAAAAAGTGTTCAATAATAGTACATTCAAGTATTATATAGGTCCATATTTACCAGGAGAACATGCTATTATGATTATTAAGGAGGGAGCTGTTTTATGCTTAAATATAAAGTTATGAAAAAAATGCAAAATGTAGCAAAAAAACCACCCACCCCGACCACGGGTCCGGAAACTTTTTGCTGACCGGGGGCGTAGCCAGGCTAAATGAAGTGAGCAATAAAATATTTTTCTACAGCATAAAACTTGTTGGTGAAGATCCGGGGTCTTCCCGAGTTAACAATTTAACTTTTCATATCAATTGGTACACCGCGAGTAATTGATGAAAAGCAATCAGTAATTACAGCAAAATGACCAAGAAATATGAAGGTGAGAGTACATGAAGCAGTTTTAGACATGTCAGGCACGATATATATATGGTTTACATTTATCAGGAAGAGTTGGAAGGGAGAGCTAATCTCCCAATTACCTCATGACAACGATGCTGGCTGCATTAGTTATTTTATTTTCCAAGCGAAGTAAGAAAACAGACAAAAGATTACCAATCCCAACTCCAGAAGTTCAAGCAGAGTGGCGCAGAGTGCTAAAGCTCACTGCACATGCCTTCAAATGACGCTAACCCTGCTTGTGCGAGGTTAGTAAGTTTCGAGAGAGTTGACCATGTTATCTATCTATCTGTATCATTCTACAGAACTTCCAAACTCTTTACAACCTTTGGATTCATGGGTATAACTCCCGGACTCTATTTTATACTTGCCGTACCAACCAATTCCCTAATGGTTTTCTCTACGAAAACTTTATTGAAGCTATTTATCCCTAAATGTTTCAGCTGGTTAAGAATTCGTTTTCTTATCATACTTAGTTTATTCGTGTGGTTTTGATAGATGCCTCTTTCCGTTATATTTATATTGACCCTCAAATATGCGTAGTCACTTTTTCTCTTCCATTTTGCAAAACATTACCAACAAAAAGTCTTTAAATATTTTGGACGAGCCGAGAGTTTTCCGAATAAATTTTTGACGGGGACATACAGGCCGGATTTCACGCCTGGTGTTTGTAGGACGTTTTTTAAATGTTTGTGTTGTATAGGATAACAGTGAATACACATAGAAATCGTGGTATAATAATCAAATACCGCCCTATTCGTTATGTGCCGTTTTGTCAAGTCAGAAGGTGGCGAGTTGATCAATACACAAATAATAAATTCAGCGTTTATTACGTTTTGAATACTTTTTTATACGTACTTGTCTGAAAGGTCATGAAGAATGTTCCGAAAAATCTATTTATTATTACGTCAGCTGAATTCCCAGTTATATCTGCATACCACACGCCTATTTGTGTCACGTATGTACTCTTTGCTGACCACAATGGTGCCCCGCACAATCCGACTAATACTGCCGTCGAAGCAATGGTTGGCCAGACTGCATAAATGTTAGCTCCCATATATGCGATATATCCTACCATAGAGAAAACAATGGTCCATTTACATCCGATTTTTGCAACGATGATGGGCGGCAGGAGGAGACAAGAAACAACCAATGAGGCATACACAATGGCAAGACCAGTCGTCCCCATACTTTCTTCTCTGTGCAGTGTGCTCTGGAGATTTGAAAGGGACTGAAAAGCCGTGAACAAGCAGAGAAAACCAAAACTAGTAACTGTTAAATTTCGAATAATCTGCCCCTTTGTCATTGGGCATGTTTTCATTTCTGCATCAGTTTTCACACTGCCATTCTCCTTCAACTCGAATCGATCCAGATTATTCGTCCTTTCATCTTCCGACATTTTGAGTTATCTCTGAAAAAGAAATAACAGTGAGATGACACAACAAATTAAAAATATCGGACAGCTGTATCACGGGTGGTTGCGAGAAACCGAACAGAGATGCTTCTTTCACCTTTCACATCCACTCTGGGCTGGAGAGGGGATAGATAACGGAAACATCGTATTGAACTACAAGTACTCCCGTAGTTTCGAGTTATCTCCCGTAATTTTCACGCATCCAAAACAAAGCACACACGATCACGTTTGACATGGTATTATCTCCCGCAGCGTCAGAGACCCAAATCGTCCCCTACAAAGTTTTTCTCTATTTTGTTCCTACATTATATTATATCGTAATATATACTATTATTTGGAAACAAAATAAAGAAAAATGTCTGGTGAAATACAAATTAATAAGAATTGGAATTAGCAAGTAACTCACGTTTTTTACCTTCTTTCTGGACGAAAGTCTTTCAACTTTATTAGTTGTGTCCAAAACTAATCTCCTTGAAATTGTGCCTTCAGGTCGAGGAAGTTATTCTCCTTCAGATAGTTTCTTCCTGTCCATTTCTCTATGAGGTCGAAGTAACCGCTCTGCCGTGGCTCAAGCTTTATGTGTGTTGAAGTAAATCAATCCCGTTTAAATGAATAATACTTTCAACTTCGAATGAATCAATGAAAGTTTCTAACCTTTTAATGAATGAAAAGTTTCATCGCGCCGATGGCGCTCAGGGACGATGTGGGATTTGAAATCTCTTGCAACCGAATAACTTTAATTGCTTATGAATCTTCTACAGGCGGAAGCGAGAGCCAATGATCTTATTTGATTTCATTGTGCGCACTAGTAGTAGGGTACTGGGGTCAGATCCCGAAAACCGCAAACTGGAAGGTGACTAGGAATTGTGCATAACTCCAAGAATTCTGCTCTGCGTTTTACTTAGAAACGTGTGGATATTTATTGTAATACTGAAACGGCAGTTTGATGGTTGTTTAGAACGAAGAAAAAGAAATTCAAACAGTCGCTGGTTTGGGAGCAGCCCCAGCATATTATCCTTAACGGCTATAGAAAAGGAAAACCAATCCAGCAATATGTGTTTTTGAAAGCTGGGAGGGATAGTGGATGCTGAACCTTGGCCATCTGGTCTGCCTTCAGGGGGAACAGATGACGGGGTGATGAGATAAAAAAAAAAGGATAAAAAAATAAAATAAATCATACACTTACAGACACCATTCAAAACAAAAGACCTAAAAGGGCTGTTATATCATTATTCATATGTTTATTTAAAATGTCCACTGGTCCCAGCCGGGCAAGCTTGTTTTGTTTCAATTTTTGTTTGGCGTTAGGTGGTTTCCTGTCTATGTTAACAGGAAGCTTGTTCCAATCTCTCCTGTGCTTCGTCTACTTGTTCCATGTTTCTTCTTGGTTAGAGTGTTTCACGAAAATTTGAGAGTGTTCAATTAGAAAAGTTATAGGTAGAGAGAGAGAGATAGGAATCGGCTTCTGTATCTTGTGACCGTGGTGTGATTGTTGCTATTGATGGGGCGAGAGTGGGTTTCTTCGTAGCCCACTCCCCACACGTAGAATTGCGAGGCAGTCCTCACAGACTCGATTCTGAAGTTCTCAGTGAGTAGGGAGGCAATCCTCACTGACTCCACGCACTTAGGTTCTGTTGTATATTTTTCTGTAATTTATAGGGGTAGAAGACGAACTTGCCTTCTAAGTACACTGTTCCGTCGAGAACAGCAAGTTCCACGCGGAGGGGGCAGACAGTCTCCCCACCCCGAAATTAATACAACGGGGATTGAAAACACAACTGCAGGTGGATATTTTTCCGCCGTTTTCTGCTCCCACTGGTAGCAGAGACAAGCTTTATGCGTATCGTCCGTCACCTTCCGCCGGTCCAGGTTATTTACACCAAATATCTGGCCATTCCAAACGCGTTATGGCAATGTATAACGCGTTGAGGAGTGAGCCATTCCTCACTAACTCCGCCCTTAAAGTTTGTTTGCCTGGTTATGTAAACCAAACTGGCTTTTGTCTCAACTGTAGTAGTTTTGATAGATCCCTAGATTTTTGGTCTCGCGACTTCAATTCTGACAACTATCTACATCCTCGTCTAGAGCTTGTTCGCGCATTTAGTGTTTTCTGTTAAGGGTTCGGTGCTCGTTTAGCTCTACCATTAATTCATTGTCTTGGAGTCTATTGGATGTTTTGTGTTGTTGGTCTTTTAAACGCGATTCAATAGTTTCTATTTTGTTAGCTCATGAAGTTCCTTCGTCGGTATCTGCGTGGGCTTGCATAGTGATACGTAAAGGGCATGATTTTGAATCCCCTTTTGCTTTTGAAAGTTGGTTTTGCTCAGGTCACTTGTTATTATGGCACCATATTCTGGTCCGGACGTATAAATGATTTGTAAAGCATGAGAAGAAGCAAATCTTTGTTTGCTCTCAAGTTTTTGCCTCTGATTATCTTTAGAAAATTGATACGTCTAGTGGCTCTAACTGAAATGGAGTTTACGTGACTGTTTAGACTGAGGTTGCTATGCAGAATAAATCCCCCAAAATTGGCCTCGTTGCTTGCTTCTAATTTGTGATCGTATAACTCGAGATTGATACTGGCAACGGGTTTTTCTTTGCTTCTTGAAGAATGTAACTCTTTGAGTTGTAGTGGCTTTGAGCTTTATGAGTTATAGGGCGCACCAGTTCTCAAGATCGTGAATGGTAACTTGCAGGCGATTTTAAAATTATGTTTCGGGACTTACTGGCCGTCCGCATTCCTTTGTCGTATGAGAACAGCGATAATTCAACATAGTTTTTCCCTGCTTTATCTATGTCATTCATATTTATGATGAAAAGAAGCAGGTGCGGTTAACCTTGCAGTTAACCCTCACCTTGTTTTTTCGGTCAGTATGAAATGATGATATGATCCTCAGAAGTTTAGAGGGTAATCGCATTTTCGCTCGTTTATATATCATGCCATTGTGCCATACCGAGTCGAACGCTTTTTCTATATCCAAGAAGAGTGCTGTTCCTATTTCATTTTGACTAAAAGCTATTTTCTTTTAATCGCCCAGTCTATAAACGTGTTCGATCTCTTCTTTCTGACTTCTGCATGCTCTTTGCCATTTGTTGAGAAAAAGTTAATTGAAGTCTATCGTCTGATAGGGAGTTAGAGGTTTTATTTCAATTGAAAATATGACATTAAGAAATTGTTAGAAAAACAACATCCATACCAAAAGATTTACCATTAGAAGTGGACATTTTCATTCTATTTTCATCGTGTTGCTCTAAACACACATCAGTGCATATATTCCAAACTGCAAGCATCACACACTTTGTCGCCACTGTAACATCTCTGTTGTCCAGCCGTTAGAAATTACCAGTGCTGACTCTAGGAGTGGAGAGGTATTATCTGACTCTTGGTCACAAAATACAAAAACTACAGTTTTCAAAGTTAAATGGAACCATTAAAACAATAGCATATCCAAAATATGTTTGGAGAACAACGAGAATTGCTTTCGTCAAACCAGTGTCCGCCCAAAGTTTCTCATTAGGATTTGGTACACATTTTGGACTTTGAAGTTACTCCCATCCGTCTAATCTAACAAAGTAATAATACGATGTACTGAGATAAAAAGCTAAAATTTTAAACAAAAATGGAACCATTAAAAACTAATTTTAACAAAACGTATTTGATATCATTTTAAAGAGTATGTTATTAAATATTTTATCATGTGTCCGTCTATTCTGTAAACAAATGAAATTTAAGGCAAATGAAGGTTTTTCATTTTTTATCATAGACCGCTATAGTAATTTAGCTAGTCATCTTCACTACTGTTTACACACATGCGTATTCAAGGTAGTAAAAAATACTTTAATATGGCTCCATGTAGGTTAATTACATCCAGAAAGAATTCAAAGTTAAATTCTTTCTAATGGCAAGGAAAATATTCACTTCACATGTGAGTGAGTTGCTATCAATGCCTCCTGGGCATCCCTTTCCTTCAATTCCTCCAACCAACAGTTTTCCTGTTTATTCGATCTCCTTTCCCCAACAACGCATCGGAACTTGAAATTGTTTGAATCTATTGCAGGGTGAAACTATAAATTATTATTTTCAAATATACATAATCAACTCCCTCGTCATGACTATCAGAGATTGCAAATTGTGTCTCGGAGACGGCTAACAAAATCAAAAATGCTTGCTGCCGAATCCTATCTTGTGTCTAGTCTGTATGACATTATTGTACATGTTACTCATTGCACCATTGTTTTTGTATTCATACTTATTTTCACAAATAAATATTGTTTAAACTAAAGAATTAAAGATGGAGCCCGAAGGGAAACTTCGGAGATCGCGACTAGAATGTTACATAACATAACATAACATAACATAACATAATTTTATTCATTGATTGAATATATACACCGTGGGCAACATTGGTGGAAACAAAACATTGACATGATATAAAATGGTACACATGGCGTCTTATAAGACAATAAGAAAGGTAGTAAATTAAACCAGTACAATGCATCCCACCCAACTAGGTATCCCTCAAATGAAACATCCCCGCCACCCGAATACAAATTACTAAACACCAGACCATTTACCATATCTTCAATACAAGTTTGACACACTAATTGCATATAAGCTACAGACTCTACTCCTGTTAATTAAATACAAATTCTTACAATCCATCAAATTATTGCTCTGACGATCAGCAAACTCCCCACATTGATAAGACATTTCTGACCTCCTAACACATTACTGACATTCAATCTGTTGTATCTTGCCCGACAGAGCTCATGAGCTATGTCAAACAATATAAAACAGGATAAATACTCACTTTATCATCAGAAGAAAATGACCCAATTACCCCAAATTGCACACTCCTGTTAATTGAGCACCCCGCTCTGGCAAAGTGGCTATTCAACTAAGAAGGCCCCACTCTATCCCTGAAACGGATGTTAAATCTAATTCCCAGTATTCATTCTATTGATGGTTACAGGGATACTCTACACACAGATTAGTCCCACCTCTGTGAATTGGAAAGTGCCCGTAGGCACCTTCCCCCCGACAGCAGTAGGGCAAACCAATGTGGTTTTGATGAGCATATATATATATGAGATTGTTAATTTCGTCAGGTGAACGCGAACAGCGAAACGCGAACGGCGAACAGTATAGATATATTAAGAGGATTTATAAGCGCGAACCGCGAACATATCTTCTATATTGTATATTTGAGTTCGTTTATTATATATTTGAGTTCATTTGTGTGTCTGTGTGTGTGTGCGTCTGTTCGCTATAGCCTCGAAACGGCTCGGCCGATCGGGACGAAACTTTGCATGTTCATGTAGTTCGGCCCTGAAGAGTTTATCGCCCATCGGACCTGGAATGGGGGTCCTCATGCGCCGTAACGACCTCATAAACTACTGGACCAATCGGGACCAAACCTAGGATATATGTGTATGGTCCACCGGGTAGTGAGCTGCCACCATCAGGAATGGGGTACGCGCCAATCTTCGCGCATGCGCATTAACGATCCCTGAAACTGCTGGGCCAATCAGGACGAAACGTGGTTGGCATATGTAACTTCGATCGGGTAGTATTTTGGACCAAACTGGGCATGCGTCCTGAACTTGACCTTCTAGCCCGGACGAAATCGCCCCCCCCCCCCCCCCCCCAGTCTAGTCTATCATCTATTTCAGTAACTATGTTTGTTTGTAATGCATAGCCCCCGAAACCCCTAGGCTAATCGAGACGACAGTTGGAATGCATATGTAGTTTGGTTCCAGGGATGTTTATCACTACCGGTATGAAGCGGGGGTCCCGTCTTCGCGCATGCGCAGTAACAATCTTAGAAACTATTTGGCCGATCGGGACGAAAGCTGAGATGTGTGTGTAAGGACCATCGGGAAGTCATTTGCCACAATCGTACATGAAAGGGGCCCGTCTTGGCGCATGCGCATTAAGGATCTCCGAAATTACTCGGCAAATCGGGACGAAACGTGGTATGTATATAAAGTTCCGCCAAGTAGTGTTCGGGACCTATCAATGTACGCATGCGTCGTGACCTTGACCTTGAAATTGTGACCTTCATCTCTAAAATAGCCATTTTGGGACCAATTTCAAAAACAATTGTATCTGGGGTGATTCACCATGCTCAACTCAATCCTGCTGCCTATTTCAATCCATGCCGGACGAAGTCAGGGCCCCAGCTAGTACTATATATATTGTTAAAGCGGGAACCTCGATATTGATCAAACGTTCACCATTTGCTTGTAATGTTCAAAAAACAAATCCCGCTACCAGTGTTATAACCGCGAACATTTAACTGTAGTTGATCTGTCTATGTGCATGTATGCAATAAACCGATCGGGACGAAACTTGCCATGTATATTACTTTGACCAGAAGAGTTATGCTGCAGAGTCGAATCCGACCGAGGACATAACCCCGACCTTGATATTCAACCTTGACCTCTAGCCGTCTTTTCTCTTCTTATTTCAGCGGAATATGGGATCAAGTGGTTTTTACGGCATAGCTAACTACAATATGAAGTCGTTTTGGGTTTGCGACAAGACCTTGATCTTGAAACAAGGCCATCTGGCTCGCAAAATGTCATGTCAATGAAACCTTGTGGAAGTCGGGCAGGCGAGCCATTCTATACATATTTTGGTCATCTTTGTATGAATAGAAGTATTCTACAGTACTCGAAACGAAATTTTGCACCTATAATATTTACTCGGTCCGAGGAACATTTCTATGGGATTGAAACTGATTTTGGACGTGACCATGGCTTTGATTGAGCACCCTTGAGTTTTTAAAATCTCCAATTCCCGACCGATTCTGACGAAATTGCGTATCTGAGGTTATAGCGCAGTGTAGAACAATACCGAAGTTTCATAACATAGAATTGGCATAACGTTTTGCCACTGTGCAAGGCAAGACATCCAGTATAACAATATTGGACAGGGTGGATTACTCTGCTGTGAAAAATCAGACCCGTCGGCCGAGATTCCCATATCCTGGGAAAAAAACGAATGTTAGGTGACATGGGACAAGCTTGTGAAATACACGGCCATTGTGCGAGACCTGCCCTTCAGTCCGATAATGTCTGATAGCGCTGACATCTCTGCGAGGGAATAACAGCCCTAGGAGCTGTGTTTCTAATGTCTGCGGTGACAACGACTTCAGGTAGGTGATGAGGGTAATATATTTACATGTCCAATCGCTGAGATTTTCCTGTCAGGGGTGACCACGGGCGTCAGTTAGGTGATAATGGGGTCTCGATTTTGAGACATTCCCAATATCTGATGGAAATGCTCAGCCACTGTGCCACTCCCGACATTGTCTGACAGGACTGACTCCCCGAGAGGGAGATTTACCTGTCAGGAATGACAACATTCCCCATATCAGGTGGAAATGCACAGCCACTGTGCCATTCCCGGCATTTCCTGACAGGACTAAGATCCTCGAGAGGGAATATAAACCACGGTAGATAAGATTCTCCTGTCACAGGTGATTACGGGCGTCAGTTATAGGTTAAGGCGGGGGGGGGGGGGATCACTATTTTGATACATTCCCAATATCCTGTGGAAATACACAGCCACTGTGCAATTCCTGACCTTTAGCGCGACATCTCCTGAAAGGGCTGAGCTCCCCGAGAGGGAATATTAACCTCGGTAGCTGAGAGTCTCCTGTCAGGGGTGACTATGGGCGTCTGATAGGTGATACTGGGTTCACAATTTTGATAAATTCCCAATATCCGATTGAAATACCCAACCACTGTGCCATTCCAATCCTTCAGCCCAACATTTCCTGACAGGGCTGATATTCACGAGATGGAATATTAACCTCGGTAGCTGAGATTCTCCTGTCGGGGTGACTACGGCCATCAGTTAGGTGATAAGGGGTCACGGTTTTGATACATTCCCGATATCCGGTGAACAGACACATCCACTGTGCCATTTCTGACCTTCAGCCCGACATTTCCAGACAGGGCTGATGTCCCCGAGAGAGAATATCAACTTCGATAGCTGAGATTCTCCTGTCAGGGGTGATTACGGGCGTGTGTTAGGTGATAAGGGGGTCACGATTGTGATACATTCACAATATCTGGTGGAAATACACAGCCACTGATACACATTCCTGAGCTTCAGGCCGATATTTTCTAACAGGGCGTATATACCCGAGAGGAAATGTCAACCTCGGTAGGTGAGATTCTCCTGACAGGGGTGACTACGGGCGCCAGTTAGGTGAAAAGTTGGTAACGATTTTGATACATTCACCATATCCTGTGGAAATACACAGGCACTGTGCTATTCCCGACCTTCAGCCCGACACTTCCAGACAGCGCTGATATCTCCGGGAGAGAGTATCAACCACGGTAGCTTAGATTCTCCGGGCAGGGGTGACTACGGGCGTAAGTCAGGCGATAAGGGCGATCACGATGTTGATACATTCACAATATCTGGTTCAAATACACAGCCACTGTACTTTTCCCGAGCTTCAGCCCGATATTTCCTAACCAAGCCGATATCCCCAAGAGGGAACATAAACCTCGGTAGCTGAAATTTTCATGTCAGGGGTGACTACGACTGTCAATTTGGTGAAAAGGGGGTCACAGTTTTGATGCATTCCCAAAATCCGGCGGAAACACAAAGCCACTGTGCCATTCCAGACCTTTAGCCCGACAATGTCTGACAGGGCTGATATTCCATAGAAGGAATATCAACCTCGGTAGCCGAAATTCTAATGTCAATGCTGACTACGGGCGTCAATTAGGTGATAAGGGGTCACGATTTTGATACATTTTCAATATCCGGTGAAAATGCACAAACAATGTGCCATTCTAGATCTTTAGGTCGACAATGTCTGACAGGGCTGATATCCCCGAGAAGGAATATAAACCTCAGTAGCTTAAATTCTTAAGCCAGGGGTGACTACGGCCGTCCGTTAGGTTATAAGGGGGTCACGGTTCTGATACATTCCCAATATCCGTTTGAAATACACAGCCACTGTGCCATTCTCGACCTTCAGCTGGACATTGTCTGAGAAGTCTGATATCCACGAGAGGGAATATCAACTTCGGTAGCGGAAATTCTCATGTCAGGGGAGACTACGACCGTCAGTTTGGTGATAAGGGGGTCACAGTTTTGATACATTCCCAAAATCCGTCGGAAACACACAGCCACTGGTCCATTCCAGACCTTCAACCCGACAATGTCTGACAGGGCTGATATTCCCGAGAAGGAATACCAACCTCGGTAGCGGAAATTCTAATGTCAGGGGTGATTACGGGCATCAGTCAGGTGATAAGGGGTCACGATTTTGATACATTTTCAATATCCGGTGAAAATACACCACCACTGTGCCATTCTAGATCTTTAGGCCGATATCTTCTGACAGGGATGATATCCCCGAGAAGGAATATCAACCTCAGCAGCTTAAATTCTCATGCCAGGGATGACTACGGCCGTCAGTTAGGTTATAAGGGGGGTCACGGTTCTGATACATTCCCAATATCCGTTTGAAATACACAGCCACTGTGCCATTCTCGACCTTTAGCCGGACATTGTCTGATAGGTCTGATATCCCCGAGAGGGAATAACAACCTCGGTACCGGAAATTTTTAAGTCAGTGGTGACTACGGCGTCATTGGACTGATAAGAGGCAACGCTATTGATACATTCCGGATATCCGGTTAAAATACACAGCCACTATGCAATTCCCGACCCCTAGCCCAGCATTGTCTGATATGACTGATATCCCTGAGAGGGAATATCAACCTCGGTAGCTGTAAATTCTCATGTCAGGGGTGATTACGACCGTCAAGTTAGTGATGAGGGGTCGCGGTTTTGATACATTCCCAAAATCCGGCGGAAACACAAAGCCACGGTGCCATTCCAGACCTTTAGCCCGACAATGTCTGACAGGGCTGATATTCCCGAAAAGGAATATCAACCTCGGAAGCCGAAATTCAAATGTCAGGGGTGACTACGGGCGTCAATTAGGTGATAAGGGGTCACGGTTTTGATACATTTTCAATATCCGGTGAAAATACACAACCACTGTGCCATTCTAGATCTTTAGGCCGACAATGACTGACAGGCCTGATGTCCCCGAGAAGGAATAACAGCCTCGGTAGCCGAAATTCTCAAGTCAGGAGTCTCTACCGGCGTCAGTTAGGTGATAATGGGGTCACGGTTTTGATACATTCCCGATATTCGTCCAAAATACACAGCCACTGTGCCATACCCGATCGTTAGGCCGACGTTGTATGACAGGGCTGATATCCCTGAGATGGAATATGAACCTCGGTAGCTGAAATTCTTATGTCAGGGGTGAGTACAGCCGTTAATTTGGTGATAATGGGGGCACGGTTTTGATACATTCCAGAAATCCGTTCAAAATACACAGCCACTGTGCCATACCCGACCGTTAGGCCGACGTTGACCGACAGGCCTGATATCCCTTAGATGGAATATGAACTTCGGTATCTCAAATTCTTATGTCACGGGTGACTACAGCCGTCAATTTGATGATATTGGGGTCACGGTTTTGATTCATTCCAGAAATTCGTTCAAAATACACAGCCACTGTGCAATACCCGACCGTTAGGCCGACGTTGTCCGATAGGGCTGATATCCCTGAGATGGAATATGCACCTCGGTAGCCGAAATTCTTATGTCAGGGGTGACTACAGCATTCAATTTGGTAATACTGGGGTCACGGTTTTGATACATTCCCAAGATCCGGCGGAAACGCACAGCCACTGTGCCATTCGAGGCCTTTAGCCCGAGCATGTCTGACAGGGCTGATATTCCCGAGAATGCATATTAACCTCGGTAGCCGAAATTCTCAAGTTAGGGGTCACTACCGACGTCAGTTATGTAATAATGGGGTCACGGTTTTGATACAAATCCCGATGTCCGTTCAAAATACACAACCAGTGTGCCATTCCTGACCGTTATCCCGGCATTGTATGAGAGGGCTGATATCCCTGAGAGGGAATATGAACCTCTTTAGCTGGAATTCTTATGTCAGGGGTGACTACGACCGTCCATTTGGTCATAAGGGGGTGACGGTTTCGATATATTCCCAAAATGCGGTGGAAATTCACAACCACTGTGCCATTCCAGACCTTTAGCCCGACAATGTCTGACAGGGTTGATATGCCCGAGAATGAATATCAACCTCGGTAGCCGAAATTCTCAAGTCAGGAGTCTCTACCGGCGTCAGTTAGGTAATAATGGGGTCACGGTTTTGAAAGATTCCCGATATTCGTCCAAAATACACAGCCACTGTGCCATGCCCGACCGTTGGGCCGACGTTGTATGACAGGGTTGGTATCCCTGAGATGGAGTATGAACCTCGGTAGCTGAAATTCTCATGTCAGCTGTGAGTACAGCCGTGAATTTGGTGACAATGGGGTCACGGTTTTGATACATTCCAGAAATCCGTTCAAAATACACAGCCACTGTGCCATACCCGACTGTTAGGCCAACGTTGTCCGACAGGGCTGATATCCCTGAGATGGAATATGAACCTCGGTAGCAAAAATGTTTATGTCAGGGGTGACTACAGCGTTCAATTTGGTGGTACTGGGGTCACGGTTTTGATACATTCCCAAAATGCGGCAGAAACACACAGCCACTGTGCCTTTCGAGGCCTTTAGCCCGAGCATGTCTGCCAGGGCTGATATTCCCGAGAATGCATATTAACCTCGGTAGCCGAAATTCTCAAGTCAGGGGTCACTACCGACGTCAGTTATGTAATAATGGGGTCACGGTTTTGATACAATCCCGATATCCGTTCAAAATACACAGCCACTGTGCCATTCCCGACCGTCAGCCCGGCATTGTATGAGAGGGCTGATATCCCTGAGAGGGAATATGAACCTCGGTAGCTGGAATTCTTATGTCAGGGGTGACTATGACCGTCCATTTGGTGATAAGGGGGTGACGGTTTCGATACATTCCCAAATTCCGGCGGAAATTAACAGCCACTGTGCCATTCCAGACCTTTAGCCTGACAATGTCTGACAGGGTTGATATGCCCGAGAATGAATATTAACCTCGGTAGCCGAAATTCTCAAATCAGGAGTCTCTACCGGCGTCAGTTAGGTGATAAAGGGGTCACGATTTTGATACATTCCCGATATTCGTCCAAAATACACAGCCACTGCGCTATACCCGACCGTTAGGCCGACGTTGTATGACAGGGCTGATATCCCTGAGATGGAATATGAACCTCGGTAGCTGAAATTCTTATGTCAGGGGTGAGTAAAGCCGTCAATTTGGTGATAATGAGGTCACGGTTTTGAGACGTTCCAGAATTCCGTTCAAAATACAGAGCCACTGTGCCATACCCGACCGTTAGGCCGACGTTGTCCGACAGGGCTGATATCCCTGAGATGGAATATGAATCTCGGAAGCTGAAATGTTCATGTTATGGGTGACTACAGCCGTCAGTTTGGTGATAATTGGGGTCACGGTTTCGATACATTCCCGATATCCGTTCAAAATACACAGCCACTGTGCCAGACCCAACCGTTAGGCCGACGTTGTCTGACAGGGTTGATATCCCTGAGATGGAATATGAACCTCGGTAGCTGAAATTCTTATGTCAGGGGTGACTACAGCATTCCATTTGGTGATACTGGGGTCACGGTTTCGATACATTCCCAAAATCCGGCGGAAATTCACCGCCACTGTGCCATTCCAGACCTTTAGCCCGACAATGACTGACAGGGCTGATATTACCGAGAATGCATATTAACCTCGGTAGCCGAAATTCTCAAGTCAGGGGTCACTACCGACGTCAGTTAGGTAATAATGGAATCAGGGTTTTAATACATTCCCGATATTCGTCCAAAATACACAGCCACTGTGCCATGCCCGACCGTTAGGCCGACGCTGTATGACAGGGCTGATATCCCTGAGATGAAATATGAACATCGGTAGCTGAAATTCTTATGTCAGGGGTGAGTACAGCTGTCAATTTGGTGATAATGGGGTCACGGTTTTGATGCATTCCAAAGATCCGTTCAAAATACACAGCCACTGTGCCATAACGACCGTTAGGCCGACGTTGTCCGACAGGGCTGATATCGCTGAGATGAAATATGAACCTCGGTAGCTCAAATTCTTATGTCAGGAGTGACTACAGCCGTCAGTTTGGTGATAATTGGGGTCACGGTTTTGATACATTCCCGATATCCGTTCAAAATACACAGCCACTGTGCCAAAACCAACCGTTAGGCCGACATTGTATGACAGGGCTGATATCCCTGAGGTGGAATAAAAACCTCGGTAGCTGATAATCTTATGCCAGGGGTGACTACAGCGTTTAATTTGGTGATACTGGGGTCACGGTTTTGATACATTCCCAAAATCCGGCGGAAACACACAGCCACTGAGCCATTCTAGGCCTTTAGCATGAGAATGTCTGACAAGGCTGATATTCCCGAGAATGCATATTAACCTCGGTAGCCGAAATTCTCAAGTCATGGGCCACTACCGACGTCAGTTAGGTAATACTGGGGTAAGGGTTTTGATACAATCCCGATATCCGTTCAAAATACACAGCCACTGTGCCATTCCCGACCGTTAGCCCGGCATTGTATGAGAGGACTGATATCCCTGAGAGGGAATATGAAACTCGGTAGCTGTAATTCTTATATCAGGGGTGACTACGACCGTCAATTTGGTGATAAAGGGGTGACGGTTTCGATACATTCCCAAAATCCGGCGGAATTTCACAGCCACTGTGCAATTCCAGGCTGTCAGCCCGACAATGTCTGACAGGGCTGATATTTCCGAGAATGCATATTAACCTCGGTAGCCGCAATTCTCAAGTCAGCAGTCTCTACCGGCGTCACTTAGGTGATAATGGGGTCACGGTTTTGATACATTCCCGATATTCGTCCAAAATACACAGCCACTGTGCCATGTCCGACTGTTAGGCCGACGTTGTACGACAGGGCTGATATGCCTGAGATGGAATATGAACCTCTGTAGCTCAAATTCTTATGTCAGGTGTGACTACAGCCGTCAATTTAGTGATAATGGGGTCACGGTTTTGATACATTCCAGAAATCCGTTCAAAATACACAGCCACAGTGCCATACCCGACCGTTAGACCGAAGTTGTCCGACAGGGCTGATACCCCTGAGATGGAATATGAACCTCGGTAGCTCAAATTCTTATGTCACGGGTGACTGCAGCATTCAAATTGGTGTTACTGGGGTCACGGTTTTGATACATTCCCAAAATGCGGCGGAAACACACAGCCACAGTGCCATTCGAGGCCTTTAGCCCGAGCAGGTCTGACAGGGCTGGTGTACCCGAGAATGCATATTAACCTCGGTAGCCGAAATTCTCAAGTCAGGGGTCACTACCGACGTCAGTTATATAATAATGGGGTCACGGTTTTGATACAATCCCGATATCCGTTCAAAATACACAACCACTGTGCCATTTCCGACCGTTAGCCCCGCATTGTCTGAGAGGGCTGAAATCCCTGAGAGGGGATATGAACCTCGGTAGCTGGAATTCTTATGTCAGGGGTGACTACGACCGTCCATTTGGTGATAAGGGTTTGACGGTTTCGATACATTCCCAAAATCCGGCGGAAATTCACAGCCGCTGTGCCATTCCACACCTTTAGCCCGACAATGTCTGACAGGGTTGATATACCCGAGAATGAATATCAACCTCGGTAGCCGAAATTCTCAAATCAGGAGTCTCTACCGGCGTCAGTTAGATGATAATGGGGCCACGGTTTTGATATATTCCCGTTATTCGTCCAAAATACACAGCCACTGTGCCATACCCGACTGTTAGGCCGACTTTGTATGACAGGGCTGATATCCCTGAGATGGAATATGAACCTCGGTAGCAGAAATTCTTATTTAAGGGGTGAGTACAGCCGTCAATTTGGTGATCATTAGGTCGCGGTTTTGATACGTTCCAGAAATCCGTTCAAAATCCACAGCCACTGCGCCATACCCGACCGTTAGGCCGACATTGTATGACAGGGCTGATATCCCTGAGATGGAATATGAACCTCGGTGGATGAAATTCTTACGTCAGGGTTGACTAGAGCCGTCAGTTTGGTGATAATTGGGGTCACGGTTTTGATACATTCCCGATATCCGTTCAAAATACACAGCCACTGTGCCATAACCGACCGTTAGGTCGACATTGTATGACAGGGCTGATATCCCTGAGGTGGAATATAAACCTCGGTAGCTGAAAATCTTATGCCAGGGGTGACTACAGAGTTCAATTTGGTGATACTGGGGTCACGGGTTTGATACATTCCCAAAATCCGGCGGAAACACATAGCAACTGTGCCATTTGAGGCCTTTAGCCCGAGAATGTCTGACAGGGCTGATATTCCCGGGAATACATATTAACCTCGATAGCCGAAATTTTCAAGTCAGGGGTCACTACCGACGTCAGTTAGCTAATAATGGGGTCACGGTTTTGATACAATCCCGATATCCGTTTAAAATACACAGCCACTGTGCCATTCCCGACCGTTAGGCCGACGTTGTATAACAGGGCTGATATCCCTGAGATGGAATATGAACCTCGGTAGCTGAAATTCTTATGTCAGGTGTGACTTCAGCCGTCAATTTGATGATAAGGGGGTCACGGTTTTGATACAATCCCGATATCCGTTCAAAATACACAGCCACTGTGCCATACCCGGCCTTTAGCCGACGTTGCCTGACAGGGCTAATATCCCTGAGATGGAATATAGACCTCGGTAGCTCAAATTCTTATGTCAGGGGTGACTACAGCCGTCAATTTGGTGATAATTGGGGCCACTGTTTTGATACATTCCCGATATCCGTTCAAAATACACAGCCACTGTGCCATACCCGACCGTTAGGCCGACATTGTATGACAGGGCTGATATCTTTGAGGTGGAATATGAACCTCCGTAGCTGCAATTCTTATGTCAGGGTTGAGTACAGCCGTCAATTTGGTGATAATGGGGTCACGGTTTTGATACATTCCAGAAATCCGTTCAAAATACACAGCCACTGTGCCACACCCGACCGTTAGGCCGGCGTCGTCCGACAGGGCTGATATCCCTGAGATGGAATATGACCCTCGGTAGCTGGAATTCTTATGTCAGGGGTGACTACGACCGTCAATTTGGTGATAATTGGGGTCACGGTTTTGATACATCCCGATATTCGTCCAAAATACACAGCCACTGTGCCATACCCGACCGTTAGGCCGACGTTGCATGACTGGGCTGATATCCCTGAGATGGAATAGGAACCTCGGTAGCAGAAATTATTGTGTCAGGGGTGAGGACAACCGTCAATTTGGTGATAATGTGGTCACTGTTTTGATACATTCCGGAAATCCGTTCAGAATACACAACCACTGTGCCGTACCAGACCGTTAGGCCGACATTGCATGAAAGGGCTGATATCCCCGAGGTGGAATATGAACCTCGATAGGTGAAATTCTCATGTCAGGGGTGACTACAGCGTTCAATTTGTGATACTTGGGTCACGGTTTTGATACATTCACAAAATCCGGCGGAAACACACAGCCAATGTGCCATTCGAGGCCTTCAGCCCGAGAATGTCTGACGGGGCTCATATTCCCGGGAATGCATATTAACCTCGGAAGCCGAAATTCTCAAGTCAGGGGTCACTACCGACGTCAGTTAGGTAATAATGGGGTCACGGTTTTGATACAATCCCGATATCCGTTCAAAATACATAGCCACTGTTCCATTCCCGACCGTTAGCCCGGCATTGTATGAGAGGGCTGATATCCCTGAGAGGGAATATGAACCTCGGTAGCTGGAATTCTTATGTCAGGGGTGACTACGAGCGTCAATTTGGTGATAACGGGGTGACGGTTTCGATACATTCCCAAAATTCGGCGGAAATTCACAGCCGCTGTGCCATTCCAGACCTTTAGCCCGACAATGTCTGACAGGGTTGATACGCCCGAGAATGAATATCAACCTCGGTAGCCGAAATTATCAAGTCAAGAGTCACTACCGGCGTCAGTTAGGTGATAATGGGATCACGGTTTTGATACCTTCCCGATATTCGTCCAAAATACACAGTCACTGTGCCATACCCGACCGTTAGGCCGACATTGTATGACAGGGCTGATATCCCTGAGGTGGAATATGAACCTCGGTAGCTGAAGTTCTTATGTCAGGGGTGACTACAGCCGTCAATTTGGCGGTAAGGGGGTCACGGTTTTGATATATTCCCGATATCCGTTCAAAATACACAGCCACTGTGCCATACCCGACCGTTAGGCCGACATTGTCTGACAGGGCTGATATCCCTGAGATGGAATATGAACCTCGGTAGCTGAAATTCTTATGTCAACGGTGACTGCAGCCGTCAATTTGGTGATAAATGGGGTCATAGTTTAGATACATTCCCGATATCCGTTCAAAATACACAACAACTGTGCCATACCCGTCCGTTAGGCCAACATTGTATGACAGGGCTGATATCCCTGAGGTGGAATATGAACCTCGGTAGCTGAAGTTCTTATGTCAAGGGTGACTACAGCCGTCAATTTGGTGATAAGGGAGTTACGGTTTTGATACATTCCTCAAATCCTGCGGAAACACACAGCCACTGTGCCTTTCCAGACCTTTAGCCCGACAATGTCTGACTGGGTTGATATTCCCGAGAATGAATATCAACCTCGGTAGCCAAAATTCCCAAGTCAGGGGTCACTACCGACGTCAATTAAGTAATAATGGGGTCACGGTTTTGATACATTCCCGATATCCTTTCAAAATACACAGCCACTGTTCTATTCCAGACCGTTAGCCCGACATTGTATGAGAGTCTGATATCCCTGAGAGTGAATATGACCCTCGGTAGCTGGTATTCTTATGTCAGGGGTGACTACGACCGTCAATTTGGTGATAATTGGGGTCACGGTTTTGATACATCCCGATATTCGTCCAAAATACACAGCCACTGTGCCATACCCGACCATTAGGCCGACGTTGTATGACAGGGCTGATATCCCTGAGATTGAATATGAACCTCGGTAGGAGAAATTCTTATGTCAGGGGTGAGTACAACCGTCAATTTGGTGATAATGGGGTCACGGTTTTGATACATTCCCGAAATCCGTTCAAAATACACAGCCACTGTGCCATACCCGACCGTTAGGCCGACGTTGTCCGACAGGGCTGATATCCCTGAGATGGAATATGAACCTCGGTAGCTGAAATTCTTATGTCAGGGGTGACTACAGCCGTTAATTTGCTGATAATTGGGGTCACGCTTTTGATACATTCCCGATATCCGTTCAAAATACACAGCCAATGTGCGATACCCGACCCTTAGGCCGACATCGTATGACAGGGCTAATATCCCTGAGATGGAATATGAACCTCGGTAGCTGGAATTCTTATGTCAGGGGTGACTACAGCCGTCAATTTGGTGATAATGGGGTTACGGTTTTGATACATTCCCGCTATCCGTTCAAAATACACAACCACAGTTCCTGACCCGACCGTTAGGCCGACATTGTATTACAGGGCTGATAACCCTGAGGTGGAATATGGATCTCGGTAGCTGAAATTCTTATGTTAGGGGTGACTACAGCCGTCAATTTGCTGACAAGGGGGTCACGGTTTTGCTACATTCACAAAATCCGGCGGAAACACACAGCCACTGTGCCATTCCAGACCTTTAGCCCGACAATATATCTGACTGGGCTGATATTCCCGAGAATGAATATCAACCTCGGTAGCCGAAATTCTCTAGTCAGGGGTCACTACCGACGTCAGTTAGGTAATAATGGGGTCAGGGTTTTAATACATTCCCGATATTCGTCCAAAATACACAGCCACTGTGCCATGCCCGACCGTTAGGCCGACGCTGTATGACAGGGCTGATATCCCTGAGATGGAATATGAACCTCGGTAGCTGAAATTCTTATGTCAGGGGTGACTACAGCCGTCAATTTGGTGATAATTGGGATCACTGTTTTGATACATTCCCGATATCCTTTCAAAATCCAGAGCCACTGTGCCATTCCCGTCCGTTAGCCCGACATTGTATGAGAGGGCTGATATCCCTGAGAGGGAATATGACCCTCTGTAGCTGGAATTCTTATGTCAGGAGTGACTACGACCGTCAATTTGGTGATAATGGGGTCATGGTTTTGATACATTCCCGAAATCCGTTCAAAATAGACAGCTATTGTGCCATTCCCGACCGTTAACCCGACATTGTATGAGAGGGCTGATATCCCTAAAATGGAATATGAACCTCCGTATTGTTATGTCAGGGGTGACTACGACCGTCAATGTAGAGGTAAGGAGGTCTCTGTTTTGATACATTCCCGATATCCGTTCAAACTACACAGCCACTGTGCCATACCCGACCGTTAGGCCGACGTTGCCTGACAGGGCTGATATCCCTGAGATGGAATATGAACCTCGGTAGCTGAAATTCTTATGTCAGGGGTGGCTACAGCCGTCAATTTGGTGATAATTGGGATCACGGTTTTGATACATTCCCGATATCCTTTCGAAATACACAGCCACTGTGCCATTCCCGACCGTTAGCCCGACATTGTATGAGAGGGCTGATGTCCCTTAGAGGGAATATGAACCTCGGTAGCAGGAATTCTTATGTCAGGGGTGACTACGACCGTCAATTTGGTGATAATTGGGGTCACGGTTTTGATACATTCCCGATATTCGTCCAAAATACACAGCCACTGTGCCATACCCGACCGTTAGACCGACGTTGTATAGCAGGGCTGATATCCCTGAGGTGGAATATGAACCTCGGTAGCTGAAATTCTTATGTCAGGGTTGACTATAGCCGTCAATTTGGTGATACTTGGGGTCACGGTTTTGATATATTCCCGATATCCGTTCAAAATACACAGCTACGGTGCCATTCCCGACCGTTAGCCCGACATTGTATGAGAGGGCTGATATCCCTAAAATGGAATATGAACCTCGGTATTGTTATGTCAGGGGTCACTGCGACAGTCAATGTCGTGATAAGGGGGTCACGGTTTTGATGCATTCCCAAAATACGGCGGAAACACACAGCCACTGTGCCATTCCAGATCTTTAACCCGACAATGTCTGACAGGGCTGATATTCCCGAGAATGAATATCAACCTCGGTAGCCGAAATTCTAATGTCAGGGGTTACTACGGGCGTCAATTAGATTATATACGGTCACGATTTTGATACATTTTCAATATCCGGTGAAAATACACAGCCACTGTTCTTTTTCCGAGCTTCAATCTGATATTTCCTAACCTAGCTGATATCCCCGAGAGGGATCGTCAACCTCGGTAGCTGTAATTCTTATGTCAGGGGTGACTACGACCGTTAATTTCGTTATAAGGAGGTCACGGTGTTGATACATTTCCGAAATCCGGCGGAAACACGCAGTGACTGTGCCATTCCGGACCTTTAGCCCTACAATTTCTGACAGGGCTAATATTTCCGAGAAGGAATATTAGTCTCGGCAGCCGAAATTCTAATGTCAGTGGTGGCTACGGGCGTCAATTAGGTGATAATGTGTCACGATGTTGATATATTTTCAATATCCGGGGAAAATACACAGCCACTGTACTTTTCCCGAGCATCAGCTCGATATTTCCTAACCCAGCTGATATCCCCGAGAGGGAACATCGACCTCGGTAGCTGAAAATTTCATGTCAGTGGTGACTACGGGGTCATGGGGGTGATAAGAGGCAACGCGCTTTTGATACATTCCTGATATCTGGTCAAAATACACAGCCACTGTTCCATTCCCGACCCCTATCCCGACATTGTGTGATAGGGCTGATATCCATGAGAGGGAATATCATCATCGATAGCTGGAATTCTCATGTCAGGGGTCACTACCACCGTCAATTTGGTGATAAGGGGGTCACGGTATTGATACATTCCCAATATCCGGCGGAAACACACATCCTCTGTGCCATTCCAGACCTTTAGCCCGACAATGTCTGACAGGTCTGATATTCCTGAGAAGGAATATCAACCTTGGTAGCCGAAATTCTAATCTCAGGGGTGACTACGGGCGTCATTTAGGTGATAAGGGGCCACGATTTTGATACATTTTCAATATCCGGTGAAAATAGACAGCCACTGTACTTTTCCCGAGCTTCGGCCCGATATTTCCTACCCCACCTGATATCCCCGAGAGGGAGCATCATCCTCGGTAGCTGAAATTCTCATGTGAGGGATGACTACAGCCGTAAATGTGGTGATAATAGGATAACAGTTTCCATACATTCCCAAAATCCGGCGGAAACACGCAGCCACTGTGCCATTCCAGACCTTTAGCCCGACAATGTCTGACAGGGCTGATATCCCCGAAAAGGAATATGACGCTCAGTAGCTTAAATTGTCATGTCAGGGGTGTCTACGGCCGTCAGTTAGGTTATAAGGGGGTCACGGTTCTGATACATTCTTAATATCCGTTTGAAATACACAGCCGCTGTGCCATTCTCGGCCTTTAGCCGGACATTGTCTGACAGGTCTGATATCCCCAAGAGGGAATATCAATCTCGGTAGCTGAAATTTTCATGTCAGTGGTGACTACGGGGTCATTGATGTGATAAGCTTTTGATACATTCCTGATATCCGTTCAAAATACACAGCCGCATTGCCACTCCCGACCCTTAACCCGACATTGTCTGACATGGCTGATATCCCCGAAAGGGAATATCGACCTCGATAGCTGTAATTTTCACGTCAGTGGTGATTTCGGGTGTCAATTGGTTGATATGGGGCTCTCGGATTTGATACCCCCCCCCCCCCCCGAATATCCGATGGAAATGCACAGCCATTGTGCCCTTTCCAAGCTTTAGCCCGATATTTCCTAACCGACCTGATATCTTCGAAAGGGAAGATTGACCTCGTTAGCTGATATGCCCATGTCATTGATGACTACGTGCGTCAGTTAGGTGATAAGGTGGTCCCGATTTTGATTTTTGATGCATATCCGCTATCCGGCTGAAATACACAGCCACTGTGCAATTTCTTACCTTCAGCCCGACATCTCCTAAAAGGGCTGAGATCCCCGAGAGGGAATATTAACCTCGGTAGCTGAGATTCTCCTGTTAGGGTTGACTATGGGCGTCGGTTAGGTGATCCTGGGTTCACGACTTTGATACATTCCCAATATCCGACGGAAATACACAGCCACTGTGCCATCCCAAGCCTTAAGCCCAACATTTCCTGACAGGGCTGATATCCCCGAGAGGGGACGTTAACCTCAGTAGCTAAGATTTTCTTGTTTGGGGTGACTACGGGCGTCAGTTAGGTGATAAAGGGGTCATGATTTTGATACATTCCCGATAACAGGGAGAAAGACACATTTACTGTGCCATTCCCTACCTTCAGTCCGATATTTTCTAACAGGTCTGATATTCCCGAGAGGGAATATCAACCTCGGTAGCTGAGATTCTCCTGTCAGGGGTGACCACGGGCGTCAGTTAGGTGATAATGAGGTAACGATTTTGATATATTCCCAATACCCGGTGGAAATACACGGTTACTGTACCATTCCCGAGCTTCAGCCTGATATTTCCTAACAGGGGTAAAATCCCCGAGAGGGAATATTAACCTCGGTAGCTGAGATTCTCCTGCCAGTGGTGACTACGACTGTCAATTTGGTGATAAGGGGGTCACGGCTTTGATACATCTCCAAAATTCGGCGGTAATTCAGAGCCACTGTGCAATTCCAGATCTTTATCTCGACATTGAAAGACAGGGCTGATATCCCTAAGAAGGAATATCAACTTCGGTAGCTTACATTCTCGTGTAAGAGGTGACTGCAGGCGTCAGTCAGGTGAGAAGGGGGTCTCGGCTTTGATATATTCCCAATATCCGGCGGAAATACACGGCCACTTTGCCATTCTTGACCTTTAGCTTAACATTGTCTGACAGGGCTAATGTCCCCGAGAGGGAATACCTCGGTAGCGGAAATTCTCATGTCAGGGGTGACTACGCAGGTCAATTGGGTGATATGGGGTTCACAGTTTTGATACCTTCCCTATATCCGGTGGAAATGCACAGCCACTATGCCGTTTCCGATCTTTAGCCCAGTATTGTCTGACAGGGCTGGACTTCGGGAAAGGTATATCCTCCTCAGTGGCTGAAGTTCTCACGTCAGTGGTGACTACAGGCTTCAATTACGTGATAAGGGGGCCACGGTTTTAATATATTCACAATATCCGGTGGAAATACACAAGCATTGTGCCATTCTCGACCTTTAGCCCAACATTGTCTGACAGGGCTAATATCCCCGAGAGGGAATATCAACCTCGGTAGCTGAAATTTTCATGTCAGGGGTGACTATAGGGTCATTGAGGTGATAAAGGTGCCACGCTCCTGATACATTCCTGATATCCGTTCAAAATACACAGCCACATTGCCATTTTCCGACCCTTAGCCCGACCGTGTTCGACAGGGCTGATATCCCCGAAAGGGAATATCAACCTCGGTAGCTGAAATTCTCACGTCAGTGATGATTGCGGGCGTCAGTTGGGTGATATGGGGCTCACGGTTTTGATACCTTCCCAATATCCGGTGGAAATACACAGCCAGTATGCCGTTTCCGATCTTTAGCCCGATATTTCCTAAACGACCTGATATCCTCGAGAGGGAAAATTGGCCTCGGTAGCTGAGATGCTCCTGTCAAGGATGACTACGTGCGTTAGTTAGCTGATAAGGGTGTCAGGATCTTTAGCCCGATATTTCCTAAACGACCTGATATCCTCGAGAGGGAAGATTGGCCTCGGTAGCTGAGATGCTCCTGTCAAGGATGACTACGTGCGTTAGTTAGGTGATAAGGGTGTCAGGCATTTGATGCATTTCCGATATCGGGGGAGAAATACGCAGCCATTGTGCAATTTCTGGCATTCAGCCCGCCCGACATCTCCTGAGAGGGCTGAGATCCCCGAGAGGGAATATTAACCTCGGTAGCTGAGATTCTCCTATTAGGGGTGACTATAGGCGTCAGTTAGGTGATACTGGGTTCACAACTTTCATACATTCCCAATATCCGCTGGAAATTCACAGCCACTGTGCCATTCCATGCCTTCAGCCCAACATTTCCCGACAGGACTGATAACCCCGAGAGGGAATATTAACCTCGGTAGCTAAGATTCCCATACTGGTGGTGACTACGGGCGTCACTTAGGTGATAAGGGGGTCACAATTTTGATACATTCCTGATAACAGGGGGAAAGACACATCCACTGTGACATTCGCTGCCTTCAGCCCGATATTTCCTAACAGGGCTGATATTCCCGAGAGGGAATATCAACCTCGATAGCTGAGATTCTCCTGTCAGGGGTGACCACGGGAGTCAGTTAGGTGATAATGGGGTAACGATTTTGATACATTCTCAATATCCGGTGGAAATGTACAGCCACTGTGCCATTCTTGACCTTTAGCCCAACATTGTCTGACAGGGCTAATATCCCCGTGAGGGAATATCAACCTCGGTAGCTGAAATTTTCATGTCAGGGGTGAACACGGGGTCATTGAGGTGATAAAAGGGGACACGCTTTTGATACATTCCTGATATCCGTTCAAAATACACAGCCACACTGCCATTCCCGACCCTTAGCCCGACATTGTCTGACAGGACGGATATCCCCGAAAGGGAATATCAACCTCGGTAGCTGAGATTCCCTTGTCAATGATGACTACGGACGTAAGTTATGTGATACGTGGATCATATTTTGATTCATGCCAAATATCCCAAGGGAATACACATCCACAGTCCGATACTTGACCTTTAGCCAAACATTGTCTAATAGGGCTGATATCCCGAGTTGGAATATCAACACCGGCAGCCAAGATTCTCATTTCAGGGGTGAATATGGACGTCATTTATGTGATGGAGGGAGGAGGGGGGAGGGGGTTCACGCTTTTGACACAAGCCCAATATCCGATAGAAATACATCTCCATGTGCGATACCCGACCTTCAGCCCGACATTGTCTGACAGGGCTGATATTCCCAAGAGAAAATATCAACACCAGCATCCGAGATTCTCATTTCAGGGGTGACTACGGACGTCCGTTTTCTAATATAGTGGGGGAGGGGGGCTCACGATTTTAATACTTGCCCAATATCCAATGGAAATACACTGCAACTGTGAGATAGCCGACCTTTAGCCCAATATTGTCTCACAGGGCTGATATCTGCAAGATGGAATATCAACGCCCGCAGCCACGATTCTCATGTCAGAGGTGACTACGGACGTCAGTTATGTGATAAAGGGGGTCACGATTCTGATACATGTTCAATATCCGATGGAAATACACCACCATTGTGCAATAAACGATCTTCATCCCGAGATTGTCTGACAGATCTGATATCTCCTAGAGGGAATATCAAATCCGACAGCCACGATTATCATGGCAGGAGTGACTACGGGCGTCAGTTGTGTGATAGCGGAGGGGGGGGGGGTGGATTGGGGGGGGGCACGATTTTGATAAATGCCCAATATCTGATGGAAATACACCGCCACTGTGCGATAGCCGCCCTTTATCTCAACATTGTCTGACTGGGCTGCTATCCGCAAGAGTGATTATCAACACCCGCAGCCGAGATTTACATGTTAGGTGTTACTATGGACGTAGGTTATGTGATAAGAGGTCACAATTTTGATACATGTCCAATACACCTCCACTGTGCGATAGCCGACCTTTAGTCCGACAATGTTTGACAGGGCGGATATCCCGTGGGGGGGTATCCAAAAATATCAACACCGGCCGCTGAGATTGTCATGTCAAGTATAACGTCAGTAAAGTGATAAAGGGGTCACGATTTTGATACATGCCCAATATCCGAGGAAACTACACAACCCCTGTGCGATACCCGACCTGCAGCCCGACAGTGTCGGACAGGGCTGATATCCCCGAGAGAGAATATCAACATCGGCAGCCATAATTTTCATGGCTGGTGTGACTACGGACGTCAGTTACGTAACGTGGGGGGGGGGGGGGGGGGTCATATGTTTGATACATGCCTACTATCCGAAGGAAATACACAGCCCCTGTGCCATACCCCAACATCGTGTTACAGGGCAGAACTGTGTTTCCTAATACTAATGGGCCGAAGTATATATGATCTCCAAGTTTAGAGTGGGGGTTCAGTAAAGTAATGGTCATGGATCTCTACCACGAACCGACCGTGGTTCGACGCGCAATGTGGTGTTAGAAGTGCAAAGATACCAGCGATGTGAAGTTAATTACTTATTCCTAATTTGACATTTTAACAATTTTTATTCCATCAAAACAGGAAAAATGGCATCTGCTGATGGGTGGCACAAATGAAGACGAGTTGATTGACATGTTGCCCTTCCCCATATGACCCCATTTTATGGGGCAACCAAGGCCCTAAAAGTGACAACCTCCCAGAGAACCTACTAAATGGGCAAATCTGATCAAATAAAAGGTGCTGTAGGGTAGCATAAGTGAAGACGAGTTGATTGACATGTTGCCCGTCCCCGTATGACCCCTCTTTATGGGGCGACCAAGGCTCGAAAAGTGACAACCTCCCAGAAAACATTCTACATGGGCAAATCTGATCAAATAAAAGGTGCTGCAGGGTGGCACAAATGAAACCGGGTTGATTGACATGTTGCCCGTTCCCATTTGATTCCCTCTTTATGGGGCAAACAAGGCCCTAAAAGTGACAACCTAACCTCCCAGAAAACCTTCTAGATGGGCAACTCTGGTCAAACAAAAGGTGCTTGCTTTGGGGTGGCACAAATGAAGACGAGTTGATTGACATGTTGCCCGTCCCCATATGACCCCTCTTTATGGGGCAACCAAGGCCCTAAAAGTGACAACCTCCCAGAAAACCTTCTAGATGGGCAAATCTGATCAAATAAAAGGTGCTGTAGGGTGGAACAAATAAAGACGAGATGATTGACGTGTTGCCCGTCCCCATATGACCCCTCTTTATGGGGAACCAAGGCCCTAAAAGTGACAACCTCAAAGAAAACGTTCTAGATGGGCAAATCTGATCAAATAAAGGGTGCTGTAGGGTGGCACAAACGAGGGCGAGTTGATTGACATATTGCCCGTATTGACATCGCGGATAAACTTGCGTTTACCTAGCAGATAGTTTCCGCGAGTATATCTCCGAGTTTAACACGAGATTAACGCGAGTTAATCCGAGATGTCAATGCGTGTTTATCCGTGCGGTTAACGCGAGTTTATCCGGGAGGTAATGCGCGAGGTTAACGCGAGTTTGTCCCTAATGTTAACGTGAGTTTCTCAGCGAATTCATCAGCAAGGTTAGCACGAGTTTAATCCGAGTTTATCCGTGAGTTTATCCACGAGTTTAACGCTTGTTTAATGCGCGTTGTGTTTAACGCACGGTAATCCTCGTGGTTAACTCGAGTTTATCCGTGAGATTAACACGAGTTTAACGGGAGTCTGTTCGCGAGATTAACGCGAGTCTACCCGTGAGGTTAACGCCAGTTTGACGCCAGTTTAGTCGAGTTGAACGCGCGTTTATCCGCGATGTTAACGCGGGTATATGCGCGGGGTTAACGCGAGATTAATGCGCGTTCGTCCGCGGTTTTGGCACTAGTCTATCCGTTAGGTTAACGCGAGTTTATCCGCAAGTTTAGCATGTGTTTAACGCGAGTTTATCGGCGATGTTAGCGCGAGGTTATCACGAGTTTATCTGCGAGGATAACGCGCATTTGGCGCGAGTTTATACGCGAAGTTAACACGAGGTTATCCGCGCGGCTATCTCGAGTTTAACGCGAGTTTATCGACGATGTTAACGTGAGGTTATGCGCGAGGTTTTTGCGAGTTTATCCACCTTCTTAGCTCGAGTACAACGCGATGTTAACTCGAGTTTAAAGCGAATTAGTCCTCGAGGTTATCCCGAGTTAATGCGCGTTGTTAGCGAGAGGTAACCCGCGATGTTAACTCAAGATTAACGCGAGCTTATGCGTGGGGATAGCGCGCGTTTAACGCGAGTTTATCCGGAATATTAATGCTAGTTTATGCGCAAGGATATTGCGAGTTTATCCGCGATATTATTTAGTGCGAGTTTATCCGGGAGGTTAACGCGAGTTTATCCTGGAGGTTAACTCGAGTTTAACGCGCGTTTATCGGCGATGTTTACACGAGGTTAACACGAGTCCACCCACGAGATTAACACGTCTTTGGCGCGAGTTTATCGGCGATGTTAAAGTGAGTTTATGTGCGAGGTTATCGCTAATTTATGCGCGTTCTTAGCGCGAGTTAAACGCGATGTTACGCGAGTATGAGGCGAGTTTATCCGCGAGGTCATCGCTAGTTTGACGCGAGTACATCCGCAACGTTAACGGGAGTTTAACGCGAGTTAATACGCAAGGTTAACGCCAATGTACTCGCGAGGTTAACTCGAGTTTAACGTGCGTTTATACGCGAGATTGGGGCGATTTTGACGGGTGTTCATCCCCGCGGTTAACGCGAGTTTTACGCGAGTTTGACACGAGTTTATCCGCGTCGTTAGACGAGTGTGACGCGAGATTAACGCTGGTTTATCCGTGAGGTTAAGACGTGCTTAAGGCGAGGATATCCACAAGGCTAAGGCGAGTTTAACACGAGTTTATCCGCTGGGTTAACGCAAGTTTATCGCGAGGTTAACGCGAGTTTTGCGCGAGTTTTTCCGCGGAGTTAACACGAGATTATCTGCGAGTTAATCCGCGAGGTTAAAGCGTGTTTGTCCGTGAGTGTAACGCTAGTTTATACCCGTGGTTAAAGCGAGATTAACGCGAGCTAGTCCTTGAGGTTAACGCATGTTTATCCGTATGGTTAGTGCGCGTTTGGCGCGAGAATATCCGCGAGTTGATCCGGGAGGTTAACGCATGTTTGTCCGTGAGGTTAATGCGAGTTCGTCCGCTAGTTTAACGCAAGTTTAACGCAAATTTAACGCAAATTAATTCACGATGTGAACGTGTGTCTACCCGTGAATTTAACGCGAATTTATGCCCGAGGAAATGGCGAGTTTAACGCGAGTTTAACGATAGTTAATCCGCCAGGTTAACATGCGCTTATACCCAAGGTTAATGCAAAATTAACGCGAGTTAATCAGCGAGGTTAACGCGTGTTTATACACGGGATGAGCGCGATTGTATGGGTGACGATAATGCGAGATTATCTAACTGACGGCGTAGTCACCCCTGATATGAGAATTTCAGCTACTGAGGTTCATATTCCTTCTCGGGGATATCAACCCTGTCAGACATTGTCGGGCTAAAGGTCTGGAATGGCACAGCGTCTGTATGTTTCCGCCGGAATTTTGGGAATGCATTAAAACCGTGACCCCATTATCATTACATTTACGGTCGTAGTCACCCCTGACATAAGAATTTCAGCTACCGAGGTTGATGTTCCCTCTCGGGGATATCAGCTGGGTTAGGAAATATCGGGCCGAAGCTCTGGAAAAGTACAGTGGCTGTGTATTTTCACCGGATATTAAAAATGTATCAAGATCGTGACCCCTTATTACCTAATTGACGCCCGTAGTCACCCCTGACATTAGAATTTCAGCTACCGAGGTTGGTATTCCTTCTCGGGTTTATCAGCCCTGTCAGACATTGTCGGGCTAAATGTCTGGATTGGCACAGCGGCTGTGTGTTTCCGCCGGATTTTGGGAATGTATCAAAACCGTGACCCCCCTTATCACCTAATTGACGGTCGTAGTCAACCCTAACATGAGAAGTTCATCCTCTCGGGGATATCAGTCCTATCAGACAATGCCGGGCTAGGGGTCGGGAATTGCACAGTGGCTGTGTATTTTGACCGGATATCAGGAATGTGTCAAAGCCTGGCCTCTTATCACCTCAATGACCCCATAGTCACCAATGACATGAACATTTCAACTACCGAGGTCGATATTCCCTCCCGGGGATATCAGACCTGTCAGACAATGTCCGGCTAAAGGTCGAGAATGGCACAGTGGCTGTGTATTTCAAACGGATATTGGAAATGTATCAGAACCGTGACCCCCTTATAACCTAACTGAGGGTCGTAGTCACCCCTGACATGAGAATTTAAGCTACTGATGTTCATATTCCTTCTCGGGGATATCAGCCCTGTCAGACATTGTCGGGCTAAAGGTCTGGAATGGCACAGAGGCTGTGTGTTTCCGCCGGATTTGGGGAATCTATCAAAACCGTAACCCCTTTATCACCAAATTGACGGTCGTAGTCACTCCTCACATGAGAATTTCAGCTATCGAGGTTGATTTTCCTTCTCGGGAATATCAGCCCTGTCAGACATTGTCGGGATAAAGGTCTGGAATCGCACAGGGGCTGTGTGTTTCAAAGGGATATTGGGAATGTATCGGAATCGTGACCCCCTTATAATTTAACTGATGGCCGTAGTCACCCCTGACATGAGAATTTAAACTACTCAGGTTGATATTTCTTCTCGGCGATTTCAGTCCTGTCAGACATTGTCGGGTTGAAGGTCTGAAATGGCACCGTGGCTGTGTGTTTTAGCCTGATTTTGAAATGTATCAAAACCGTGACCCCCTTATCACCAAATTGGCGGTCGTAGTCACCCATAACATCAAAATTTCACCTACTGAGGTTGATATTCTCCCTCGGGGATATCAGACCTGTCAGACAATGTCTGGATAAAGGTCGAGGATGGCACAGTGGCTGTGTATTTCAAACTGATATTGGGAAGGTATCTGAACCGTGACCCCCTTATAACCTAACTGACGGCCGTAGTCACCACTGACATGAAAATTTAAGCTACTGAGGTTGATGTTCCTTCTCGGGGATATCAGCCCTGTCAGATTTTGCCGGGCGGAAGGTCTGGAATGGCACAGTGGCTGTGTGCTTCAGCCGGATTTGGGGAATGTATCAAAACCGTGACCCCCATATCACCAAATTGACGGTCGTAGTCATCCCTAACATGAGAATTTCAGCTACCGAGGCTGATATTCCCTCTCAGGGATATCAGCCCTGTCAGGCAATGTCGGGCTAGGGGTCGGAAATTTCACAGTGGCTGTGTATTTTGACCGGATATCAGGAATGTATCAAAAGCCTGGTCTCTTGTTACCTCAGTGACCCCGTAGTCAGCACTGACATGGAGATTTCAGCTACCGAGGTTTATATTCCCTCTCGGGGATATCAGACCTGTCAGACAATGTCCGGATAAAGGTCGAGAATGGCACAGTGGCTGTGCATTTCAAATGGGTATTGGGGCCGTATCTGAACAGTGGCCCCTGATAACCTAACTGACGGCCGTATTCGACCCTGACATGAGAATTTAAGCTACTGAGGTTGATATTCTTTCTCGGAGATATCAGCCCTGTCAGACATTGTCGGGCTGAAGGTCTGGAATGGCACAGTGGCTGTGTGTTTCAGCAGAATTTTGGGAATGTATCCAAACCGTGACCCCCATATCAACAAATTGACGGTCGTAGTCATCCCTAACATGAGAATTTCAGCTACCGAGGTTGATATTCCCTCTCAGGGATATCAACCCTATCAGCCAATGTCGGGCTAGGGGTCGGGAATGGCACAATGGCTGTGTATTTTGACCGGATATCAGGAATGCATCAAAAGCCTGGCCTCTTATCACCTCAATGACCCCGTAGTCACCAATGACATGAACATTTCAACTACCGAGGTCGATATTCCTTCTCGGGAATATTAGCCCTGTCAGACATTGTCGGGCTAAAGGTCGAGAATGGCACAGTGGCTGTGTATTTCAAACGGACATTGGGAATGTATCAGAAGCGTGACCCCCTTATAACCTAACTGGCGGCCGTAGTCACCCCTGACATGAGAATTTATTTAAGCTACTGAGGTTTATATTCCTTCTCGGGGATATCAGCCCTGTCAGACATTGTCGGCCTGAAGATCGGGAATGGCACGGTGGCTGTGTGTTTCCGCCGGATTATGGGAATGTATCGAAACCGTGACCCCCTTATCACCAAACTGACGGTCGTAGTCACCCCTGACATGAGAATTTCAATTATCGAGGTTGATATTCCCTCTCAGGGATATCAGCCCTTTCCGACTATATCAGGCTGGGGGGTCGGCAATGGCACAGTGGCTGTGTATTTTGATCGGATATCATTAATGTATCAAAAGCCTGGCCTCTTATCACTTCAATGACCCCGTAGTCGCCACTGACATGAAACTTTCGACTTCTGAGGTTGATATTCACTCTCGGGGATATCAGACCTGTCAGACAATGTCCAGCTAAAGGTCGAGAATGGCACAGTGCCTGTGTATTTCAAACGGATATTGGGAATGTATCAGAACCGTGAACCTCTCATAACCTAACTGAAGGCCGTAGTCAACACTGACATGATAATTTAAGCTTCTGAGGTTGATATTCCTTCTCGGAGATATCAGCCCTGTCATACATTGTCGGCCTAAAGATCTAGAATGGCACAGTGGTTGTGTATTTTCACCGGATATTGGAAATGTATCAAAATCGTGACCCCTTATCACCTAATTGACGCCCGTAGTCACCCCTTACATTAGAATTTCGGCTACCGAGGTTGATATTCCCTCTCGGGAATATCAGCCCTGTCACAAAGTGTCGGGCGAAAGATCAGGAATGGCACAGAGGCTGTGTATTTTTAACGGATGTCGGGAATGTATCAAAACCGAGACCCCCTTATCACCTGACTGACGCCCGCAGTCACTCGTTACATGAGAATTTAAGCTACTGAAGTTGATATTCCTTCTTAGGGATATTAGCCCTGTCAGGCAATGTCGGGATAAAGGTCAGGAATGGAACAATGGCTGTGAATTTCCGCCGGCTTTTGGGAATGTATCACCACCGTGACCCCCTTATCACCAAATCGACTGTCGTAGTCACCTATGACATGAGTATTTCAGCTACTGAATTGCATATTCCCTCTCAGGGATATCAGCCCTGTCATACAATGTCATGATAACGGTCGGGAATGGCAAAGTGGCTGTGTATTTTGAACGGATATCGGCAATGTATCAAAACCGTGACCCCATTATCACCTAACTAACGCCGGTAATGACCAGTGACTTGAGAATTTCGGCTACGGATGTCAATATTCATTCTCGGCAATATCAGCCCTGTCAGACATTGTCGGGCTAAATGTCTGGAATGGCACAGTGGCTGTGCGTTTCCACCGGATTTTGGAAATGTATCAAAATCGTGACCCCCTTATCACCAGATTGACGGTCGTAGTCACCCCTGACATGAGAATTTCTGCTACCGAGATTGATATTCCCTCTCAGGGATATCATCCGTATCAGACAATGTCAGGCTAATTTTCGGGAATGGCACAGTGGGTGTGTATTTTGAACTGATCTCGAGAATGTATCAAAACTGTGACCCCCTAGTCACCTGACTGACTCTCGTAGGCAGCCCTTACATGAGAATTTAAGCTACCGATGTTTATATTCCTTCTCTGTGATATCAGCCCTGTCAGATAAGTCCGGGATAAAGCTCGGAAAGGGCACAGTGGCTGTGTACTTCCACCGGATATTGGGAAGGTATCAAAACCATGACCTCCCCCCCCCCCCCCACCCATATCACCAGATTGACGCCTGCAGTCACCACTGACGTGAGAATTTCAGCTACCGAGGTTGATATTCCCTTTCGGGGATATCAGCCCTGTCAGACAATGTCGGGCTAAGGGTTGGGAATGGCAATGTGGCTATGTATTTTGAAAGGATGTCAGGAATGTATCAAAAGCGAGGCCCCTTATCACCTCAATGACCCCGTAGTCACCCCTGCCATGAAAATTTCAGCTACCGAGGTTGATATTCCCTCTCGGGGATATTAGCCCTGTGAGATAAGGGCGAGAATGGCACAATGCCTGTGTATTTCCGCCGGATATTGGGAAGGTTTCAAAACCGTGACCCCCATATCACACAATTAACGCGCGTAGTCACCCCTGACATGAGAAGTTTTGCTACCGAGGTTGATATTCCTTCTCGGGAATATCAGCCCTGTCAGACAATGTCGGGCTAAAGGTCTGGAATGGCACAGTGGTTGTGTGTTTCCGCCGGATTTTGGGAATGTATCAAAACCGTGACCCCCTTATCACCAAATTGACGGTCGTAGTCACCCCTGACATGAGAATTTCAGCTACCGAGGTTGACGTTCCATCTCGGGGATATCGGCTGGGTTAGGAAATATCAGACTGAAGCTCGGGAAAAGTACAGTGCCGTGTATTTGCACCAGATATTGTGAATGTATCAAAATCGTGATCGCCCTTATCACCTGTTTGACTGCCCGTAGTCACCCCGACCGGAGAATCTAAGCTACCGTGGTTGATACTCTCTCCCGGAGATATCAGCCCTGTCTGGAAGTGTCGGGCTGAAAGTCGAGAATGGCACAGTGGCTGTGTATTTCCACCGGATATTAGGAATATATCAAAATCGTTACCCCCTTTATCACCTAACTGACGCCCGTAGTCACCCCCGACAGGAGAATCTCAGCTACCGAGGTTAATATTCCCTCTCGGGGATATCCGCCCTGTTAGGTAGTATCGGCCTGAAGCTCTGGGATGATACAGTTGCTGTATATTTCCACCAGATATTGTGAATGTATCAAATCGAGACCCCTTTATTAACCTAACTCACCCCCGTAGTCACCCCTGACAGGAGAATCTCAACTACCGAGGTTGATATTCTCTCTCGAAGGTATCAGCCCTGTCTAGAAGTTTCGGTCTGAAGGTCGGGGATAGCACAGCGGCTGTCTATTTCCATCGGATATTGTGAATGTATCAAAATCGTTAGCCCCTTTTCATCTAACTGACGCCCGTAGTAACCCCTGACAGGAGAATCTCACCTACCGAGGTTGATATATCCTCTCGAGGATATCCGCCCTGTTAAAAAATGTCGGCCTGAAGCTCAGGAATGATAGAGTGGCTGTGTATTTCCACCAGATATTGTGAATGTATCAAAATCGTGAACCCCTTATCACCTAACTCACGCCCGTAATCACACCGACAGGAGAAGCTCAGATACCGAAGTTGATATTCTCTCTCGGGGATATGAGCCCTGTCTGGAAATGTCGGGCTGAAGGTCGGAATGGCGCCGTGGATGTGTCTTTTCACCGGATATCGGGAATGTATCAAAATCGCGACCCCTTATCACCTACGGATATTGGGAATGTATCAAAATCGGGACCCCCTTATCACCTAACTGACGCCCGTAGTCACCCCTGACAGGAGAATCTCATCAATTGGACATGTAAATATATTACGCTCATCACCAACCTGACGTCATAGTCACCGCAGACATTAGAAACACAGCTCAGGGGCTAATATTTCCTGGCAGAGATATCAGCCCTGTCAGACATTATCGGGCTGAAGGGCAGGTCTCGCACAATGGCTGTGCATTGCACAAGCTTGTCCCGTGTCACGTAACATTCGTTTTTTTCCCAAGACATGGGAATCTCGGCCGACGGGTCTGATTTTTCGCACCAGAGTAATCCACCCTGTCAAATATAGTTATACTGGATGCCTGGCCTTGCACAGTGGCAAACGTCATGCCAGTTCTATGTTAGGAAACTTCGATATTGTTCTACACTGCGCTATAACCTGAGATACAAATTTCGTCAGAATCGGTCGGGAATTGGAGATTATAAATGCTCAAGTGTGCTTAATCAAAGTCATGGTCATGACCAAAATCAGTTTCAGTCCAAGAGAAATGTTCCTCGGACCGAGTAAATATTATAGGTGCAAAATTTCGTTTCGAATCCTGCAGAATACTTCTATTCATACAAAAATGACCAAAATATGTATAGACTGGCTCGCCTGCGGACTTCCACAAGGCTTCATTGACATGAACAGTAAATTTTGCGAGCCACGTGACCTTGTTTCAAGATCAAGGTCTTGTCACAGATCCAAAGCGACTTCATATTGCTGTTAGCTATGCCGTAAAAACCACTAGATCGCATATTCCGCTGAAATCAGAAGAGAAAAGACGACTAGAGGTCAAGGTTGAATATCAAGGTCAGGGTTATGTCCTCGGTCGGATTCGACTCTGCAGCATAACTCTCCTGGTCAAAGTAATATACGTGACGGCAAGTTTCGTCCCTGCACATAGACAGATCACCCAAAAACAGTTAAATGTTCGCGGTTATAACACTGGTAGAGGGATTTGTTATTCGAACAATGCAAGCTTCGTCCGGCATGGATTGAAATGGGCAGCTGGATTGAGTTGAGCATGGTGAATCACCCCAGATACAATTTGTTTTATTGAAATTGGTCCGAAAATGGCTGTTTTAGAGATGAAGGTCACAATTTCAAGGTCATGGTCACGCCGCATGCGTAACGGGTCCCGAACACTACCCGACGGAACGTTATATACATACCACTTTTCGTCCAGGTTTGCCGAGTAATTTCAGAGGTCCTTAATGCGCATGCGCCAAGACGGGCCCCTTTGATGTACGATAGTGGCAAATGACTTCCCGATGGTCCTTACACACATCTCAGCTTTCGTCCCGATCGGCCAAGTAGTTTCTAAGATTGTCACTACGCATGCGCGAAGACGGGACCCCGCTTCATATCGGTAGTGGTAAACATCCCTGGGACCAAACTACATATGCCTGCCAACTTCCGTCCTCATTGGCCTTGGGGTTTCGGAGGCTATGCGTTACAAACAAACATAGTTACTAAAATAGATGATAGACTAAAGGGGTGTGCCCGATTTCGTCCGGGCTAGAAGGTCAAGATCAGGACGCATGCCCAGTTTGATTGGCCCAAAACACTACCCGATCGAAGTTTTGTATACCAACCACGTTTCGTCCCGATTGGCCCCGCAGTTTCAGAGATCGTTAATGCGCATGTGCGAAGACTGGCCCTTATCCCATACCTGATGGTAGCAGCTCACTATCCGATGAACCATACACATATGTCCTAGGTTAGGTTCCGATTGGTCCAGTAGTTTATGAGATCGTTACTGCGCATGCGGACCCCCACCAAGGTCCGATGGACGATAAATCTCTTCAGGGCCGAACTACATGCGCATGCGAAGTTTCGTCCCTATCAGCCGAGCCGTTTCGAGGCTATAGCGAACAGACACACACACAGGCACTCAAACGAACTGAAATATATAATAAATTAACTCAAATATATAATATAGAAGATATATTCGCGGTTCCTTTTCGACCTATGATTAATTTTTTACACTAGCTTTCGAACTTATCAGTCTTCTTCCGATGGAAAAATGGTAAGAATGAAAAGGAAATACAATTCAAATGAAAGAACGCGTAATTACGTTTGACGTAACGTAAATTTCAAAGCAGAACATTATTTTCTTTTAATTTAGTTAATTTTAGGCGTTTACGTCGAAACAGGTCATATAGGGTTTTATTGTAAAAGCCATCCAGAATTTGATTATTAACACTTACATTAGTGTCCATTATGAAATCCATTTGTTTCTCGGTGCTTCTTTTCTTACTATAGAGTATATCTAGTAGGTGATTCCGTATTCTTTCACTTGAACGTCTGCAGAGTTTATCAGAAAATGGTGTTCGATAGGTGTTAACAAGAGGATTCTTAATTGCTAGTGCGGAACGGATAAAATAGTTAAGAGGTCTTTACGCATGACCTTTTCCGATGTGATGGTTCATGAGCTTTCGCTGCAGTGCCATTGTATATATGTGTATGTATAATTGTGTGCAATGTATATAAGAATGTGTACATACACATAATTTTTAGTCCACTGACTACCTCCCCCTCGTCATTAGTTCTGTTCGGAGCATGACTTCTTTATGCCTTGAACTCTGTTTTTTAATTTTTCTTTTCTTCACATTTCTTCCTTCTTCTTTGGCAAATTGCGATGCGTGGATCTTTCATATCTTTCATGGTAAGTGTAACATGTTTGCATTCCGAAGATTTAATATCTTTATGATATAGTATTTTCAAACTATAAATATAATATATAATACCCTACTCTACATTAATGATGCCGAATGACAAAATAACGCTAGATGCACTAAAATCAACCGAAAGGTTTGTCTTCACGACTCTATTAAGCGAAATGACTGAACATGACGAAGAAAGCATGACCCCCCCTTCAACATCCACAAACATTCCTGTAATTATTATACTAGCGAAAACGTTTGGAGTTCGCTGGCATCCGACAGTGCACTCAGCCTGTTTAATATAAACTGTAGAAGTCTCAATGCTAATTGGGATCCCCTTGAAAACTTACTCAAAGATTTACAGTGCACCTCCAATGGATTTGATGTGATTGGCCTCACAGAAATATTCAACATACATCCGGAACTGGAATGTAAGCTACAGGGCTATACTCGACTTTCATTTAACACACGCACAGCGAACGTTAATTGAAGAGGTGGGGGGGGGGGGAGTCGGGCTATTCATCAAAGACAATATTTCTTATCGATTACGTGGAGATTTAACAGTCTTTATACCTCATGTGTTTGAATTATTATTCGTCGAAATATTTGATAACACAAAAAATACATATGTTGTTGGAATAATCTACCACCTTAACACTGCACCTAGAGCTGATTTAAAGTTATTCTCGAATGAAATGACTGGAATTTTGGACAAACTAAATCAAAATAATACAAAGGCGTTCCTAATGGGGGACTTCAACATTGATCTATAAAAATAAGGTATACATGAGAGGACACGAACATTCGTTGACCACATGTTTAACGAAGGATTTCTCCCTGTAATTACAAAACCAACACGAGTGACGGAATATTCGGTCACCATACTTGACCACATCTACACAAACACACTGCGACCTAATTATAAAACTGGAATCATTATTACAGATATCTCTGATAACTTTGGAACGTTTTACTCTGAACAATCAATTACGATGAAGCATGTTGCAAAAACATTTCTTAAACGATCTTTCGATTCGCAGGGTACAAGCTGCTTTAAAACTCAACAAGCCCATGCTAATTTTGAATCGGTTTTTGAATCACCCTGCCCAAAGATAGCATATTATAATTTCATGAAGACCTTCTCGAAAGCGTTCGACAACAATTTTCCAATGAAAAGGCTAGCATTCCAAGAAAATACATCAGACGTCAGCCCTGGATGACAATAATAATAACTCTTTGGCCAGCCGCTGATTTGTCGCGGTCCTCATAAGAGAAGGCCATCATTCCCCCTGCACCCCACCCCCTCTTCCCCTCCTCTCCTCCCAGCATTCAGATATAAACTGCTTAATAGTGCCCCTCACTTCCTCTTTTTCAATTTCTTCAATAAGCATTCCTACCCTCTCCCTCGTGTCCCCCTTCAGCCATCTATCCTTTGTTTCTTTACCCCACTTCTGCATTATTCTTCCAGTAAATTTTATTCTATGAGGTATATACTGTGGGCATTCCAAGAGAAAATGTTCCAGGGTCTCCACTACTCCAGAGTGGCACATTTGGCATCCCTTTTCCCCATCTCTCCCAATTTTTCCCCGAAGCTCCAGTGATCTTGATCTCAGTTTGAACAGCAGTGACCCTCCAAAGGTGCCATCTAGGTACTTCTCAAAAGCTGGCTTTTCTTTATATTGTAACCCCTGCAGTGATATTTCACGCTAACCCCTGCTCGCCAGTTTCGATTGCAATCTTCCATGACTCTCTCTTTGACAAACCTTTTGCCTTCTTTCATTCCTACTTCTATGTTTGTGACCTCTATAGAGTAATTGTCCATTAGTTCCCTCACATGTTTTGACCACCCCGTTTCTATATTAGAATTCCAAATGGTATCGAGCATCAATTTGCACCACCGGTTGTCAGGCAGGTTTCTCAAGTAGTTAAAGTAACACAGTTTTCCCAAATCTACCCTGTCCTTGATTTTCATCCACCCAAGCTCCCCCCTTACTGCTTCCAAAGCTGCAGCATTACTCGACCCTGTTATCCATCTGCCGGCATCATTTTGAGTATTTTCCAACTTCTTAATAACGGTTTGGTTTAATGGAACCACGTCCGTGCCATACGTTATACTTGGTAAACCCACCCTCTCCCACAGTGTTTTCCCCACAAAGACCTTGTTGAAACTATTTTTCCCTAAAAGTTTTAGTTGGTTCAGAATTCTTTTCCCCTTCAGAATCAGTTTGGCTGAGTAATTTCTGTACACCCCTCTTCCCGTTATATTTATGCTTACCCCTAGATACTCATACTCTCCCGTTTCTCCTACAGTGATTTGTTTGCTTTCCCCTTCGGGGATTGAGAACTCCCCCACTCTCCATCTCTTCGTCATATCTACCTTGCGTCCAACGGGTATTACCTTGCTTTTATTTTCATTTAGTTCGAGCCGCCAAGTGTTCCCATATCTACCAACAATTTCCAGCAGTTTCTCTAGCCCCTGTTCAGTTCTAGACATTAACACCATGTCGTCCGCAAAGAATAAGCCTGGTATCTTTATGTCTCCAACATTTACCCCCTCCGCACTCTGAATTAGTACGTCCCCTAAATCTTTAACATACAATGCAAACAAAATCGGTGAAAAGATACACCCCTGCTTGAGGCCTATATCCATAGGGACTCGTTTTGTAGTGATACTCCCTAGACTGAGTTGGCTTTGCACATCTGTATACAGTGCTTTCATGATTCCCACAAAGTCACCCCCCAGTCCGATGCCCTCGAGCTTTCGCCACATACCTTCCCTCCACACTCGGTCGTACGCTTTTTTCACATCTAGAAATGCCAGAAACATCTTTTTCTTTTCAGCCTTTGTTGATTCTATCAGTTGGGTGAGTGTAAATAGGTGATCAGTGACTCTTCGTCCTTTCCTGAAACCATTTTGAATTTCTCCTAAAAAACCTTTCTCTTCAATAACTTCCTCTAGTCTACCGTATATGACCTTACAGAATACTTTTCCGATGTTACTACTAACTGATATCCCCCTATAGTTATCTAGAACTTCCTTATCCCCCTTTTTGTGTATGAACGACACCTTACTTTCCCTCCACTCTCTGGGGACCTCTTGCTTTCGCAGAGCCAGGTTGAAAAGGTTTGTCAGGACTTCAATAAGTGCCTCCCCTCCATTTTTGAGGAATTCGTTCGGAATTTCATCAGTCCCTCCCGCTTTACCATTTTTTAATTTCGAGACCACGTTCCGCACTTCTTCTGCCGTTATTTCGCTACATACACGATTGGATAGGTTCTCCTCCACCAGTGTATTTCTTTTTGGTGGGGACCCACTGCCCCATCGCCTATCGTTTATCTTTTCCCAGTGCTTGACTAACTCTGAAGCGATACGGCCTTTATCTTCTGTACTTTCCCCATCCACTTTGATACTCTGCACACTACTTTTCCCCCGTTTATTTACCCAGTTCCAAAATACGTTTGAGCTCGAACCCCCCGTTTTCTTTATTGTTCTGGCAAGACTGCAATTGCGCTCCTTCCTATTATTATTCTTTATCTCATTCACCTTTTTCCGTGCCAGTTCATATTCTCCTTTCATTAGTCTCGTGTCATTGTTATCCACCCCTTTAAGCTTCCTACTTCTTCTGTAAGCAGTGCATTTTACCTTCCTTTCTTTTATAGCCTTTTTCAGTCCCTCGTTAACCCTGTATCCAAGCTCTCTCGTTGGGACCCTCAACAAAAGGCCTTATCCAGTCGTCACCGAATAAAAACAAGCTATATCTTGATAAGTTGAAACATCCATCGGCAGACAACGCTGGCAGGTATAAATTCTTTTGTTTTATGTATTAAAAAAATAAAGCGAGGCGCTAAAGCTTTGTACTATGGCTTTCGAAGTATCCATTCTACTTTTCATCCAATGTTGCATCTCCTTGATTATATAGCTGCAAACTATGATAATCACTCTAAAGATTGCACACTATCACTGTTTGTGGACTTCTCAAAATCATTTGACAATGTCAATCACGATATACTTTTACATAAGTTAGACTTGTACGGAATCAGAGGCACAACAAATTCATGGTTTCGCAGTTATCTAACAAGACGGGTCCAGTTTGTAAAATATGGAGACTCAGCATCGGAATTACTGGGAATATCATGTGGAGTTCCACGGGGATCAGTCCTTGGGCCTCTATTATTTTTGATTTACATTAACGATATCCCCAAATCAACAACACTAAATATTCTTTCTTTTTGCGGATGATGCGACTGGATTAGCCTCAGACAACAACATTGAACGACTGCATAATCACGTAAACAGCGAAATTGCGAGACTGAACGAATGGTGTAAGGCCAATAAAATTGCTATTGATGCAAAAAAAAACTAAATATATTCTCTTTAGCCCTTCACACATTAAAACCGATAACCCCCATTTAAGTTTAATCATGAACAATAACAGACTCGAAAGGGTATCAAATACAGCCGATAATAAAGCAATGAAATTCTTGGGTGTTTATTTTGATGAGTGCCTAAACTTCAAGCACCACATTGCACACATTGCATCTAAAATCTCATGGGCGATATATGCGATAAATAGAGTAAAGAAACATCTTCCCCATAGCGCGCTTAGATCCTTCCAAACTTTACTTCGCACTTGTTCATAGCCACCTGTTGTACTGCATCCACACATGGGGACATGTCAACAACAGCAATAAGCTGTTTCTCCTACAAAAACGGGCATTACGTACTATTAACAACAAAAAAATTAACTTGCACACAGATCCCCTATTCAAACAAGAACGGATATTGAAATTTCCCGACCTATACAAACGTAATGCTTATACTTTTATGTATTATTGGCATAATGGAAACCGTCCAGTAAGCTTTACAAATCCCTTCCAGATATATGGTAGTGGGTTTACTAGAATATCCAGACAGACAAGTTAGAAGAGGCATCCCAAGATCAGATTTCTCTAAAAAAAACTCCCACTCCATTTATTTCCAAAACTATGGAATAGCCTGAGTAATAATATAAAAAATATTACGTTGAGGTCACAATTTATAAAAATAATTACCCAAATTTCACTTAATTCCTATCACAATTTCATACGATGCCAAAACACTGCTTGTCCCGACTGCCGCGCTTAGTTCTAATTAGTCTGTGTGAAACACACAGACTATTGTTTTTGCACGGTTTCTTTTTCTTTCTTTTTTTTCTTCTTCTCCTGTCTTCTGTCTTCTCATCACTTTTTTGTCCACAAGATAACTCGAAAACGAATAGCCCTATCTCGTTGATTTTTGGCATGCTTATAGACAGCCAGAAGTTCTCGGCCACCTATGTTTTTCAGATTCCTGAGGTATCAGGGGTGTCTGTAGGGGTGTTTTGAAAGTGGGTCGCGCCCATATCTCAGGCGTGGTATGACCTACAGACCTGGGACCAACACCAAATGAGTAGACATTCAATGGAGGTTCAAAATATGGGTCAAGGTCACGGAGGTCATCTATTGAGTGCATTTTTCAGAATTGCTGGAAATCACATTTTTTTGACCCCCTAAAGTATTCCTGACGTACACACATGCATTTTGACGTAAAAAAGTGGGCGTGGCCAAAATTTTGGAAAGTGGGTCACGACCTATGTCACATACGGACTCAATAGAGAGTACTCTGGGTTACCAAATAAAATTATTTGTTTTCCTTTGGTTTATAATCGACGCAATGTCGAAATTGCAAAAATTTTCAAAAACAACTTCACAGAATTAAATACAAAACTGCCAGAAGCCATTAACAAACGATGCATCATAGCTTATAAAAAAAATCCCAGTCTTCGAAACATTCTTGTGAAAGCACTTCTGAGATGAGTTCATTTTGTCATAAAGTCATATAACTTCAAAAATATTAAACAACATTGAATTCCATAGAAATAATTTACAACAGAAATCGATTTCCCGCCCTGCGCCCGTGCTTCTATGTTTAGAAAAATATCTATCCGCCAGTGCCAGACTATTTGAATTATTTCTATTATACAAACATTAATTATCTGTCGATTTGTTTTGCGCATTGTCATGAGTTTGATTTCCAACGGTCTTCAGCCAGTGATCACAAGTCATTCAAATGCCATCAAACATTGACAGTAGAAATACCGCTAAAGTTTGATGACATTTGAAAGGTTGTTTTCCACTAATCACTGATTGAATCCATCTCACACACAATGATTAGCCAGTTTGGCCTCATCAACAGATGAAGTAAAGGTATTTAAACGCTTTGGGATAATTAGAAAATTTCACCTAAGAGGTTCTGGGATACATTTAAAACTCTTACTGGCCAAAAGAGGAAAATTTCCAATAATAATGCGCTAAAGACTAGCGACGGACGGATCTATGGCCATAGACGACAAGGCAAAGGCCAGTGCTTTTGCCGAACTTCTAAAGAAGGCACATCGTCCACAAGAAGGGAACAGATATGACAACGATTTTAAGGTACGAGTAAATAAATTTGTCCAAGATAACAACTCAATCTTCAATGAACCGAACTTCGACCAAAGGCATGAAGACGGGGACGACCATGAATTAACCGAACCAATAAGCGTAGAAGAGGTCATGGGTATAATCAGAAAATGCAGGTCATCTTCGTCCCCAGGAGAAGACGAAGTCTCTTACAAAATAATGAAACAGGGCCCCAACATCTTCTACTGCAGACTTACCAAACTCTTAAACTGCTGTCTCTCCTGTGGGTACTTCCCAAAATGCTGGAAAGTGGCCACAGGAGTCATGATACCTAAACCCGACAAAGACCTTACCAACCCTTCTAACTACCGCCCAATCAGCTTGCTTAGCTGTGTTGGGAAAATATTTGAGCGGATTCTCACTACGAGACTTCGCAGCTATCTCGAATCAATCAACTTTTTCAACAAATGGCAAAGAGCGTATAGGAGTCAGAAAGAGGGAATCGAACACGTATATAGACTGGTCGATTATATGAAAACAGCATTTAGTCAAAACGAAATCGGAACCGCGCTTTTCTTGGATGTAGAAAAAGCGTTCGACTCGGTATGGCACAATGGCGTGAGATATAAACTAGCGAAAATGGGATTACCCACTAAAATTCTAAGGATCATATCATCATTTCTAACTGACCGAAAAATCAAGGTGAGGGTTAATCGCGAGGTGTCAGAGGAAGTAATACTCGAAGCGGGAACACCACAAGGGTCGGTTCTAAGTCCGCTTCTTTTCATAATATATGTGAATGATATAGAAAAAGTAGGGAAAAACTTTGTTCAACTATCGCAGTTCTCAGACGACAAAGGCATTTGGACAGCCAGCAAGTCCAGAAACATAATTAAAAATCGTCTGCAGGATACCATTCGCGATCTTGAGAGCTGGTGTGCCCTGTGGCGCATCAAACTCAATGCCGCCAGAACTCAAAAAGTTACGTTCTTCAAAAAGCAAAGGAAAAAACCAGTCCCGAGTATCGATCTCCAGTTATACGATCACAAACTAGAAGCAAACAAAGAGGCCAAATTTTTGGGATTTATCCTAGATAGCAATCTCAGTCTAAACAGTCACGTAAACTCCATTACGGTTAGAGCTACTAAACGTATCAATTTTCTGAAGATGATCAGAGGTAGAAATTGGGGAGCAAACAAAGATGTGCTTCTCAAGCTCTACAAAACATTTATACGTCCGGTGCTAGAATACGGTGCCATAATAACAAGCGACCTAAGCAAAACCAACATTCAGAAGCTACAGAGGGTTCAAAATTATGCCCTGCGAGTGGCACTATGCAAACCGAAATGGACACCGATAAAGGAACTTCACGAGCTAGCAAAAATAGAAACTATTGATACGCGATTAAAAGACCTACAAAACAAAACCCTCAACAGACTCCAAGATAGTGAATTAATGGTTGAGCTGAACGAACACCGATCCCTTAACAGAAAAACAAAATAATTTTCCGGTAAAAAAAAAAAAAAAAAAAAAAAAAAAAAAAAATTATACAATATAACTAAATCGCGTGGGGTCAGTGAGGATTGCCTCGCTACTCATTGGGAACTTTAGGATAGAGACTGTGAGGACTGCCTCGCAACTCTGCTGAAGCGCGATTGAAACGCGTTTAATAAGATCTATATAACAAAACCCACCACATACTCCAGGATAGTGAATCAATGGTGAAGCTGAACGAACACCGAACCCTAAACAGAAAAACAAAATAATCCACAGTAAATTAAAATTACTCAATAGAATTAAACTGCGTGGAGTCAGTGAGGATTGCCTCGCTACTCATTGAGATCTTTAAGACTGAGTCTGTGAGGATTGCCTCGCAACTCTGCGTGTGGGAAGTGGGCTCCGAAGAAACACACCCCTTACCCCATCCATAGCAACAATCACACAGCAGGCACAATTTTGGTAATCGACTACAAGAAAGTACTATTGACAAATTTTATTCTCTTTCGGATCAACTTCTGTCCCAGTTGAAAAAACCAGCGGTCATTAGCCAGACCTCTTTCAAACAACGTGCTCGTTCTAAATCGCCGGTGGCCCGCCAGCAAATTTCATTTTCTACTTCCAGAGAAACTCCATCGAAAAGAAAAAGACGAGAAACCATCTCTCCTACAGCACCAGCGACCAAAAAACCATCATTTGCAGCACCTTGCTCCACAACACCGGAATCGCCATCGTACGCCAGCATAGTCAAGACACCACCTCAAAAGAAACCATCTACAAACGGCAAGTCGTCATTCTACCGATTCTGGAAATCTGATGAAAACAAGAACAGCTGGACCCTGCCAGTCAAGCCAAACAAACCTGTTTGGATCATCGGATCATCGAACATCTCGAGGATTGATGCCAACCCTCCACACAACACGTTCATCGCATCATACTCTGGTGGAACCTTAAATCACATTCGGCAGATGGCTAAGAACATGGAAAAGGAAAAAGATCGACAACACCCCAAAGCAATTTTATTTAACGTTGGGGTCAACAATAGAGAAGACTGGCGCATAGACGTGCAGAACAGAAAAAAGATTGGTCACACATCAACAGGTAGACTAGGTAATATGGTAAGCAATTTCCGCAAATGTTACCCTAATACAAAACTTCTTTTTCAGGAACATAATTTTTCTTCTAGTTTATGTTCTAGGGACCAACAAAATTTGACGGTCATCAACGAAGCTGCGAAGTCAACATAGAATTTGGAGATAATCCCGGCAATTCCAGCAAGCCAGTTTAAATGTTGCCCAGGTGATCCCATCCACTGGTCGACGGAAACAGCGAATAAAATCTACCAAGGATGGCTGCCACGCATAGAACCATACATCAAAGAGCAGCCTTTAAACTAATTACAGAAGAAGACATCAGCCATGGAGAGAAAGTAGGACTAGGAACCGAAATAGTAAACTTGGTTCCTGGTCTAAAATTAACTGAAGGTGAGAAAGTTCTACACAGGTATGGTTTAACTTTCGTTCCCGCCCCAGCCCCATTAAAACCTAAGCCCAAAACCGTACATTTTGGGACAGGTGCAGTTGTCATGGATGATTACAGTTACATTAACGAAATGAACGGTGGTCCAGCAAGCCAACAATTTTTTAGGGCAACAGCATTGGCAGATAAATTTCGAAATTCAACAGGCTCAAAAGACCTCTTTGCCAATCCAACCGGGTGGTGCCCATCACCTCCGAAAGTTAAACCTGAAATTAATGAGATTTCTCAAAAAGTTAAAGAACAAGTAAGCCAAATCCCGGAATCATATTTGAAAGACAAACAAAATTTGAACCAAATCGAAAGAAACGCCCTGAAGACACTGAAAAACAACAAACAAATTATCATCAAGCCTTGTGATAAAGGTTCTGCTACAGTTCTGATGTCAAAAGATAATTATATTAAAGAAGCTGAACGCCAATTAAATAACCCAAAATATTACAAACCTTTAGAAGCACCAATTTGGCAAGGAAATTGTTCAAAATTTAATGGAATTCTAAAAAGCTTGCTGGACCACGACTTCATTGAGAAAAAACATGTCGAGTATTTAATTGCAGAGAGGGATTCAAACAATCGTAAGTTTTACCTCTTGCCTAAAATACATAAACCATTCAGCAGTTGGAGTGACGAATTTACCCCTCCTGGTCGGCCTATTGTCAGCGACTGTGGCTCGGAAACTTACCACATTTCACAGTATATTGATTTTTATTTAAAATCAATTGCTTGCCGCCATTCGAGCTTCCTCAAAGACACTGAGGACTTTTTAATGAAAATTAACAAACTGCAGGTTCCTTCCGACAGTCTCCTCATTACCCTAGACATTGAAAGTATGTACACTAACATTGGTATTGACGCTGGTCTAGAGGCAATAAAAAATCATTCAAAAGGTACGATGACCCAAACAGGCCATCGGAAGAAATCCTGCAATTGTTAGAATTATCATTGAAAGGTAACGACTTTGAATTTAACAATAAATTTTACCTCCAAATAAGTGGATGTAGTATGGGTAAAAAATTCAGTCCAAATTTTGCTAATATTTTTGTTGCAGAATGGGAAAGCGGTGCTCTTGCTAAAGCAAGAAAACAGCCATTATGTTATCATAGGTTCCAAGACGACATTTTCATCATATGGCCCCATGGCCGTGATGACTTCAACGAATTCTTGGAAATCCTGAACAACCACGATGAATCCATTAAATTACAGCCCTGTATTTCAGAAAATACCATTGATTTTCTGGATGTGACTGTATTCAAGGGCCCTCAGTTCCGGCATAGCAACGTACTAGACACAAAAGTCTTTTTTAAACCGACCGATTCTCACCAACTTCTCCATAGAGCTTCTTACCACCCACCCAAACTATTCAATGGGTTGGTAAAATCTCAAATCATTCGATTCCATAGAAATTGTACGAACAGAAGCGACCTCAATCACGCCTGTTCAATTCTTTTCAAAACACTTGTTAAACGCGGTTACTCAAAACGACTTTTGCGAAAAATTAAATCTGATACAATCTGTGAGATAGAGACACCCATTCGGGACTCTGAGCCAGCGCATCCCACGAAAATTCGGCATAACCGCCCAGTTCTGGGAAATGGATCAGTAAATCTATGTCAACGCAAAATTTGTTACATACATCGTATGAACTACATGAATACCGGTAAAACATTTTTTAGCGAACAAACCCGTATGTTTTACCAAGTTAGAAACAGTTTCAACTGTGATTCTGAAAACATTATTTATTTAATCACATGTAAATTATGCCATATCCAATATGTCGTCCAGACGAAAAACCCTCTGCGCGTCAGAATGCAAAACCATTTATCAAATATCCGTTTAGATTCAGGAAAGGCAGTCACAGACCACTTTAACCTCCCGGGTCATGACATTAAGTCGCATTTTAGTTTTCAACCCATTGAGCAAATTCCGTTTTTGGACGATGATGAAACCACAACAGACAAACGACTTGAGCGTGAAAACTATTGGATTGGTAAGCTCAGGACCTATGTCACATACGGACTCAATAGAGAGTACTCTGGGTTACCAAATAAAATTATTTGTTTTCCTTTGGTTTATAATCGACGCAATGTCGAAATTGCAAAAATTTTCAAAAACAACTTCACAGAATTAAATACAAAACTGCCAGAAGCCATTAACAAACGATGCATCATAGCTTATAAAAAAAATCCCAGTCTTCGAAACATTCTTGTGAAAGCACTTCTGAGATGAGTTCATTTTGTCATAAAGTCATATAACTTCAAAAATATTAAACAACATTGAATTCCATAGAAATAATTTACAACAGAAATCGATTTCCCGCCCTGCGCCCGTGCTTCTATGTTTAGAAAAATATCTATCCGCCAGTGCCAGACTATTTGAATTATTTCTATTATACAAACATTAATTATCTGTCGATTTGTTTTGCGCATTGTCATGAGTTTGATTTCCAACGGTCTTCAGCCAGTGATCACAAGTCATTCAAATGCCATCAAACATTGACAGTAGAAATACCGCTAAAGTTTGATGACATTTGAAAGGTTGTTTTCCACTAATCACTGATTGAATCCATCTCACACACAGTGATTAGCCAGTTTGGCCTCATCAACAGATGAAGTAAAGGTATTTAAACGCTTTGGGATAATTAGAAAATTTCACCTAAGAGGTTCTGGGATACATTTAAAACTCTTACTGGCCAAAAGAGGAAAATTTCCAATAATAATGCGCTAAAGACTAGCGACGGACGGATCTATGGCCATAGACGACAAGGCAAAGGCCAGTGCTTTTGCCGAACTTCTAAAGAAGGCACATCGTCCACAAGAAGGGAACAGATATGACAACGATTTTAAGGTACGAGTAAATAAATTTGTCCAAGATAACAACTCAATCTTCAATGAACCGAACTTCGACCAAAGGCATGAAGACGGGGACGACCATGAATTAACCGAACCAATAAGCGTAGAAGAGGTCATGGGTATAATCAGAAAATGCAGGTCATCTTCGTCCCCAGGAGAAGACGAAGTCTCTTACAAAATAATGAAACAGGGCCCCAACATCTTCTACTGCAGACTTACCAAACTCTTAAACTGCTGTCTCTCCTGTGGGTACTTCCCAAAATGCTGGAAAGTGGCCACAGGAGTCATGATACCTAAACCCGACAAAGACCTTACCAACCCTTCTAACTACCGCCCAATCAGCTTGCTTAGCTGTGTTGGGAAAATATTTGAGCGGATTCTCACTACGAGACTTCGCAGCTATCTCGAATCAATCAACTTTTTCAACAAATGGCAAAGAGCGTATAGGAGTCAGAAAGAGGGAATCGAACACGTATATAGACTGGTCGATTATATGAAAACAGCATTTAGTCAAAACGAAATCGGAACCGCGCTTTTCTTGGATGTAGAAAAAGCGTTCGACTCGGTATGGCACAATGGCGTGAGATATAAACTAGCGAAAATGGGATTACCCACTAAAATTCTAAGGATCATATCATCATTTCTAACTGACCGAAAAATCAAGGTGAGGGTTAATCGCGAGGTGTCAGAGGAAGTAATACTCGAAGCGGGAACACCACAAGGGTCGGTTCTAAGTCCGCTTCTTTTCATAATATATGTGAATGATATAGAAAAAGTAGGGAAAAACTTTGTTCAACTATCGCAGTTCTCAGACGACAAAGGCATTTGGACAGCCAGCAAGTCCAGAAACATAATTAAAAATCGTCTGCAGGATACCATTCGCGATCTTGAGCACTGGTGTGCCCTGTGGCGCATCAAACTCAATGCCGCCAGAACTCAAAAAGTTACGTTCTTCAAAAAGCAAAGGAAAAAACCAGTCCCGAGTATCGATCTCCAGTTATACGATCACAAACTAGAAGCAAACAAAGAGGCCAAATTTTTGGGATTTATCCTAGATAGCAATCTCAGTCTAAACAGTCACGTAAACTCCATTACGGTTAGAGCTACTAAACGTATCAATTTTCTGAAGATGATCAGAGGTAGAAATTGGGGAGCAAACAAAGATGTGCTTCTCAAGCTCTACAAAACATTTATACGTCCGGTACTAGAATACGGTGCCATAATAACAAGCGACCTAAGCAAAACCAACATTCAGAAGCTACAGAGGGTTCAAAATTATGCCCTGCGAGTGGCACTATGCAAACCGAAATGGACACCGATAAAGGAACTTCACGAGCTAGCAAAAATAGAAACTATTGATACGCGATTAAAAGACCTACAAAACAAAACCCTCAACAGACTCCAAGATAGTGAATTAATGGTTGAGCTGAACGAACACCGATCCCTTAACAGAAAAACAAAATAATTTTCCGGTAAAAAAAAAAAAAAAAAAAAAAAAAAAAAAAAATTATACAATATAACTAAATCGCGTGGGGTCAGTGAGGATTGCCTCGCTACTCATTGGGAACTTTAGGATAGAGACTGTGAGGACTGCCTCGCAACTCTGCTGAAGCGCGATTGAAACGCGTTTAATAAGATCTATATAACAAAACCCACCACATACTCCAGGATAGTGAATCAATGGTGAAGCTGAACGAACACCGAACCCTAAACAGAAAAACAAAATAATCCACAGTAAATTAAAATTACTCAATAGAATTAAACTGCGTGGAGTCAGTGAGGATTGCCTCGCTACTCATTGAGATCTTTAAGACTGAGTCAGTGAGGATTGCCTCGCAACTCTGCGTGTGGGAAGTGGGCTCCGAAGAAACACACCCCTTACCCCATCCATAGCAACAATCACACAGCAGGCACAATATACAATAGCAGATACCTATCTCTCTCTCTACCTATAACTTTTCTAACTGAACATTCTCAAATTTTCTTGCAACACTGTTATCAAGAAGACGCATGGAAATGGTAGACAAAGCGTAGGAGGAATTGGTGCAACCTACCTTTCTGAAACATATACAAGAAACCACCAAACGCTAGGCAAGGATTGAAACAAGCTTGTCTGGCTGGGAACGAGTGTACATTTGATATAAATAAACATTTTATTTTTTTTTGGGGGGGGGGGTGGAGGAGGTCATTTGGAATTCCCGAAGGATAACCAGATACCTCAAAATCACATACGGTATCCTATCTCCCAGAAGGCTTGATGGATGACTCCCGGTTTTTTAAAACTAAACTGTTGGAGCTTTCTCCACTTCTTTTTTGTAACCGCTATGGTCATATACCGGGGCCGCTACCAAACCGGCGTTGCTGTTTGGTTTTCTTTTCTCTTCTTCCCTTAAACTTGCCATCGCACAACATTACATTCTGGCTCGCCACCATGGTGGGACTCAAACCTCTACCATCGCCGAACTGGAACCGAATAGAGCTCGCTCTTTAATAGTTTTAAAGGCGTTGGGGGATTGAGTATTGACCATCTAACACTCCAACGTAAACTGCCGGGTATTCTAACCCCGTGCATAACCCCCTCAGACTCCAATTTGGGCAATAGGAAAGCTAGGCCTGTGTGATCCAAAAGAAAAAAAATAAGGTTAACCGGGTCGCAAGGGATTTGTAAATCCCACATCGTCCCTGCGCGCCTTCGGCGCGCAAAAACCTTTCATTCATTCAGAAAATCGAATTCACCTGCTTCCTGAAGAAGGGCATTTAACCCGAAACATCGAGGCAACGACAGTGCGCTCTATTTATTTCATCAACATTTTCATTAGGTAATCACATTTTATTTATTCGTCCATTTTCATTTTTGCTTGTATTAATAATAATTTATTTCAGCCTAAATTAAGACCGTGAAAAATGGCTAATAATAATTCCACAAAATCCAAATTTGTTAACCGCCAAGAGCGGCAAAAAGACCCGGCATATTCGGCACATGCAAAATTGGTAAAATCCCTTTACCAAATTCTTCAACTTTTTCATCATTTGGCTTTTCTCGAGGACTGTTTGGCACAGAAAGTCCTCCCAAAAACATTCCAAAAAACAGTGGACGAGCGCAACAAAACCTTTCGGCCGACTTTGCCAACCATTCAGATTTCGGACGCGCTCAATAATCTTACAAAAAAATGGGTTTTTGAAGTTGTACAAACTTTGGTAGATTATTACAAAAAAACTCTAAAAGAAAAACAAGACCTGGTTCTTTCGGCTCCTTTTCTAAAACCCCAGGACTTTCCACGAGCACAGAATACGGCAGTTAAATGGGGACAGAAGAATTTTGCTAATCGACTATAAGAAAGTACTATTGACAAATTTTATTCTCTTTCGAATCAACTTCTGTCCCAGTTCAAAAAACCAGCGGTCATTAGCCAGACCTCTTTCAATCAACGTGCTCGTTCTAAATCGCCGGTGGCCCGCCAGCAAATTTCATTTTCTACTTCCAGAGAAACTCCAAAGAAAAAGACGAGAAACCATCTGTCCTACAGCACCAGCGACCAAAAAACCATCATTTGCAGCACGTTGCTCCACAACACCGGAATCGCCATCGTACGCCAGCATAGTCAAGACACCACCTCAAAAGAAACCATCTACAAACGGCAAGTCATCATTCTACCGATTCTGGAAATCTGGTGAAAACAAGAACAGCTGGACCCTGCCAGTCAAGCCAAACAAACCTGTCTCAGACCACTTTAACCTCCCGGGTCATGACATTAAGTCACGTTTTAGTTTCCAACCCATTGAGCAAATTCCGTTTTTGGACGATGATGAAACCACAACAGACAAACGACTTGAGCGTGAAAACTATTGGATTGGTAAGCTCAGGACCTATGTCCTATACGGACTCAATAGAGAGTACTCTGGGTTGCCAAATGTAATTATTTGTTTTCCTTTGGTTTATAATCGACGCAATGTTGAAATTGCAAAAATATTCAAAAACAACTTCACAGAATTAAATACAAAACTGCCAGAAGCCATTAACAAACGATGCATCATAGCTTATAAAAAAATCCCAGTCTTCGAAACATTCTTGTGAAAGCACTTCTGAGATGAGTTCATTTTGTCATAAAGTCATATAACTTCAAATATATTAAACAACATTGAATTCCATAGAAATAATTTACAACAGAAATCGATTTCCCGACCTGCGCCCGTGCTTCTTTGTTTAGAAAAATACCTATCCGCCAGTGCCAGACTATTTGAATTATTTCTATTATAAAAACATTAATTATCTGTCGATTTGTTTTGCGCATTGTCATGAGTTTGATTTCCAACGGTCTTCAGCCAGTGATCACAAGTCATTCAAATGCCATCAAACATTAACAGTAGAAATACCGCTAAAGTTTGATGACATTTGAAAGGTTGTTTACCACTAATCACTGAGTGAATCCATCTCACACACAGTGATTGGCCAGTTTGGCCTCATCAACAGATGAAGTAAATGTATTTAAACGCTTTGGGATAATTGGAAAATCGAATTCACTTGCTTCCTGAAGAAGGTCATTTAACCCGAAACGTCGAGGCAACGACAGCGCGCTCTATTTATTTCATCAACATTTTAATTAGGTATTCACATTTTATTTATTCGTCCATTTTCATTTTTGCATCATTTTTTCATTACTTTTTCATCATTTTTGCTTGTATCAATAATAATTTATTTCAGCCTAAATTAAGACCGGGAAAAATGGCTAATAATAATTCCACAAAATCCAAATTTGTTAACCGCCAAGAGCGGCAAAAAGACCCGGCATATTCGGCACATGCAAAATTGGTAAAATCCCTGTACCAAATTCTTCAACTTTTTCATCATTTGGCTTCTCTCGAGGACTGTTTGGCACAGAAAGTCCTCCCAAAAACATTCCAGAAAACAGTGGACGAGCGCAACAAAACCTTTCGGCCGGCTTTGCCAACCATTCAGATTTCGGACGCGCTCAATAATCTTACAAAAAAATGGGCTTTTGAAGTTATACAAACTTTGGTAGATTATTACAAAAAAACTCTAAAAGAAAAACAAGACCTGGTTCTTTCGGCTCCTTTTCTAAAACCCCAGGGCTTTCCACGAGCACAGAATACGGCAGTTAAATGGGGACAGAAGAATTTTGGTAATCGACTACAAGAAAGTACTATTGACAAATTTTATTCTCTTTCGGATCAACTTCTGTCCCAGTTGAAAAAACCAGCGGTCATTAGCCAGACCTCTTTCAAACAACGTGCTCGTTCTAAATCGCCGGTGGCCCGCCAGCAAATTTCATTTTCTACTTCCAGAGAAACTCCATCGAAAAGAAAAAGACGAGAAACCATCTCTCCTACAGCACCAGCGACCAAAAAACCATCATTTGCAGCACCTTGCTCCACAACACCGGAATCGCCATCGTACGCCAGGATAGTCAAGACACCACCTCAAAAGAAACCATCTACAAACGGCAAGTCGTCATTCTACCGATTCTGGAAATCTGATGAAAACAAGAACAGCTGGACCCTGCCAGTCAAGCCAAACAAACCTGTTTGGATCATCGGATCATCGAACATCTCGAGGATTGATGCCAACCCTCCACACAACACGTTCATCGCATCATACTCTGGTGGAACCTTAAATCACATTCGGCAGATGGCTAAGAACATGGAAAAGGAAAAAGATCGACAACACCCCAAAGCAATTTTATTTAACGTTGGGGTCAACAATAGAGAAGACTGGCGCATAGACGTGCAGAACAGAAAAAAGATTGGTCACACATCAACAGGTAGACTAGGTAATATGGTAAGCAATTTCCGCAAATGTTACCCTAATACAAAACTTCTTTTTCAGGAACATAATTTTTCTTCTAGTTTATGTTCTAGGGACCAACAAAATTTGACGGTCATCAACGAAGCTGCGAAGTCAACATAGAATTTGGAGATAATCCCGGCAATTCCAGCAAGCCAGTTTAAATGTTGCCCAGGTGATCCCATCCACTGGTCGACGGAAACAGCGAATAAAATCTACCAAGGATGGCTGCCACGCATAGAACCATACATCAAAGAGCAGCCTTTAAACTAATTACAGAAGAAGACATCAGCCATGGAGAGAAAGTAGGACTAGGAACCGAAATAGTAAACTTGGTTCCTGGTCTAAAATTAACTGAAGGTGAGAAAGATCTACACAGGTATGGTTTAACTTTCGTTCCCGCCCCAGCCCCATTAAAACCTAAGCCCAAAACCGTACATTTTGGGACAGGTGCAGTTGTCATGGATGATTACAGTTACATTAACGAAATGAACGGTGGTCCAGCAAGCCAACAATTTTTTAGGGCAACAGCATTGGCAGATAAATTTCGAAATTCAACAGGCTCAAAAGACCTCTTTGCCAATCCAACCGGGTGGTGCCCATCACCTCCGAAAGTTAAACCTGAAATTAATGAGATTTCTCAAAAAGTTAAAGAACAAGTAAGCCAAATCCCGGAATCATATTTGAAAGACAAACAAAATTTGAACCAAATCGAAAGAAACGCCCTGAAGACACTGAAAAACAACAAACAAATTATCATCAAGCCTTGTGATAAAGGTTCTGCTACAGTTCTGATGTCAAAAGATAATTATATTAAAGAAGCTGAACGCCAATTAAATAACCCAAAATATTACAAACCTTTAGAAGCACCAATTTGGCAAGGAAATTGTTCAAAATTTAATGGAATTCTAAAAAGCTTGCTGGACCACGACTTCATTGAGAAAAAACATGTCGAGTATTTAATTGCAGAGAGGGATTCAAACAATCGTAAGTTTTACCTCTTGCCTAAAATACATAAACCATTCAGCAGTTGGAGTGACGAATTTACCCCTCCTGGTCGGCCTATTGTCAGCGACTGTGGCTCGGAAACTTACCACATTTCACAGTATATTGATTTTTATTTAAAATCAATTGCTTGCCGCCATTCGAGCTTCCTCAAAGACACTGAGGACTTTTTAATGAAAATTAACAAACTGCAGGTTCCTTCCGACAGTCTCCTCATTACCCTAGACATTGAAAGTATGTACACTAACATTGGTATTGACGCTGGTCTAGAGGCAATAAAAAATCATTCAAAAGGTACGATGACCCAAACAGGCCATCGGAAGAAATCCTGCAATTGTTAGAATTATCATTGAAAGGTAACGACTTTGAATTTAACAATAAATTTTACCTCCAAATAAGTGGATGTAGTATGGGTAAAAAATTCAGTCCAAATTTTGCTAATATTTTTGTTGCAGAATGGGAAAGCGGTGCTCTTGCTAAAGCAAGAAAACAGCCATTATGTTATCATAGGTTCCAAGACGACATTTTCATCATATGGCCCCATGGCCGTGATGACTTCAACGAATTCTTGGAAATCCTGAACAACCACGATGAATCCATTAAATTACAGCCCTGTATTTCAGAAAATACCATTGATTTTCTGGATGTGACTGTATTCAAGGGCCCTCAGTTCCGGCATAGCAACGTACTAGACACAAAAGTCTTTTTTAAACCGACCGATTCTCACCAACTTCTCCATAGAGCTTCTTACCACCCACCCAAACTATTCAATGGGTTGGTAAAATCTCAAATCATTCGATTCCATAGAAATTGTACGAACAGAAGCGACCTCAATCACGCCTGTTCAATTCTTTTCAAAACACTTGTTAAACGCGGTTACTCAAAACGACTTTTGCGAAAAATTAAATCTGATACAATCTGTGAGATAGAGACACCCATTCGGGACTCTGAGCCAGCGCATCCCACGAAAATTCGGCATAACCGCCCAGTTCTGGGAAATGGATCAGTAAATCTATGTCAACGCAAAATTTGTTACATACATCGTATGAACTACATGAATACCGGTAAAACATTTTTTAGCGAACAAACCCGTATGTTTTACCAAGTTAGAAACAGTTTCAACTGTGATTCTGAAAACATTATTTATTTAATCACATGTAAATTATGCCATATCCAATATGTCGTCCAGACGAAAAACCCTCTGCGCGTCAGAATGCAAAACCATTTATCAAATATCCGTTTAGATTCAGGAAAGGCAGTCACAGACCACTTTAACCTCCCGGGTCATGACATTAAGTCGCATTTTAGTTTTCAACCCATTGAGCAAATTCCGTTTTTGGACGATGATGAAACCACAACAGACAAACGACTTGAGCGTGAAAACTATTGGATTGGTAAGCTCAGGACCTATGTCACATACGGGCTCAATAGAGAGTACTCTGGGTTACCAAATAAAATTATTTGTTTTCCTTTGGTTTATAATCGACGCAATGTCGAAATTGCAAAAATTTTCAAAAACAACTTCACAGAATTAAATACAAAACTGCCAGAAGCCATTAACAAACGATGCATCATAGCTTATAAAAAAAATCCCAGTCTTCGAAACATTCTTGTGAAAGCACTTCTGAGATGAGTTCATTTTGTCATAAAGTCATATAACTTCAAAAATATTAAACAACATTGAATTCCATAGAAATAATTTACAACAGAAATCGATTTCCCGCCCTGCGCCCGTGCTTCTATGTTTAGAAAAATATCTATCCGCCAGTGCCAGACTATTTGAATTATTTCTATTATACAAACATTAATTATCTGTCGATTTGTTTTGCGCATTGTCATGAGTTTGATTTCCAACGGTCTTCAGCCAGTGATCACAAGTCATTCAAATGCCATCAAACATTGACAGTAGAAATACCGCTAAAGTTTGATGACATTTGAAAGGTTGTTTTCCACTAATCACTGATTGAATCCATCTCACACACAGTGATTAGCCAGTTTGGCCTCATCAACAGATGAAGTAAAGGTATTTAAACGCTTTGGGATAATTAGAAAATTTCACCTAAGAGGTTCTGGGATACATTTAAAACTCTTACTGGCCAAAAGAGGAAAATTTCCAATAATAATGCGCTAAAGACTAGCGACGGATCTATGGCCATAGACGACAAGGCAAAGGCCAGTGCTTTTGCCGAACTTCTAAAGAAGGCACATCGTCCACAAGAAGGGAACAGATATGACAACGATTTTAAGGTACGAGTAAATAAATTTGTCCAAGATAACAACTCAATCTTCAATGAACCGAACTTCGACCAAAGGCATGAAGACGGGGACGACCATGAATTAACCGAACCAATAAGCGTAGAAGAGGTCATGGGTATAATCAGAAAATGCAGGTCATCTTCGTCCCCAGGAGAAGACGAAGTCTCTTACAAAATAATGAAACAGGGCCCCAACATCTTCTACTGCAGACTTACCAAACTCTTAAACTGCTGTCTCTCCTGTGGGTACTTCCCAAAATGCTGGAAAGTGGCCACAGGAGTCATGATACCTAAACCCGACAAAGACCTTACCAACCCTTCTAACTACCGCCCAATCAGCTTGCTTAGCTGTGTTGGGAAAATATTTGAGCGGATTCTCACTACGAGACTTCGCAGCTATCTCGAATCAATCAACTTTTTCAACAAATGGCAAAGAGCGTATAGGAGTCAGAAAGAGGGAATCGAACACGTATATAGACTGGTCGATTATATGAAAACAGCATTTAGTCAAAACGAAATCGGAACCGCGCTTTTCTTGGATGTAGAAAAAGCGTTCGACTCGGTATGGCACAATGGCGTGAGATATAAACTAGCGAAAATGGGATTACCCACTAAAATTCTAAGGATCATATCATCATTTCTAACTGACCGAAAAATCAAGGTGAGGGTTAATCGCGAGGTGTCAGAGGAAGTAATACTCGAAGCGGGAACACCACAAGGGTCGGTTCTAAGTCCGCTTCTTTTCATAATATATGTGAATGATATAGAAAAAGTAGGGAAAAACTTTGTTCAACTATCGCAGTTCTCAGACGACAAAGGCATTTGGACAGCCAGCAAGTCCAGAAACATAATTAAAAATCGTCTACAGGATACCATTCGCGATCTTGAGAGCTGGTGTGCCCTGTGGCGCATCAAACTCAATGCCGCCAGAACTCAAAAAGTTACGTTCTTCAAAAAGCAAAGGAAAAAACCAGTCCCGAGTATCGATCTCCAGTTATACGATCACAAACTAGAAGCAAACAAAGAGGCCAAATTTTTGGGATTTATCCTAGATAGCAATCTCAGTCTAAACAGTCACGTAAACTCCATTACGGTTAGAGCTACTAAACGTATCAATTTTCTGAAGATGATCAGAGGTAGAAATTGGGGAGCAAACAAAGATGTGCTTCTCAAGCTCTACAAAACATTTATACGTCCGGTACTAGAATACGGTGCCATAATAACAAGCGACCTAAGCAAAACCAACATTCAGAAGCTACAGAGGGTTCAAAATTATGCCCTGCGAGTGGCACTATGCAAACCGAAATGGACACCGATAAAGGAACTTCACGAGCTAGCAACAAAATAATTTTCCGGTAAAAAAAAAAAAAAAAAAAAAAATTATACAATATAACTAAATCGCGTGGGGTCAGTGAGGATTGCCTCGCTACTCATTGGGAACTTTAGGATAGAGACTGTGAGGACTGCCTCGCAACTCTGCTGAAGCGCGATTGAAACGCGTTTAATAAGATCTATATAACAAAACCCACCACATACTCCAGGATAGTGAATCAATGGTGAAGCTGAACGAACACCGAACCCTAAACAGAAAAACAAAATAATCCACAGTAAATTAAAATTACTCAATAGAATTAAACTGCGTGGAGTCAGTGAGGATTGCCTCGCTACTCATTGAGATCTTTAAGACTGAGTCTGTGAGGATTGCCTCGCAACTCTGCGTGTGGGAAGTGGGCTCCGAAGAAACACACCCCTTACCCCATCCATAGCAACAATCACACAGCAGGCACAATATACAATAGCAGATACCTATCTCTCTCTCTACCTATAACTTTTCTAACTGAACATTCTCAAATTTTCTTGCAACACTGTTATCAAGAAGACGCATGGAAATGGTAGACAAAGCGTAGGAGGAATTGGTGCAACCTACCTTTCTGAAACATATACAAGAAACCACCAAACGCTAGGCAAGGATTGAAACAAGCTTGTCTGGCTGGGAACGAGTGTACATTTGATATAAATAAACATTTTTTTTTTGGGGGGGGGGGGTGGAGGAGGTCATTTGGAATTCCCGAAGGATAACCAGATACCTCAAAATCACATACGGCATCCTATCTCCCAGAAGGCTTGATGGATGACTCCCGGTTTTTTAAAACTAAACTGTTGGAGCTTTCTCCACTTCTTTTTTGTAACCGCTATGGTCATATACCGGGGCCGCTACCAAACCGGCGTTGCTGTTTGGTTTTCTTTTCTCTTCTTCCCTTAAACTTGCCATCGCACAACATTACATTCTGGCTCGCCACCATGGTGGGACTCAAACCTCTACCATCGCCGAACTGGAACCGAATAGAGCTCGCTCTTTAATAGTTTTAAAGGCGTTGAGGGATTGAGTATTGACCATCTAACACTCCAACGTAAACTGCCGGGTATTCTAACCCCGTGCATAACACCCTCAGACTCCAATTTGGGCAATAGGAAAGCTAGGCCTGTGTGATCCAAAAGAAAAAAAATAAGGTTAACCGGGTCGCAAGGGATTTGTAAATCCCACATCGTCCCTGCGTGCCTTCGGCGCGCAAAAACCTTTCATTCATTCAGAAAATCGAATTCACCTGCTTCCTGAAGAAGGGCATTTAACCCGAAACATCGAGGCAACGACAGTGCGCTCTATTTATTTCATCAACATTTTCATTAGGTAATCACATTTTATTTATTCGTCGATTTTCATTTTTGCTTGTATTAATAATAATTTATTTCAGCCTAAATTAAGACCGGGAAAAATGGCTAATAATAATTCCACAAAATCCAAATTTGTTAACCGCCAAGAGCGGCAAAAAGACCCGGCATATTCGGCACATGCAAAATTGGTAAAATCCCTGTACCAAATTCTTCAACTTTTTCATCATTTGGCTTCTCTCGAGGACTGTTTGGCACAGAAAGTCCTCCCAAAAACATTCCAGAAAACAGTGGACGAGCGCAACAAAACCTTTCGGCCGGCTTTGCCAACCATTCAGATTTCGGACGCGCTCAATAATCTTACAAAAAAATGGGCTTTTGAAGTTATACAAACTTTGGTAGATTATTACAAAAAAACTCTAAAGGAAAAACAAGACCTGGTTCTTTCGGCTCCTTTTCTAAAACCCCAGGGCTTTCCACGAGCACAGAATACGGCAGTTAAATGGGGACAGAAGAATTTTGGTAATCGACTACAAGAAAGTACTATTGACAAATTTTATTCTCTTTCGGATCAACTTCTGTCCCAGTTGAAAAAACCAGCGGTCATTAGCCAGACCTCTTTCAAACAACGTGCTCGTTCTAAATCGCCGGTGGCCCGCCAGCAAATTTCATTTTCTACTTCCAGAGAAACTCCATCGAAAAGAAAAAGACGAGAAACCATCTCTCCTACAGCACCAGCGACCAAAAAACCATCATTTGCAGCACCTTGCTCCACAACACCGGAATCGCCATCGTACGCCAGCATAGTCAAGACACCACCTCAAAAGAAACCATCTACAAACGGCAAGTCGTCATTCTACCGATTCTGGAAATCTGATGAAAACAAGAACAGCTGGACCCTGCCAGTCAAGCCAAACAAACCTGTTTGGATCATCGGATCATCGAACATCTCGAGGATTGATGCCAACCCTCCACACAACACGTTCATCGCATCATACTCTGGTGGAACCTTAAATCACATTCGGCAGATGGCTAAGAACATGGAAAAGGAAAAAGATCGACAACACCCCAAAGCAATTTTATTTAACGTTGGGGTCAACAATAGAGAAGACTGGCGCATAGACGTGCAGAACAGAAAAAAGATTGGTCACACATCAACAGGTAGACTAGGTAATATGGTAAGCAATTTCCGCAAATGTTACCCTAATACAAAACTTCTTTTTCAGGAACATAATTTTTCTTCTAGTTTATGTTCTAGGGACCAACAAAATTTGACGGTCATCAACGAAGCTGCGAAGTCAACATAGAATTTGGAGATAATCCCGGCAATTCCAGCAAGCCAGTTTAAATGTTGCCCAGGTGATCCCATCCACTGGTCGACGGAAACAGCGAATAAAATCTACCAAGGATGGCTGCCACGCATAGAACCATACATCAAAGAGCAGCCTTTAAACTAATTACAGAAGAAGACATCAGCCATGGAGAGAAAGTAGGACTAGGAACCGAAATAGTAAACTTGGTTCCTGGTCTAAAATTAACTGAAGGTGAGAAAGATCTACACAGGTATGGTTTAACTTTCGTTCCCGCCCCAGCCCCATTAAAACCTAAGCCCAAAACCGTACATTTTGGGACAGGTGCAGTTGTCATGGATGATTACAGTTACATTAACGAAATGAACGGTGGTCCAGCAAGCCAACAATTTTTTAGGGCAACAGCATTGGCAGATAAATTTCGAAATTCAACAGGCTCAAAAGACCTCTTTGCCAATCCAACCGGGTGGTGCCCATCACCTCCGAAAGTTAAACCTGAAATTAATGAGATTTCTCAAAAAGTTAAAGAACAAGTAAGCCAAATCCCGGAATCATATTTGAAAGACAAACAAAATTTGAACCAAATCGAAAGAAACGCCCTGAAGACACTGAAAAACAACAAACAAATTATCATCAAGCCTTGTGATAAAGGTTCTGCTACAGTTCTGATGTCAAAAGATAATTATATTAAAGAAGCTGAACGCCAATTAAATAACCCAAAATATTACAAACCTTTAGAAGCACCAATTTGGCAAGAAAATTGTTCAAAATTTAATGGAATTCTAAAAAGCTTGCTGGACCACGACTTCATTGAGAAAAAACATGTCGAGTATTTAATTGCAGAGAGGGATTCAAACAATCGTAAGTTTTACCTCTTGCCTAAAATACATAAACCATTCAGCAGTTGGAGTGACGAATTTACCCCTCCTGGTCGGCCTATTGTCAGCGACTGTGGCTCGGAAACTTACCACATTTCACAGTATATTGATTTTTATTTAAAATCAATTGCTTGCCGCCATCCGAGCTTCCTCAAAGACACTGAGGACTTTTTAATGAAAATTAACAAACTGCAGGTTCCTTCCGACAGTCTCCTCATTACCCTAGACATTGAAAGTATGTATACTAACATTGGTATTGACGCTGGTCTAGAGGCAATAAAAAAATCATTCAAAAGGTACGATGACCCAAACAGGCCATCGGAAGAAATCCTGCAATTGTTAGAATTATCATTGAAAGGTAACGACTTTGAATTTAACAATAAATTTTACCTCCAAATAAGTGGATGTAGTATGGGTAAAAAATTCAGTCCAAATTTTGCTAATATTTTTGTTGCAGAATTTGAGAGATGTGCTCTTGCTAAAGCAAGAAAACAGCCATTATGTTATCACAGGTTCCAAGACGACATTTTCATCATATGGCCCCATGGCCGTGATGACTTCAACGAATTCTTGGAAATCCTGAACAACCACGATGAATCCATTAAATTACAGCCCTGCATTTCAGAAAATACCATTGATTTTCTGGATGTGACTGTATTCAAGGGCCCTCAGTTCCGGCATAGCAACGTACTAGACACAAAAGTCTTTTTTAAACCGACCGATTCTCACTAACTTCTCCATAGAGATTCTTACCACCCACCCAAACTATTCAATGGGTTGGTAAAATCTCAAATCATTCGATTCCATAGAAATTGTACGAACAGAAGCGACCTCAATCACGCATGTTCAATTCTTTTCAAAACACTTGTTAAACGCGGTTACTCAAAACGATTTTTGCGAAAAATTAAATCTGATACAATCCGTGAGATAGAGACACCCATTCGGGACTCTGAGCCAACGCACCCCACGAAAATTCGGCATAACCGCCCTGTACTGGGAAATGGATCAGTAAATCTATGTCAACGCAAAATTTGTTACATACATCGTATGAACTACATGAATACCGGTAAAACATTTTTTAGCGAACAAACCCGTATGTTTTACCAAGTTAGAAACAGCTTCAACTGTGATTCTGAAAACATTATTTATTTAATCACATGCAAATTATGCCATATCCAATATGTTGGCCAGACGAAAAACCCTCTGCGCGTCAGGATGCAAAACCATTTATCAAATGTCCGTTTAGATTCCGGAAAGGCAGTCTCAGACCACTTTAACCTCCCGAGTCATGACATTAAGTCACATTTCAGTTTTCAACCCATTGAGCAAATTCCGTTTTTGGACGATGATGAAACCACAACAGACAAACGACTTGAGCGTGAAAACTATTGGAATGGTAAGCTCAGGACCTATCTTCCATACGGACTCAATACAGAGTACTCTGGGTTGCCAAATAAAATTATTTGTTTTCCTTTGGTTTATAATCGACGCAATGTCGAAATTGCAAAAATTTTCAAAAACAACTTCACAGAATTAAACAAAAAACTGCCAGAAGCCATTAACAAACGATGCATCATAGCTTATAAGAAAAATCCCAGTCTTCGAAACATTCTTGTGAAAGCACTCCTGAGATGAGTTCATTTTGTCATAAAGTCATATAACTCTTCAAAAATATTAAAACAACATTGAATTCCATAGAAATAATTTACAACAGAAATCGATTTCCCGACCTGCGCCCGTGCTTCTTTGTTTTGAAAAATATCTATCTATCTATCAATCTATCTATCTGTCTGTCTGTCTGTCTGTCTGTCTGTCTGTCTGTCTGTCTGTCTGTCTGTCTGTCTGTCTGTCTGTCTGTCTGTCTGTCTGTCTGTCTGTCTGTCTGTCTGTCTGTCTGTCTGTCTGTCTGTCTGTCTGTCTGTCTGTCCGTCCGTCCGTCCGCCCGATTCCCACCCACCCACCCACCCACCCACCCACCCATCCATCCATCCATCCATCCATCCATCCATCCATCCATCCATCCATCCATCCATCTATCTATCTATCTATCTATCTATCTATCTATCTATCTATCTATCTATCTATCTATCTATCTATCTATCTATCTATCTATCTATCTATCTATCTATCTTTCTATCTATCTATCTATCTTTCTATCTATCTATCTATCTATCTATCTATCTATCTATCTATCTATCTATCTATCTATCTATCTATCTATCTGGGAAATGGATCAGTAAATCTATGTCAACGCAAAATTTGTTACATACTTCGTATGAACTACATGAATACCGGTAAAACATTTTTTAGCGAACAAACTCGTATGTTTTACCAAGTTAGAAACAGCTTCAACTGTGATTCTGAAAACATTATTTATTTAATCACATGTAAATTATGCCATATCCAATATGTCGGCCAGACGAAAAACCCTCTGCGCGTCAGAATGCAAAACCATTTATCAAATATCCGTTTAGATTCAGGAAAGGCAGTCTCAGACCACTTTAACCTCCCGGGTCATGACATTAAGTCACATTTTAGTTTCCAACCCATTGAGCAAATTCCGTTTTTGGACGATGATGAAACCACAACAGACAAACGACTTGAGCGTGAAAACTATTGGATTGGTAAGCTCAGTACCTATCTCCCATACGGACTCAATAGAGAATACTCTGGGTTGCCAAATAAAATTATTTGCGCTCTATTTATTTCATCAACATTTTCATTAGGTAATCACATTTTATTTATTCGTCCATTTTCATTTTTGCTTGTATTAATAATAATTTATTTCAGCCTAAATTAAGACCGTGAAAAATGGCTAATAATAATTCCACAAAATCCAAATTTGTTAACCGCCAAGAGCGGCAAAAAGACCCGGCATATTCGGCACATGCAAAATTGGTAAAATCCCTTTACCAAATTCTTCAACTTTTTCATCATTTGGCTTTTCTCGAGGACTGTTTGGCACAGAAAGTCCTCCCAAAAACATTCCAAAAAACAGTGGACGAGCGCAACAAAACCTTTCGGCCGACTTTGCCAACCATTCAGATTTCGGACGCGCTCAATAATCTTACAAAAAAATGGGTTTTTGAAGTTGTACAAACTTTGGTAGATTATTACAAAAAAACTCTAAAAGAAAAACAAGACCTGGTTCTTTCGGCTCCTTTTCTAAAACCCCAGGACTTTCCACGAGCACAGAATACGGCAGTTAAATGGGGACAGAAGAATTTTGCTAATCGACTATAAGAAAGTACTATTGACAAATTTTATTCTCTTTCGAATCAACTTCTGTCCCAGTTCAAAAAACCAGCGGTCATTAGCCAGACCTCTTTCAATCAACGTGCTCGTTCTAAATCGCCGGTGGCCCGCCAGCAAATTTCATTTTCTACTTCCAGAGAAACTCCAAAGAAAAAGACGAGAAACCATCTGTCCTACAGCACCAGCGACCAAAAAACCATCATTTGCAGCACGTTGCTCCACAACACCGGAATCGCCATCGTACGCCAGCATAGTCAAGACACCACCTCAAAAGAAACCATCTACAAACGGCAAGTCATCATTCTACCGATTCTGGAAATCTGGTGAAAACAAGAACAGCTGGACCCTGCCAGTCAAGCCAAACAAACCTGTCTCAGACCACTTTAACCTCCCGGGTCATGACATTAAGTCACGTTTTAGTTTCCAACCCATTGAGCAAATTCCGTTTTTGGACGATGATGAAACCACAACAGACAAACGACTTGAGCGTGAAAACTATTGGATTGGTAAGCTCAGGACCTATGTCCTATACGGACTCAATAGAGAGTACTCTGGGTTGCCAAATGTAATTATTTGTTTTCCTTTGGTTTATAATCGACGCAATGTTGAAATTGCAAAAATATTCAAAAACAACTTCACAGAATTAAATACAAAACTGCCAGAAGCCATTAACAAACGATGCATCATAGCTTATAAAAAAAATCCCAGTCTTCGAAACATTCTTGTGAAAGCACTTCTGAGATGAGTTCATTTTGTCATAAAGTCATATAACTTCAAATATATTAAACAACATTGAATTCCATAGAAATAATTTACAACAGAAATCGATTTCCCGACCTGCGCCCGTGCTTCTTTGTTTAGAAAAATACCTATCCGCCAGTGCCAGACTATTTGAATTATTTCTATTATAAAAACATTAATTATCTGTCGATTTGTTTTGCGCATTGTCATGAGTTTGATTTCCAACGGTCTTCAGCCAGTGATCACAAGTCATTCAAATGCCATCAAACATTAACAGTAGAAATACCGCTAAAGTTTGATGACATTTGAAAGGTTGTTTACCACTAATCACTGAGTGAATCCATCTCACACACAGTGATTGGCCAGTTTGGCCTCATCAACAGATGAAGTAAATGTATTTAAACGCTTTGGGATAATTGGAAAATCGAATTCACTTGCTTCCTGAAGAAGGTCATTTAACCCGAAACGTCGAGGCAACGACAGCGCGCTCTATTTATTTCATCAACATTTTAATTAGGTATTCACATTTTATTTATTCGTCCATTTTCATTTTTGCATCATTTTTTCATTACTTTTTCATCATTTTTGCTTGTATCAATAATAATTTATTTCAGCCTAAATTAAGACCGGGAAAAATGGCTAATAATAATTCCACAAAATCCAAATTTGTTAACCGCCAAGAGCGGCAAAAAGACCCGGCATATTCGGCACATGCAAAATTGGTAAAATCCCTGTACCAAATTCTTCAACTTTTTCATCATTTGGCTTCTCTCGAGGACTGTTTGGCACAGAAAGTCCTCCCAAAAACATTCCAGAAAACAGTGGACGAGCGCAACAAAACCTTTCGGCCGGCTTTGCCAACCATTCAGATTTCGGACGCGCTCAATAATCTTACAAAAAAATGGGCTTTTGAAGTTATACAAACTTTGGTAGATTATTACAAAAAAACTCTAAAAGAAAAACAAGACCTGGTTCTTTCGGCTCCTTTTCTAAAACCCCAGGGCTTTCCACGAGCACAGAATACGGCAGTTAAATGGGGACAGAAGAATTTTGGTAATCGACTACAAGAAAGTACTATTGACAAATTTTATTCTCTTTCGGATCAACTTCTGTCCCAGTTGAAAAAACCAGCGGTCATTAGCCAGACCTCTTTCAAACAACGTGCTCGTTCTAAATCGCCGGTGGCCCGCCAGCAAATTTCATTTTCTACTTCCAGAGAAACTCCATCGAAAAGAAAAAGACGAGAAACCATCTCTCCTACAGCACCAGCGACCAAAAAACCATCATTTGCAGCACCTTGCTCCACAACACCGGAATCGCCATCGTACGCCAGGATAGTCAAGACACCACCTCAAAAGAAACCATCTACAAACGGCAAGTCGTCATTCTACCGATTCTGGAAATCTGATGAAAACAAGAACAGCTGGACCCTGCCAGTCAAGCCAAACAAACCTGTTTGGATCATCGGATCATCGAACATCTCGAGGATTGATGCCAACCCTCCACACAACACGTTCATCGCATCATACTCTGGTGGAACCTTAAATCACATTCGGCAGATGGCTAAGAACATGGAAAAGGAAAAAGATCGACAACACCCCAAAGCAATTTTATTTAACGTTGGGGTCAACAATAGAGAAGACTGGCGCATAGACGTGCAGAACAGAAAAAAGATTGGTCACACATCAACAGGTAGACTAGGTAATATGGTAAGCAATTTCCGCAAATGTTACCCTAATACAAAACTTCTTTTTCAGGAACATAATTTTTCTTCTAGTTTATGTTCTAGGGACCAACAAAATTTGACGGTCATCAACGAAGCTGCGAAGTCAACATAGAATTTGGAGATAATCCCGGCAATTCCAGCAAGCCAGTTTAAATGTTGCCCAGGTGATCCCATCCACTGGTCGACGGAAACAGCGAATAAAATCTACCAAGGATGGCTGCCACGCATAGAACCATACATCAAAGAGCAGCCTTTAAACTAATTACAGAAGAAGACATCAGCCATGGAGAGAAAGTAGGACTAGGAACCGAAATAGTAAACTTGGTTCCTGGTCTAAAATTAACTGAAGGTGAGAAAGATCTACACAGGTATGGTTTAACTTTCGTTCCCGCCCCAGCCCCATTAAAACCTAAGCCCAAAACCGTACATTTTGGGACAGGTGCAGTTGTCATGGATGATTACAGTTACATTAACGAAATGAACGGTGGTCCAGCAAGCCAACAATTTTTTAGGGCAACAGCATTGGCAGATAAATTTCGAAATTCAACAGGCTCAAAAGACCTCTTTGCCAATCCAACCGGGTGGTGCCCATCACCTCCGAAAGTTAAACCTGAAATTAATGAGATTTCTCAAAAAGTTAAAGAACAAGTAAGCCAAATCCCGGAATCATATTTGAAAGACAAACAAAATTTGAACCAAATCGAAAGAAACGCCCTGAAGACACTGAAAAACAACAAACAAATTATCATCAAGCCTTGTGATAAAGGTTCTGCTACAGTTCTGATGTCAAAAGATAATTATATTAAAGAAGCTGAACGCCAATTAAATAACCCAAAATATTACAAACCTTTAGAAGCACCAATTTGGCAAGGAAATTGTTCAAAATTTAATGGAATTCTAAAAAGCTTGCTGGACCACGACTTCATTGAGAAAAAACATGTCGAGTATTTAATTGCAGAGAGGGATTCAAACAATCGTAAGTTTTACCTCTTGCCTAAAATACATAAACCATTCAGCAGTTGGAGTGACGAATTTACCCCTCCTGGTCGGCCTATTGTCAGCGACTGTGGCTCGGAAACTTACCACATTTCACAGTATATTGATTTTTATTTAAAATCAATTGCTTGCCGCCATTCGAGCTTCCTCAAAGACACTGAGGACTTTTTAATGAAAATTAACAAACTGCAGGTTCCTTCCGACAGTCTCCTCATTACCCTAGACATTGAAAGTATGTACACTAACATTGGTATTGACGCTGGTCTAGAGGCAATAAAAAATCATTCAAAAGGTACGATGACCCAAACAGGCCATCGGAAGAAATCCTGCAATTGTTAGAATTATCATTGAAAGGTAACGACTTTGAATTTAACAATAAATTTTACCTCCAAATAAGTGGATGTAGTATGGGTAAAAAATTCAGTCCAAATTTTGCTAATATTTTTGTTGCAGAATGGGAAAGCGGTGCTCTTGCTAAAGCAAGAAAACAGCCATTATGTTATCATAGGTTCCAAGACGACATTTTCATCATATGGCCCCATGGCCGTGATGACTTCAACGAATTCTTGGAAATCCTGAACAACCACGATGAATCCATTAAATTACAGCCCTGTATTTCAGAAAATACCATTGATTTTCTGGATGTGACTGTATTCAAGGGCCCTCAGTTCCGGCATAGCAACGTACTAGACACAAAAGTCTTTTTTAAACCGACCGATTCTCACCAACTTCTCCATAGAGCTTCTTACCACCCACCCAAACTATTCAATGGGTTGGTAAAATCTCAAATCATTCGATTCCATAGAAATTGTACGAACAGAAGCGACCTCAATCACGCCTGTTCAATTCTTTTCAAAACACTTGTTAAACGCGGTTACTCAAAACGACTTTTGCGAAAAATTAAATCTGATACAATCTGTGAGATAGAGACACCCATTCGGGACTCTGAGCCAGCGCATCCCACGAAAATTCGGCATAACCGCCCAGTTCTGGGAAATGGATCAGTAAATCTATGTCAACGCAAAATTTGTTACATACATCGTATGAACTACATGAATACCGGTAAAACATTTTTTAGCGAACAAACCCGTATGTTTTACCAAGTTAGAAACAGTTTCAACTGTGATTCTGAAAACATTATTTATTTAATCACATGTAAATTATGCCATATCCAATATGTCGTCCAGACGAAAAACCCTCTGCGCGTCAGAATGCAAAACCATTTATCAAATATCCGTTTAGATTCAGGAAAGGCAGTCACAGACCACTTTAACCTCCCGGGTCATGACATTAAGTCGCATTTTAGTTTTCAACCCATTGAGCAAATTCCGTTTTTGGACGATGATGAAACCACAACAGACAAACGACTTGAGCGTGAAAACTATTGGATTGGTAAGCTCAGGACCTATGTCACATACGGACTCAATAGAGAGTACTCTGGGTTACCAAATAAAATTATTTGTTTTCCTTTGGTTTATAATCGACGCAATGTCGAAATTGCAAAAATTTTCAAAAACAACTTCACAGAATTAAATACAAAACTGCCAGAAGCCATTAACAAACGATGCATCATAGCTTATAAAAAAAATCCCAGTCTTCGAAACATTCTTGTGAAAGCACTTCTGAGATGAGTTCATTTTGTCATAAAGTCATATAACTTCAAAAATATTAAACAACATTGAATTCCATAGAAATAATTTACAACAGAAATCGATTTCCCGCCCTGCGCCCGTGCTTCTATGTTTAGAAAAATATCTATCCGCCAGTGCCAGACTATTTGAATTATTTCTATTATACAAACATTAATTATCTGTCGATTTGTTTTGCGCATTGTCATGAGTTTGATTTCCAACGGTCTTCAGCCAGTGATCACAAGTCATTCAAATGCCATCAAACATTGACAGTAGAAATACCGCTAAAGTTTGATGACATTTGAAAGGTTGTTTTCCACTAATCACTGATTGAATCCATCTCACACACAGTGATTAGCCAGTTTGGCCTCATCAACAGATGAAGTAAAGGTATTTAAACGCTTTGGGATAATTAGAAAATTTCACCTAAGAGGTTCTGGGATACATTTAAAACTCTTACTGGCCAAAAGAGGAAAATTTCCAATAATAATGCGCTAAAGACTAGCGACGGATCTATGGCCATAGACGACAAGGCAAAGGCCAGTGCTTTTGCCGAACTTCTAAAGAAGGCACATCGTCCACAAGAAGGGAACAGATATGACAACGATTTTAAGGTACGAGTAAATAAATTTGTCCAAGATAACAACTCAATCTTCAATGAACCGAACTTCGACCAAAGGCATGAAGACGGGGACGACCATGAATTAACCGAACCAATAAGCGTAGAAGAGGTCATGGGTATAATCAGAAAATGCAGGTCATCTTCGTCCCCAGGAGAAGACGAAGTCTCTTACAAAATAATGAAACAGGGCCCCAACATCTTCTACTGCAGACTTACCAAACTCTTAAACTGCTGTCTCTCCTGTGGGTACTTCCCAAAATGCTGGAAAGTGGCCACAGGAGTCATGATACCTAAACCCGACAAAGACCTTACCAACCCTTCTAACTACCGCCCAATCAGCTTGCTTAGCTGTGTTGGGAAAATATTTGAGCGGATTCTCACTACGAGACTTCGCAGCTATCTCGAATCAATCAACTTTTTCAACAAATGGCAAAGAGCGTATAGGAGTCAGAAAGAGGGAATCGAACACGTATATAGACTGGTCGATTATATGAAAACAGCATTTAGTCAAAACGAAATCGGAACCGCGCTTTTCTTGGATGTAGAAAAAGCGTTCGACTCGGTATGGCACAATGGCGTGAGATATAAACTAGCGAAAATGGGATTACCCACTAAAATTCTAAGGATCATATCATCATTTCTAACTGACCGAAAAATCAAGGTGAGGGTTAATCGCGAGGTGTCAGAGGAAGTAATACTCGAAGCGGGAACACCACAAGGGTCGGTTCTAAGTCCGCTTCTTTTCATAATATATGTGAATGATATAGAAAAAGTAGGGAAAAACTTTGTTCAACTATCGCAGTTCTCAGACGACAAAGGCATTTGGACAGCCAGCAAGTCCAGAAACATAATTAAAAATCGTCTACAGGATACCATTCGCGATCTTGAGAGCTGGTGTGCCCTGTGGCGCATCAAACTCAATGCCGCCAGAACTCAAAAAGTTACGTTCTTCAAAAAGCAAAGGAAAAAACCAGTCCCGAGTATCGATCTCCAGTTATACGATCACAAACTAGAAGCAAACAAAGAGGCCAAATTTTTGGGATTTATCCTAGATAGCAATCTCAGTCTAAACAGTCACGTAAACTCCATTACGGTTAGAGCTACTAAACGTATCAATTTTCTGAAGATGATCAGAGGTAGAAATTGGGGAGCAAACAAAGATGTGCTTCTCAAGCTCTACAAAACATTTATACGTCCGGTACTAGAATACGGTGCCATAATAACAAGCGACCTAAGCAAAACCAACATTCAGAAGCTACAGAGGGTTCAAAATTATGCCCTGCGAGTGGCACTATGCAAACCGAAATGGACACCGATAAAGGAACTTCACGAGCTAGCAACAAAATAATTTTCCGGTAAAAAAAAAAAAAAAAAAAAAAATTATACAATATAACTAAATCGCGTGGGGTCAGTGAGGATTGCCTCGCTACTCATTGGGAACTTTAGGATAGAGACTGTGAGGACTGCCTCGCAACTCTGCTGAAGCGCGATTGAAACGCGTTTAATAAGATCTATATAACAAAACCCACCACATACTCCAGGATAGTGAATCAATGGTGAAGCTGAACGAACACCGAACCCTAAACAGAAAAACAAAATAATCCACAGTAAATTAAAATTACTCAATAGAATTAAACTGCGTGGAGTCAGTGAGGATTGCCTCGCTACTCATTGAGATCTTTAAGACTGAGTCTGTGAGGATTGCCTCGCAACTCTGCGTGTGGGAAGTGGGCTCCGAAGAAACACACCCCTTACCCCATCCATAGCAACAATCACACAGCAGGCACAATATACAATAGCAGATACCTATCTCTCTCTCTACCTATAACTTTTCTAACTGAACATTCTCAAATTTTCTTGCAACACTGTTATCAAGAAGACGCATGGAAATGGTAGACAAAGCGTAGGAGGAATTGGTGCAACCTACCTTTCTGAAACATATACAAGAAACCACCAAACGCTAGGCAAGGATTGAAACAAGCTTGTCTGGCTGGGAACGAGTGTACATTTGATATAAATAAACATTTTTTTTTGGGGGGGGGGGGTGGAGGAGGTCATTTGGAATTCCCGAAGGATAACCAGATACCTCAAAATCACATACGGCATCCTATCTCCCAGAAGGCTTGATGGATGACTCCCGGTTTTTTAAAACTAAACTGTTGGAGCTTTCTCCACTTCTTTTTTGTAACCGCTATGGTCATATACCGGGGCCGCTACCAAACCGGCGTTGCTGTTTGGTTTTCTTTTCTCTTCTTCCCTTAAACTTGCCATCGCACAACATTACATTCTGGCTCGCCACCATGGTGGGACTCAAACCTCTACCATCGCCGAACTGGAACCGAATAGAGCTCGCTCTTTAATAGTTTTAAAGGCGTTGAGGGATTGAGTATTGACCATCTAACACTCCAACGTAAACTGCCGGGTATTCTAACCCCGTGCATAACACCCTCAGACTCCAATTTGGGCAATAGGAAAGCTAGGCCTGTGTGATCCAAAAGAAAAAAAATAAGGTTAACCGGGTCGCAAGGGATTTGTAAATCCCACATCGTCCCTGCGTGCCTTCGGCGCGCAAAAACCTTTCATTCATTCAGAAAATCGAATTCACCTGCTTCCTGAAGAAGGGCATTTAACCCGAAACATCGAGGCAACGACAGTGCGCTCTATTTATTTCATCAACATTTTCATTAGGTAATCACATTTTATTTATTCGTCCATTTTCATTTTTGCTTGTATTAATAATAATTTATTTCAGCCTAAATTAAGACCGGGAAAAATGGCTAATAATAATTCCACAAAATCCAAATTTGTTAACCGCCAAGAGCGGCAAAAAGACCCGGCATATTCGGCACATGCAAAATTGGTAAAATCCCTGTACCAAATTCTTCAACTTTTTCATCATTTGGCTTCTCTCGAGGACTGTTTGGCACAGAAAGTCCTCCCAAAAACATTCCAGAAAACAGTGGACGAGCGCAACAAAACCTTTCGGCCGGCTTTGCCAACCATTCAGATTTCGGACGCGCTCAATAATCTTACAAAAAAATGGGCTTTTGAAGTTATACAAACTTTGGTAGATTATTACAAAAAAACTCTAAAAGAAAAACAAGACCTGGTTCTTTCGGCTCCTTTTCTAAAACCCCAGGGCTTTCCACGAGCACAGAATACGGCAGTTAAATGGGGACAGAAGAATTTTGGTAATCGACTACAAGAAAGTACTATTGACAAATTTTATTCTCTTTCGGATCAACTTCTGTCCCAGTTGAAAAAACCAGCGGTCATTAGCCAGACCTCTTTCAAACAACGTGCTCGTTCTAAATCGCCGGTGGCCCGCCAGCAAATTTCATTTTCTACTTCCAGAGAAACTCCATCGAAAAGAAAAAGACGAGAAACCATCTCTCCTACAGCACCAGCGACCAAAAAACCATCATTTGCAGCACCTTGCTCCACAACACCGGAATCGCCATCGTACGCCAGCATAGTCAAGACACCACCTCAAAAGAAACCATCTACAAACGGCAAGTCGTCATTCTACCGATTCTGGAAATCTGATGAAAACAAGAACAGCTGGACCCTGCCAGTCAAGCCAAACAAACCTGTTTGGATCATCGGATCATCGAACATCTCGAGGATTGATGCCAACCCTCCACACAACACGTTCATCGCATCATACTCTGGTGGAACCTTAAATCACATTCGGCAGATGGCTAAGAACATGGAAAAGGAAAAAGATCGACAACACCCCAAAGCAATTTTATTTAACGTTGGGGTCAACAATAGAGAAGACTGGCGCATAGACGTGCAGAACAGAAAAAAGATTGGTCACACATCAACAGGTAGACTAGGTAATATGGTAAGCAATTTCCGCAAATGTTACCCTAATACAAAACTTCTTTTTCAGGAACATAATTTTTCTTCTAGTTTATGTTCTAGGGACCAACAAAATTTGACGGTCATCAACGAAGCTGCGAAGTCAACATAGAATTTGGAGATAATCCCGGCAATTCCAGCAAGCCAGTTTAAATGTTGCCCAGGTGATCCCATCCACTGGTCGACGGAAACAGCGAATAAAATCTACCAAGGATGGCTGCCACGCATAGAACCATACATCAAAGAGCAGCCTTTAAACTAATTACAGAAGAAGACATCAGCCATGGAGAGAAAGTAGGACTAGGAACCGAAATAGTAAACTTGGTTCCTGGTCTAAAATTAACTGAAGGTGAGAAAGATCTACACAGGTATGGTTTAACTTTCGTTCCCGCCCCAGCCCCATTAAAACCTAAGCCCAAAACCGTACATTTTGGGACAGGTGCAGTTGTCATGGATGATTACAGTTACATTAACGAAATGAACGGTGGTCCAGCAAGCCAACAATTTTTTAGGGCAACAGCATTGGCAGATAAATTTCGAAATTCAACAGGCTCAAAAGACCTCTTTGCCAATCCAACCGGGTGGTGCCCATCACCTCCGAAAGTTAAACCTGAAATTAATGAGATTTCTCAAAAAGTTAAAGAACAAGTAAGCCAAATCCCGGAATCATATTTGAAAGACAAACAAAATTTGAACCAAATCGAAAGAAACGCCCTGAAGACACTGAAAAACAACAAACAAATTATCATCAAGCCTTGTGATAAAGGTTCTGCTACAGTTCTGATGTCAAAAGATAATTATATTAAAGAAGCTGAACGCCAATTAAATAACCCAAAATATTACAAACCTTTAGAAGCACCAATTTGGCAAGAAAATTGTTCAAAATTTAATGGAATTCTAAAAAGCTTGCTGGACCACGACTTCATTGAGAAAAAACATGTCGAGTATTTAATTGCAGAGAGGGATTCAAACAATCGTAAGTTTTACCTCTTGCCTAAAATACATAAACCATTCAGCAGTTGGAGTGACGAATTTACCCCTCCTGGTCGGCCTATTGTCAGCGACTGTGGCTCGGAAACTTACCACATTTCACAGTATATTGATTTTTATTTAAAATCAATTGCTTGCCGCCATCCGAGCTTCCTCAAAGACACTGAGGACTTTTTAATGAAAATTAACAAACTGCAGGTTCCTTCCGACAGTCTCCTCATTACCCTAGACATTGAAAGTATGTATACTAACATTGGTATTGACGCTGGTCTAGAGGCAATAAAAAAATCATTCAAAAGGTACGATGACCCAAACAGGCCATCGGAAGAAATCCTGCAATTGTTAGAATTATCATTGAAAGGTAACGACTTTGAATTTAACAATAAATTTTACCTCCAAATAAGTGGATGTAGTATGGGTAAAAAATTCAGTCCAAATTTTGCTAATATTTTTGTTGCAGAATTTGAGAGATGTGCTCTTGCTAAAGCAAGAAAACAGCCATTATGTTATCACAGGTTCCAAGACGACATTTTCATCATATGGCCCCATGGCCGTGATGACTTCAACGAATTCTTGGAAATCCTGAACAACCACGATGAATCCATTAAATTACAGCCCTGCATTTCAGAAAATACCATTGATTTTCTGGATGTGACTGTATTCAAGGGCCCTCAGTTCCGGCATAGCAACGTACTAGACACAAAAGTCTTTTTTAAACCGACCGATTCTCACTAACTTCTCCATAGAGATTCTTACCACCCACCCAAACTATTCAATGGGTTGGTAAAATCTCAAATCATTCGATTCCATAGAAATTGTACGAACAGAAGCGACCTCAATCACGCATGTTCAATTCTTTTCAAAACACTTGTTAAACGCGGTTACTCAAAACGATTTTTGCGAAAAATTAAATCTGATACAATCCGTGAGATAGAGACACCCATTCGGGACTCTGAGCCAACGCACCCCACGAAAATTCGGCATAACCGCCCTGTACTGGGAAATGGATCAGTAAATCTATGTCAACGCAAAATTTGTTACATACATCGTATGAACTACATGAATACCGGTAAAACATTTTTTAGCGAACAAACCCGTATGTTTTACCAAGTTAGAAACAGCTTCAACTGTGATTCTGAAAACATTATTTATTTAATCACATGCAAATTATGCCATATCCAATATGTTGGCCAGACGAAAAACCCTCTGCGCGTCAGGATGCAAAACCATTTATCAAATGTCCGTTTAGATTCCGGAAAGGCAGTCTCAGACCACTTTAACCTCCCGAGTCATGACATTAAGTCACATTTCAGTTTTCAACCCATTGAGCAAATTCCGTTTTTGGACGATGATGAAACCACAACAGACAAACGACTTGAGCGTGAAAACTATTGGAATGGTAAGCTCAGGACCTATCTTCCATACGGACTCAATACAGAGTACTCTGGGTTGCCAAATAAAATTATTTGTTTTCCTTTGGTTTATAATCGACGCAATGTCGAAATTGCAAAAATTTTCAAAAACAACTTCACAGAATTAAACAAAAAACTGCCAGAAGCCATTAACAAACGATGCATCATAGCTTATAAGAAAAATCCCAGTCTTCGAAACATTCTTGTGAAAGCACTCCTGAGATGAGTTCATTTTGTCATAAAGTCATATAACTCTTCAAAAATATTAAAACAACATTGAATTCCATAGAAATAATTTACAACAGAAATCGATTTCCCGACCTGCGCCCGTGCTTCTTTGTTTTGAAAAATATCTATCTATCTATCAATCTATCTATCTGTCTGTCTGTCTGTCTGTCTGTCTGTCTGTCTGTCTGT
>CM062295.1:390278924-390418924 GCA_031216915.1 Pictodentalium vernedei | reverse complement strand
ATTTGGACAGCCAGCAAGTCCAGAAACATAATTAAAAATCGTCTACAGGATACCATTCGCGATCTTGAGAGCTGGTGTGCCCTGTGGCGCATCAAACTCAATGCCGCCAAAACTCAAAAAGTTACGTTCTTCAAAAAGCAAAGGAAAAAACCAGTCCCGAGTATCGATCTCCAGTTATACGATCACAAACTAGAAGCAAACAAAGAGGCCAAATTTTTTGGATTTATCCTAGATAGCAATCTCAGTCTAAACAGTCACGTAAACTCCATTACGGTTAGAGCTACTAAACGTATCAATTTTCTGAAGATGATCAGAGGTAGAAATTGGGGAGCAAACAAAGATGTGCTTCTCAAGCTCTACAAAACATTTATACGTCCGGTACTAGAATACGGTGCCATAATAACAAGCGACCTAAGCAAAACCAACATTCAGAAGCTACAGAGGGTTCAAAATTATGCCCTGCGAGTGGCACTATGCAAACCGAAATGGACACCGATAAAGGAACTTCACGAGCTAGCAAAAATAGAAACTATTGATACGCGATTAAAAGACCTACAAAACAAAACCCTCAACAGACTCCAAGATAGTGAATTAATGGTTGAGCTGAACGAACACCGATCCCTTAACAGAAAAACAAAATAATTTTCCGGTAAAAAAAAAAAAAAAAAAAAAAAAAAAAAAAAATTATACAATATAACTAAATCGCGTGGGGTCAGTGAGGATTGCCTCGCTACTCATAGGGAACTTTAGGATAGAGACTGTGAGGACTGCCTCGCAACTCTGCTGAAGCGCGATTGAAACGCGTTTAATAAGATCTATATAACAAAACCCACCACATACTCCAGGATAGTGAATCAATGGTGAAGCTGAACGAACACCGAACCCTAAACAGAAACACAAAATAATCCACAGTAAATTAAAATTACTCAATAGAATTAAACTGCGTGGAGTCAGTGAGGATTGCCTCGCTACTCATTGAGATCTTTAAGACTGAGTCTGTGAGGATTGCCTCGCAACTCTGCGTGTGGGAAGTGGGCTCCGAAGAAACACACCCCTTACCCCATCCATAGCAACAATCACACAGCAGGCACAATATACAATAGCAGATACCTATCTCTCTCTCTACCTATAACTTTTCTAACTGAACATTCTCAAATTTTCTTGCAACACTGTTATCAAGAAGACGCATGGAAATGGTAGACAAAGCGTAGGAGGAATTGGTGCAACCTACCTTTCTGCAACATATACAAGAAACCACCAAACGCTAGGCAAGGATTGAAACAAGCTTGTCTGGCTGGGAACGAGTGTACATTTGATATAAATAAACATTTTTTTGGGGGGGGGGTGGAGGAGGTCATTTGGAATTCCCGAAGGATAACCAGATACCTCAAAATCACATACGGCATCCTATCTCCCAGAAGGCTTGATGGATGACTCCCGGTTTTTTAAAACTAAACTGTTGGAGCTTTCTCCACTTCTTTTTTGTAACCGCTATGGTCATATACCGGGGCCGCTACCAAACCGGCGTTGCTGTTTGGTTTTCTTTTCTCTTCTTCCCTTAAACTTGCCATCGCACAACATTACATTCTGGCTCGCCACCATGGTGGGACTCAAACCTCTACCATCGCCGAACTGGAACCGAATAGAGCTGCCTCTTTAATAGTTTTAAAGGCGTTGAGGTATTGAGTATTGACCATCTAACACTCCAACGTAAACTGCCGGGTATTCTAACCCCGTGCATAACCCCCTCAGACTCCAATTTGGGCAATAGGAAAGCTAGGCCTGTGTGATCCAAAAGAAAAAAAATAAGGTTAACCGGGTCGCAAGGGATTTGTAAATCCCACATCGTCCCTGCGCGCCTTCGGCGCGCAAAAACCTTTCATTCATTCAGAAAATCGAATTCACCTGCTTCCTGAAGAAGGGCATTTAACCCGAAACATCGAGGCAACGACAGTGCGCTCTATTTATTTCATCAACATTTTCATTAGGTAATCACATTTTATTTATTCGTCCATTTTCATTTTTGCATCATTTTTGCTTGTATTAATAATAATTTATTTCAGCCTAAATTAAGACCGTGAAAAATGGCTAATAATAATTCCACAAAATCCAAATTTGTTAACCGCCAAGAGCGGCAAAAAGACCCGGCATATTCGGCACATGCAAAATTGGTAAAATCCCTTTACCAAATTCTTCAGCTTTTTCATCATTTGGCTTTTCTCGAGGACTGTTTGGCACAGAAAGTCCTCCCAAAAACATTCCAAAAAACAGTGGACGAGCGCAACAAAACCTTTCGGCCGGCTTTGCCAACCATTCAGATTTCGGACGCGCTCAATAATCTTACAAAAAAATAGATTTTTCAAGTTGTACAAACTTTGGTAGATTATTACAAAAAAACTCTAAAAGAAAAACAAGACCTGGTTCTTTCGGCTCCTTTTCTAAAACCCCAGGACTTTCCACGAGCACAGAATACGGCGGTTAAATGGGGACAGAAGAATTTTGCTAATCGACTACAAGAAAGTACTATTGACAAATTTTATTCTCTTTCGGATCAACTTCTGTCCCAGTTCAAAAAACCAGCGGTCATTAGCCAGACCTCTTTCAATCAACGTGCTCGTTCTAAATCACCGGTGGCCCGCCAGCAAATTTCATTTTCTACTTCCAGAGAAAGTCCAAAGAAAAAGACGAGAAACCATCTCTCCTACAGCACCAGCGACCAAAAAACCATAATTTGCAGCACGTTGCTCCACAACACCGGAATCGCCATCGTACGCCAGCATAGTCAAGACACCACCTCAAAAGAAACCATCTACAAACGGCAAGTCGTCATTCTACCGATTCTGGAAATCTGGTGAAAACAAGAACAGCTGGACCCTGCCAGTCAAGCCAAACAAACCTGTCTCAGACCACTTTAACCTCCCGGGTCATGACATTAAGTCACATTTTAGTTTCCAACCCATTGAGCAAATTCCGTTTTTGGACGATGATGAAACCACAACAGACAAACGACTTGAGCGTGAAAACTATTGGATTGGTAAGCTCAGGACCTATGTCCTATACGGACTCAATAGAGAGTACTCTGGGTTGCCAAATATAATTATTTGTTTTCCTTTGGTTTATAATCGACGCAATGTCGAAATTGCAAAAATTTTCAAAAACAACTTTACGGAATTAAACACAAAACTGCCAGAAGCTATTAACAAACGATGCATCATAGCTTATAAGAAAAATCCTAGTCTTCGAAACATTCTTGTGAAAGCACTTCTGAGATGAGTTTTTTTTGTCATAAAGTCATATAACTTCAAAAATATTAAAACAACATTGAATTCCATAGAAATAATTTACAACAGAAATCGATTTACCGACCTGCGCCCGGGCTTCTTTGTTCTGAAAAATATCTATCCGCCAGTGCCTGACCTTTGAATTATTTCTATTATAAAAACATTAATTATCTGTCGATTAGTTTTGCGCATTGTCATGAGTTTGATTTCCAACAGTCTTCAGCCAGTGATCACAAGTCATTCAAATGCCATCAAACATTGACAGTAGAAATACCGCTAAAGTTTGATGACATTTGAAAGGTTGTTTACCACTAATCACTGAGTGAATCCATCTCCCCCACAGTTATTGGCCAATTTGGCCTCATCAACAGATGAAGTAAAGGTATTTAAACGCTTTGGGATAATTGGAAAATCGAATTCACCTGCTTCCTGAAGAAGGGCATTTAACCCGAAACGTCGAGGCAACGACAGTGCGCTCTATTTATTTCATCAACATTTTCATTAGGTATTCACATTTTATTTATTCGTCCATTTTCATTTTTGCGTCATTTTTTCATTACTTTTTCATCATTTTTGCTTGTATTAATAATAATTTATTTCAGCCTAAATTAAGACCGGGAAAAATGGCTAATAATAATTCCACAAAATCAAAATTTGTTAACCGCCAAGAGCGGCAAAAAGACCCGGCATATTCGGCACATGCAAAATTGGTAAAATCCCTTTATCAAATTCTTCAACTTTTTCATCATTTGGCTTTTCTCGAGGACTGTTTGGCACAGAAAGTCCTCCCAAAAACGTTCCAAAAAACAGTGGACGAGCGCAACAAAACCTTTCGGCCGGCTTTGCCAACCATTCAGAGTTCGGACGCGCTCAATAATCTTACAAAAAAATGGGCTTTTGAAGTTATACAAACTTTGGTAGATTATTACAAAAAAACTCTAAAAGAAAAACAAGACCTGGTTCTTTCGGCTCCTTTTCTAAAACCCCAGGGTTTCCACGAGCACAGAATACGGCAGTTAAATGGGGACAGAAGAATTTTGGTAATCGACTACAAGAAAGTACTATTGACAAATTTTATTCTCTTTCGGATCAACTTCTGTCCCAGTTCAAAAAAACAGCGGTCATTAGCCAGACCTCTTTCAATCAACGTGCTCGTTCTAAATCGCCGGTGGCCCGCCAGCAAATTTCATTTTCTACTTCCAGAGAAACTCCATCGAAAAGAAAAAGACGAGAAACCATCTCTCCAACAGCACCAGCGACCAAAAAAACATCATTTGCAGCACGTTGCTCCACAACACCGGAATCGCCATCATACGCCAGCATAGTCAAGACACCACCTCAACAGAAAACATCTACAAACGGCAAGTGGTCATTCTACCGATTCTGGAAATCTGGTGAAAACAAGAACAGCTGGACCCTGCCAGTCAAGCCAAACAAACCTGTTTGGATCATCGGATCATCGAACATCTCGAGGATTGATGCCAACCCTCCACCCAACACGTTCATCGCATCATACTCTGGTGGAACCTTAAACCACATTCGGCAGATGGCTAAGAACATGGAAAAGGAAAAAGATCGACAACATCCCAAAGCAATTTTATTTAACGTTGGGGTCAACAATAGAGAAGACTGGCGCATAGACGGGCAGAACAGAAAAAAGATTGGTTATACATCAACAGGTAGACTGGGTAATATGGTAAGCAATTTCCGAAAATGTTACCCTAATACAAAACTTCTTTTTCAGGAACATAATTTTTCTTCTAGTTTATGTTCTAGGGACCAACAAAATTTGACTGTTATCAACGAGGCTGCGAAGTCAACAAAGAATTTGGAGATAATCCCGGCAATTCCAGCAAGCCAGTTTAAATGTTGCCCAGGTGATCCCATCCACTGGTCGACGGAAACAGCGAATAAAATCTACCAAGGATGGCTGCCACGCATAGAACCATACATCAAAGAGCAGCCTTTAAACTAATTACAGAAGAAGGCATCAGCCATGGAGAGAAAGTAGGACTAGGAACCGAAAAAATTAACTTGGTTCCTGATCTAAAATTAACTGAAGGTGAGAAAGATCTACTCAGGTATGGTTTAACTTTCGTTCCCGCCCCAGCCCCATTAAAACCTAAGCCCAAAACCGTAGATTTTGGGACAGGTGCAGTTGTCATGGATGATTACAGTTACATTAACGAAATAAACGGTGGTCCAGCAAGCCAACAATTTTTTAGGGCAACAGTATTGGCAGATAAATTTCGAAATTCAAAAGGCTCAAAAGACCTCTTTGCCAATCCAACCGGGTGGTGCCCATCACCTCGGAAAGTTAAACCTGAAATTAATGAGATTTCTCAAAAAGTTAAAGAACAAGTAAGCCACATCCCGGAATCATTTTTGAAAGACAAACAAAATTTGAACCAAATCGAAAGAAACGCCCTGAAGACGCTGAAAAACAACAAACAAATTATCATCAAGCCTTGTGACAAAGGATCTGCTACAGTTCTGATGTCAAAAGATAATTATATTAAAGCAGCTGAACGCCAATTAAATAACCCAAAATATTACAAACCTTTAGAAGCACCAATTTGGCAAGAAAATTGTTCAAAATTTAATGGAATTCTAAAAAGCTTGCTGGACCACGACTTCATTGAGAAAAAACATGTCGAGTATTTAATTGCAGAGAGGGATTCAAACAATCGTAAGTTTTACCTCTTGCCTAAAATACATAAACCACTCAGCAGTTGGAGTGACGAATTTACCCCTCCTGGTCGGCCTGTTGTCAGCGACTGTGGCTCGGAATCTTACCACATTTCACAGTATATTGATTTTTATTTAAAACCAATTGCTTGCCGCCATCCGAGCTTCCTCAAAGACACTGAGGACTTTTTAATGAAAATTAACAAACTGCAGGTTCCTTCCGACAGTCTCCTCATTACCCTAGACATTGAAAGTATGTACACTAACATTGGTATTGACGCTGGTCTAGAGGCAATAAAAAATCATTCAAAAGGTACGATGACCCAAACAGGGCATCGGAAGAAATCCTGCAATTGTTAGAATTATCATTGAAAGGTAACGACTTTGAATTTAACAATAAATTTTACCTCCAAATAAGTGGATGTAGTATGGGTAAAAAATTCAGTCCAAATTTTGCTAATATTTTTGTTGCAGAATGGGAAAGAGGTGCTCTTGCTAAAGCAAGAAAACAGCCATTATGTTATCATAGGTTCCAAGACGACATTTTTATCATATGGCCCCATGGCCGTGATGACTTCAACGAATTCTTGGAAATCCTGAACAACCACGATGAATCCATTAAATTACAGCCCTGTATTTCAGAAAATACCATTGATTTTCTGGATGTGACTGTATTCAAGGGCCCTCAGTTCCGGCATAGCAACGTACTAGACACAAAAGTCTTTTTTAAACCGACCGATTCTCACCAACTTCTCCATAGAGCTTCTTACCACCCACCCAAACTATTCAATGGGTTGGTAAAATCTCAAATCATTCGATTCCATAGAAATTGTACGAACAGAAGCGACCTCAATCACGCCTGTTCAATTCTTTTCAAAACACTTGTTAAACGCGGTTACTCAAAACGACTTTTGCGAAAAATTAAATCTGATACAATCTGTGAGATAGAGACACCCATTCGGGACTCTGAGCCAACGCATCCCACGAAAATTCGGCATAACCGCCCAGTTCTGGGAAATGGATCAGTAAATCTATGTCAACGAAAAATTTGTTACATACATCGTATGAACTACATGAATACCGGTAAAACATTTTTTAGCGAACAAACCCGTATGTTTTACCAAGTTAGAAACAGTTTCAACTGTGATTCTGAAAACATTATTTATTTAATCACATGTAAATTATGCCATATCCAATATGTCGGCCAGACGAAAAACCCTCTGCGCGTCAGAATGCAAAACCATTTATCAAATATCCGTTTAGATTCAGGAAAGGCAGTCTCAGACCACTTTAACCTCCCGGGTCATGACATTAAGTCACATTTTAGTTTCCAACCCATTGAGCAAATTCCGTTTTTGGACGATGATGAAACCACAACAGACAAACGACTTGAGCGTGAAAACTATTGGATTGGTAAGCTCAGTACCTATCTCCCATACGGACTCAATAGAGAATACTCTGGGTTGCCAAATAAAATTATTTGTTTTCCTTTGGTTTATAATCGACGCAATGTCGAAATTGCAAAAATTTTCAAAAACAACTTCACAGAATTAAACACAAAACTGCCAGAAGCCATTAACAAACGATGCATCATAGCTTTTAAAAAAAATCCCAGTCTTCGAAACATTCTTGTGAATGCACTTTTGAGATGAGTTCATTTTGTCATAAAGTCATATAACTTAAAAAATATTAAAACAACATTGAATTCCATAGAAATAATTTACAACAGAAATCGATTTCCCGACCTGCGCCCGTGCTCCTTTGGTTTGAAAAATATCTATCCGCCAGTGCCAGACTATTTGAATTATTTCTATTATAAAAACATTAATTATCTGTCGATTTGTTTTGGGCATTGTCATGAGTTTGATTTCCAACGGTCTTCAGCCAGTGATCACAAGTCATTCAAATGCCATCAAACATTGACAGTAGAAATACCGCTAAAGTTTGATGACATTTGAAAGGTTGTTTTCCACTAATCACTGAGTGAATCCATCTCACACACAGTGATTAGCCAGTTTGGCCTCATCAACAGATGAAGTAAAGGTATTTAAACGCTTTGGGATAATTAGAAAATTTCACCTAAGAGGTTCTGGGATACATTTAAAACTCTTACTGGCCAAAAGAGCAAAATTGCCAATAATAATGCGCTAAAGACTAGCGACGGATCTATGGCCATAGACGACAAGGCAAAGGCCAGTGCTTTTGCCGAACTTCTAAAGAAGGCACATCGTCCACAAGAAGGGAACAGATATGACAACGATTTTAAGGTACGAGTAAATAAATTTGTCCAAGATAACAACTCAATCTTCAATGAACCGAACTTCGACCAAAGGCATGAAGACGGGGACGACCATGAATTAACCGAACCAATAAGCGTAGAAGAGGTCATGGGTATAATCAGAAAATGCAGGTCATCTTCGTCCCCAGGAGAAGACGAAGTCTCTTACAAAATAATGAAACAGGGCCCCAACATCTTCTACTGCAGGCTTACCAAACTCTTAAACTGCTGTCTCTCCTGTGGGTACTTCCCAAAATGCTGGAAAGTGGCCACAGGAGTCATGATACCTAAACCCGACAAAGACCTTACCAACCCTTCTAACTACCGCCCAATCAGCTTGCTTAGCTGTGTTGGGAAAATATTTGAGCGGATTCTCACTACGAGACTTCGCAGCTATCTCGAATCAATCAACTTTTTCAACAAATGGCAAAGAGCGTATAGAAGTCAGAAAGAGGGAATCGAACACGTATATAGACTGGTCGATTATATGAAAACAGCATTTAGTCAAAACGAAATCGGAACCGCGCTTTTCTTGGATGTAGAAAAAGCGTTCGACTCGGTATGGCACAATGGCGTGAGATATAAACTAGCGAAAATGGGATTACCCACTAAAATTCTAAGGATCATATCATCATTTCTAACTGACCGAAAAATCAAGGTGAGGGTTAATCGCGAGGTGTCAGAGGAAGTAATACTCGAAGCGGGAACACCACAAGGGTCGGTTCTAAGTCCGCTTCTTTTCATAATATATGTGAATGATATAGAAAAAGTAGGGAAAAACTTTGTTCAACTATCGCAGTTCTCAGACGACAAAGGCATTTGGACAGCCAGCAAGTCCAGAAACATAATTAAAAATCGTCTACAGGATACCATTCGCGATCTTGAGAGCTGGTGTGCCCTGTGGCGCATCAAACTCAATGCCGCCAAAACTCAAAAAGTTACGTTCTTCAAAAAGCAAAGGAAAAAACCAGTCCCGAGTATCGATCTCCAGTTATACGATCACAAACTAGAAGCAAACAAAGAGGCCAAATTTTTGGGATTTATCCTAGATAGCAATCTCAGTCTAAACAGTCACGTAAACTCCATTACGGTTAGAGCTACTAAACGTATCAATTTTCTGAAGATGATCAGAGGTAGAAATTGGGGAGCAAACAAAGATGTGCTTCTCAAGCTCTACAAAACATTTATACGTCCGGTACTAGAATACGGTGCCATAATAACAAGCGACCTAAGCAAAACCAACATTCAGAAGCTACAGAGGGTTCAAAATTATGCCCTGCGAGTGGCACTATGCAAACCGAAATGGACACCGATAAAGGAACTTCACGAGCTAGCAAAAATAGAAACTATTGATACGCGATTAAAAGACCTACAAAACAAAACCCTCAACAGACTCCAAGATAGTGAATTAATGGTTGAGCTGAACGAACACCGATCCCTTAACAGAAAAACAAAATAATTTTCCGGTAAAAAAAAAAAAAAAAAAAAAAAAATTATACAATATAACTAAATCGCGTGGGGTCAGTGAGGATTGCCTCGCTACTCATAGGGAACTTTAGGATAGAGACTGTGAGGACTGCCTCGCAACTCTGCTGAAGCGCGATTGAAACGCGTTTAATAAGATCTATATAACAAAACCCACCACATACTCCAGGATAGTGAATCAATGGTGAAGCTGAACGAACACCGAACCCTAAACAGAAACACAAAATAATCCACAGTAAATTAAAATTACTCAATAGAATTAAACTGCGTGGAGTCAGTGAGGATTGCCTCGCTACTCATTGAGATCTTCAAGACTGAGTCTGTGAGGATTGCCTCGCAACTCTGCGTGTGGGAAGTGGGCTCCGAAGAAACACACCCCTTACCCCATCCATAGCAACAATCACACAGCAGGCACAATATACAATAGCAGATACCTATCTCTCTCTCTACCTATAACTTTTCTAACTGAACATTCTCAAATTTTCTTGCAACACTGTTATCAAGAAGACGCATGGAAATGGTAGACAAAGCGTAGGAGGAATTGGTGCAACCTACCTTTCTGCAACATATACAAGAAACCACCAAACGCTAGGCAAGGATTGAAACAAGCTTGTCTGGCTGGGAACGAGTGTACATTTGATATAAATAAACATTTTTTTTTTTGGGGGGGGGGGGGGTGGAGGAGGTCATTTGGAATTCCCGAAGGATAACCAGATACCTCAAAATCACATACGGCATCCTATCTCCCAGAAGGCTTGATGGAAGACTCCCGGTTTTTTAAAACTAAACTGTTGGAGCTTTCTCCACTTCTTTTTTGTAACCGCTATGGTCATATACCGGGGCCGCTACCAAACCGGCGTTGCTGTTTGGTTTTCTTTTCTCTTCTTCCCTTAAACTTGCCATCGCACAACATTACATTCTGGCTCGCCACCATGGTGGGACTCAAACCTCTTCCATCGCCGAACTGGAACCGAATAGAGCTGCCTCTTTAATAGTTTTAAAGGCGTTGAGGTATTGAGTATTGACCATCTAACACTCCAACGTAAACTGCCGGGTATTCTAACCCCGTGCATAACCCCCTCAGACTCCAATTTGGGCAATAGGAAAGCTAGGCCTGTGTGATCCAAAAGAAAAAAAATAAGGTTAACCGGGTCGCAAGGGATTTGTAAATCCCACATCATCCCTGCGCGCCTTCGGCGCGCAAAAACCTTTCATTCATTCAGAAAATCGAATTCACCTGCTTCCTGAAGAAGGGCATTTAACCCGAAACATCGAGGCAACGACAGTGAGCTCTATTTATTTCATCAACATTTACATTAGGTAATCACATTTTATTTATTCGTCCATTTTCATTTTTGCATCATTTTTGCTTGTATTAATAATAATTTATTTCAGCCTAAATTAAGACCGTGAAAAATGGCTAATAATAATTCCACAAAATCCAAATTTGTTAACCGCCAAGAGCGGCAAAAAGACCCGGCATATTCGGCACATGCAAAATTGGTAAAATCCCTTTACCAAATTCTTCAGCTTTTTCATCATTTGGCTTTTCTCGAGGACTGTTTGGCACAGAAAGTCCTCCCAAAAACATTCCAAAAAACAGTGGACGAGCGCAACAAAACCTTTCGGCCGGCTTTGCCAACCATTCAGATTTCGGACGCGCTCAATAATCTTACAAAAAAATAGATTTTTCAAGTTGTACAAACTTTGGTAGATTATTACAAAAAAACTCTAAAAGAAAAACAAGACTTGGTTCTTTCGGCTCCTTTTCTAAAACCCCAGGACTTTCCACGAGCACAGAATACGGCGGTTAAATGGGGACAGAAGAATTTTGCTAATCGACTACAAGAAAGTACTATTGACAAATTTTATTCTCTTTCGGATCAACTTCTGTCCCAGTTCAAAAAACCAGCGGTCATTAGCCAGACCTCTTTCAATCAACGTGCTCGTTCTAAATCACCGGTGGCCCGCCAGCAAATTTCATTTTCTACTTCCAGAGAAAGTCCAAAGAAAAAGACGAGAAACCATCTCTCCTACAGCACCAGCGACCATAAAAACATCATTTGCAGCACGTTGCTCCACAACACCGGAATCGCCATCATACGCCAGCATAGTCAAGACACCACCTCAACAGAAAACATCTACAAACGGCAAGTCGTCATTCTACCGATTCTGGAAATCTGGTGAAAACAAGAACAGCTGGACCCTGCCAGTCAAGCCAAACAAACCTGTTTGGATCATCGGATCATCGAACATCTCGAGGATTGATGCCAACCCTCCACCCAACACGTTCATCGCATCATACTCTGGTGGAACCTTAAACCACATTCGGCAGATGGCTAAGAACATGGAAAAGGAAAAAGATCGACAGCGTGAAAACTATTGGATTGGTAAGCTCAGTACCTATCTCCCATACGGACTCAATAGAGAATACTCTGGGTTGCAAAATAAAATTATTTGTTTTCCTTTGGTTTATAATCGACGCAATGTCGAAATTGCAAAAATTTTCAAAAACAACTTCACAGAATTAAACACAAAACTGCCAGAAGCCATTAACAAACGATGCATCATAGCTTTTAAAAAAAATCCCAGTCTTCGAAACATTCTTGTGAATGCACTTTTGAGATGAGTTCATTTTGTCATAAAGTCATATAACTTAAAAAATATTAAAACAACATTGAATTCCATAGAAATAATTTACAACAGAAATCGATTTCCCGACCTGCGCCCGTGCTCCTTTGGTTTGAAAAATATCTATCCGCCAGTGCCAGACTATTTGAATTATTTCTATTATAAAAACATTAATTATCTGTCGATTAGTTTTGCGCATTGTCATGAGTTTGATTTCCAACAGTCTTCAGCCAGTGATCACAAGTCATTCAAATGCCATCAAACATTGACAGTAGAAATACCGCTAAAGTTTGATGACATTTGAAAGGTTGTTTTCCACTAATCACTGAGTGAATCCATCTCCCCCACAGTGATTGACCAATTTGGCCTCATCAACAGATGAAGTAAAGGTATTTAAACGCTTTGGGATAATTGGAAAATCGAATTCACCTGCTTCCTGAAGAAGGGCATTTAACCCGAAACGTCGAGGCAACGACAGTGCGCTCTATTTATTTCATCAACATTTTCATTAGGTATTCACATTTTATTTATTCGTCCATTTTCATTTTTGCGTCATTTTTTCATTACTTTTTCATCATTTTTGCTTGTATTAATAATAATTTATTTCAGCCTAAATTAAGACCGTGAAAAATGGCTAATAATAATTCCACAAAATCCAAATTTGTTAACCGCCAAGAGCGGCAAAAAGACCCGGCATATTCGGCACATGCAAAATTGGTAAAATCCCTTTACCAAATTCTTCAGCTTTTTCATCATTTGGCTTTTCTCGAGGACTGTTTGGCACAGAAAGTCCTCCCAAAAACATTCCAAAAAACAGTGGACGAGCGCAACAAAACCTTTCGGCCGGCTTTGCCAACCATTCAGATTTCGGACGCGCTCAATAATCTTACAAAAAAATAGATTTTTCAAGTTGTACAAACTTTGGTAGATTATTACAAAAAAACTCTAAAAGAAAAACAAGACCTGGTTCTTTCGGCTCCTTTTCTAAAACCCCAGGACTTTCCACGAGCACAGAATACGGCGGTTAAATGGGGACAGAAGAATTTTGCTAATCGACTACAAGAAAGTACTATTGACAAATTTTATTCTCTTTCGGATCAACTTCTGTCCCAGTTCAAAAAACCAGCGGTCATTAGCCAGACCTCTTTCAATCAACGTGCTCGTTCTAAATCACCGGTGGCCCGCCAGCAAATTTCATTTTCTACTTCCAGAGAAAGTCCAAAGAAAAAGACGAGAAACCATCTCTCCTACAGCACCAGCGACCAAAAAACCATCATTTGCAGCACGTTGCTCCACAACACCGGAATCGCCATCGTACGCCAGCATAGTCAAGACACCACCTCAAAAGAAACCATCTACAAACGGCAAGTCGTCATTCTACCGATTCTGGAAATCTGGTGAAAACAAGAACAGCTGGACCCTGCCAGTCAAGCCAAACAAACCTGTCTCAGACCACTTTAACCTCCCGGGTCATGACATTAAGTCACATTTTAGTTTCCAACCCATTGAGCAAATTCCGTTTTTGGACGATGATGAAACCACAACAGACAAACGACTTGAGCGTGAAAACTATTGGATTGGTAAGCTCAGGACCTATGTCCTATACGGACTCAATAGAGAGTACTCTGGGTTGCCAAATATAATTATTTGTTTTCCTTTGGTTTATAATCGACGCAATGTCGAAATTGCAAAAATTTTCAAAAACAACTTTACGGAATTAAACACAAAACTGCCAGAAGCTATTAACAAACGATGCATCATAGCTTATAAGAAAAATCCTAGTCTTCGAAACATTCTTGTGAAAGCACTTCTGAGATGAGTTTTTTTTTGTCATAAAGTCATATAACTTCAAAAATATTAAAACAACATTGAATTCCATAGAAATAATTTACAACAGAAATCGATTTACCGACCTGCGCCCGGGCTTCTTTGTTCTGAAAAATATCTATCCGCCAGTGCCTGACCTTTGAATTATTTCTATTATAAAAACATTAATTATCTGTCGATTAGTTTTGCGCATTGTCATGAGTTTGATTTCCAACAGTCTTCAGCCAGTGATCACAAGTCATTCAAATGCCATCAAACATTGACAGTAGAAATACCGCTAAAGTTTGATGACATTTGAAAGGTTGTTTTCCACTAATCACTGAGTGAATCCATCTCCCCCACAGTGATTGGCCAATTTGGCCTCATCAACAGATGAAGTAAAGGTATTTAAACGCTTTGGGATAATTGGAAAATCGAATTCACCTGCTTCCTGAAGAAGGGCATTTAACCCGAAACGTCGAGGCAACGACAGTGCGCTCTATTTATTTCATCAACATTTTCATTAGGTATTCACATTTTATTTATTCGTCCATTTTCATTTTTGCGTCATTTTTTCATTACTTTTTCATCATTTTTGCTTGTATTAATAATAATTTATTTCAGCCTAAATTAAGACCGGGAAAAATGGCTAATAATAATTCCACAAAATCCAAATTTGTTAACCGCCAAGAGCGGCAAAAAGACCCGGCATATTCGGCACATGCATAATTGGTAAAATCCCTTTATCAAATTCTTCAACTTTTTCATCATTTGGCTTTTCTCGAGGACTGTTTGGCACAGAAAGTCCTCCCAAAAACGTTCCAAGAAACAGTGGACGAGCGCAACAAAACCTTTCGGCCGGCTTTGCCAACCATTCAGAGTTCGGACGCGCTCAATAATCTTACAAAAAATGGGCTTTTGAAGTTATACAAACTTTGGTAGATTATTACAAAAAAACTCTAAAAGAAAAACAAGACCTGGTTCTTTCGGCTCCTTTTCTAAAACCCCAGGATTTCCACGAGCACAGAATACGGCAGTTAAATGGGGACAGAAGAATTTTGGTAATCGACTACAAGAAAGTACTATTGACAAATTTTATTCTCTTTCGGATCAACTTCTGTCCCAGTTCAAAAAAACAGCGGTCATTAGCCAGACCTCTTTCAATCAACGTGCTCGTTCTAAATCGCCGGTGGCCCGCCAGCAAATTTCATTTTCTACTTCCAGAGAAACTCCATCGAAAAGAAAAAGACGAGAAACCATCTCTCCAACAGCACCAGCGACCAAAAAAACATCATTTGCAGCACGTTGCTCCACAACACCGGAATCGCCATCATACGCCAGCATAGTCAAGACACCACCTCAACAGAAAACATCTACAAACGGCAAGTCGACATTCTACCGATTCTGGAAATCTGGTGAAAACAAGAACAGCTGGACCCTGCCAGTCAAGCCAAACAAACCTGTTTGGATCATCGGATCATCGAACATCTCGAGGATTGATGCCAACCCTCCACCCAACACGTTCATCGCATCATACTCTGGTGGAACCTTAAACCACATTCGGCAGATGGCTAAGAACATGGAAAAGGAAAAAGATCGACAACATCCCAAAGCAATTTTATTTAACGTTGGGGTCAACAATAGAGAAGACTGGCGCATAGACGGGCAGAACAGAAAAAAGATTGGTTATACATCAACAGGTAGACTAGGTAATATGGTAAGCAATTTCCGAAAATGTTACCCTAATACAAAACTTCTTTTTCAGGAACATAATTTTTCTTCTAGTTTATGTTCTAGGGACCAACAAAATTTGACTGTTATCAACGAGGCTGCGAAGTCAACAAAGAATTTGGAGATAATCCCGGCAATTCCAGCAAGCCAGTTTAAATGTTGCCCAGGTGATCCCATCCACTGGTCGACGGAAACAGCGAATAAAATCTACCAAGGATGGCTGCCACGCATAGAACCATACATCAAAGAGCAGCCTTTAAACTAATTACAGAAGAAGGCATCAGCCATGGAGAGAAAGTAGGACTAGGAACCGAAAAAATTAACTTGGTTCCTGATCTAAAATTAACTGAAGGTGAGAAAGATCTACTCAGGTATGGTTTAACTTTCGTTCCCGCCCCAGCCCCATTAAAACCTAAGCCCAAAACCGTAGATTTTGGGACAGGTGCAGTTGTCATGGATGATTACAGTTACATTAACGAAATAAACGGTGGTCCAGCAAGCCAACAATTTTTTAGGGCAACAGTATTGGCAGATAAATTTCGAAATTCAAAAGGCTCAAAAGACCTCTTTGCCAATCCAACCGGGTGGTGCCCATCACCTCGGAAAGTTAAACCTGAAATTAATGAGATTTCTCAAAAAGTTAAAGAACAAGTAAGCCACATCCCGGAATCATTTTTGAAAGACAAACAAAATTTGAACCAAATCGAAAGAAACGCCCTGAAGACGCTGAAAAACAACAAACAAATTATCATCAAGCCTTGTGACAAAGGATCTGCTACAGTTCTGATGTCAAAAGATAATTATATTAAAGCAGCTGAACGCCAATTAAATAACCCAAAATATTACAAACCTTTAGAAGCACCAATTTGGCAAGAAAATTGTTCAAAATTTAATGGAATTCTAAAAAGCTTGCTGGACCACGACTTCATTGAGAAAAAACATGTCGAGTATTTAATTGCAGAGAGGGATTCAAACAATCGTAAGTTTTACCTCTTGCCTAAAATACATAAACCACTCAGCAGTTGGAGTGACGAATTTACCCCTCCTGGTCGGCCTGTTGTCAGCGACTGTGGCTCGGAATCTTACCACATTTCACAGTATATTGATTTTTATTTAAAACCAATTGCTTGCCGCCATCCGAGCTTCCTCAAAGACACTGAGGACTTTTTAATGAAAATTAACAAACTGCAGGTTCCTTCCGACAGTCTCCTCATTACCCTAGACATTGAAAGTATGTACACTAACATTGGTATTGACGCTGGTCTAGAGGCAATAAAAAATCATTCAAAAGGTACGATGACCCAAACAGGGCATCGGAAGAAATCCTGCAATTGTTAGAATTATCATTGAAAGGTAACGACTTTGAATTTAACAATAAATTTTACCTCCAAATAAGTGGATGTAGTATGGGTAAAAAATTCAGTCCAAATTTTGCTAATATTTTTGTTGCAGAATGGGAAAGAGGTGCTCTTGCTAAAGCAAGAAAACAGCCATTATGTTATCATAGCTTCCAAGACGACATTTTTATCATATGGCCCCATGGCCGTGATGACTTCAACGAATTCTTGGAAATCCTGAACAACCACGATGAATCCATTAAATTACAGCCCTGTATTTCAGAAAATACCATTGATTTTCTGGATGTGACTGTATTCAAGGGCCCTCAGTTCCGGCATAGCAACGTACTAGACACAAAGGTCTTTTTTAAACCGACCGATTCTCACCAACTTCTCCATAGAGCTTCTTACCACCCACCCAAACTATTCAATGGGTTGGTAAAATCTCAAATCATTCGATTCCATAGAAATTGTACGAACAGAAGCGACCTCAATCACGCCTGTTCAATTCTTTTCAAAACACTTGTTAAACGCGGTTACTCAAAACGACTTTTGCGAAAAATTAAATCTGATACAATCCGTGAGATAGAGACACCCATTCGGGACTCTGAGCCAACGCATCCCACGAAAATTCGGCATAACCGCCCAGTTCTGGGAAATGGATCAGTAAATCTATGTCAACGAAAAATTTGTTACATACATCGTATGAACTACATGAATACCGGTAAAACATTTTTTAGCGAACAAACCCGTATGTTTTACCAAGTTAGAAACAGTTTCAACTGTGATTCTGAAAACATTATTTATTTAATCACATGTAAATTATGCCATATCCAATATGTCGTCCAGACGAAAAACCCTCTGCGCGTCAGAATGCAAAACCATTTATCAAATATCCGTTTAGATTCAGAAAAGGCAGTCTCAGACCACTTTAACCTCCCGGGTCATGACATTAAGTCGCATTTTAGTTTTCAACCCATTGAGCAAATTCCGTTTTTGGACGATGATGAAACCACAACAGACAAACGACTTGAGCGTGAAAACTATTGGATTGGTAAGCTCAGGACCTATGTCCCATACGGACTCAATAGAGAGTACTCTGGGTTACCAAATAAAATTATTTATTTTCCTTTGGTTTATAATCGACGCAATGTCGAAATTGCAAAAAATTTTCAAAAACAACTTCACAGAATTAAATACAAAACTGCCAGAAGCCATTAACAAACGATGCATCATAGCTTATAAAAAAAATCCCAGTCTTCGAAACATTCTTGTGAAAGCACTTCTGAGATGAGTTCATTTTGTCATAAAGTCATATAACTTCAAAAATATTAAACAACATTGAATTCCATAGAAATAATTTACAACAGAAATCGATTTCCCGACCTGCGTCCGTGCTTCTTTGTTTAGAAAAATACCTATCCGCCAGTGCCAGACTATTTGAATTATTTCTATTATAAAAACATTAATTATCTGTCGATTTGTTTTGCGCATTGTCATGAGTTTGATTTCCAACGGTCTTCAGCCAGTGATCACAAGTCATTCAAATGCCATCAAACATTAACAGTAGAAATACCGCTAAAGTTTGATGACATTTGAAAGGTTGTTTTCCACTAATCACTGAGTGAATCCATCTCACACACAGTGATTGGCCAGTTTGGCCTCATCAACAGATGAAGTAAATGTATTTAAACGCTTTGGGATAATTGGAAAATCGAATTCACCTGCTTCCTGAAGAAGGGCATTTAACCCGAAACGTCGAGGCAACGACAGTGCGCTCTATTTATTTCATCAACATTTTAATTAGGTATTCACATTTTATTTATTCGTCCATTTTCATTTTTGCATCATTTTTTCATTACTTTTTCATCATTTTTGCTTGTATCAATAATAATTTATTTCAGCCTAAATTAAGACCGGGAAAAATGGCTAATAATAATTCCAGAAAATCCAAATTTGTTAACCGCCAAGAGCGGCAAAAAGACCCGGCATATTCGGCACATGCAAAATTGGTAAAATCCCTGTACCAAATTCTTCAACTTTTTCATCATTTGGCTTCTCTCGAGGACTGTTTGGCACAGAAAGTCCTCCCAAAAACATTCCAAAAAACAGTGGACGAGCGCAACAAATCCTTTCGGCCGGCTTTGCCAACCATTCAGATTTCGGACGCGCTCAATCATCTTACAAAAAAATGGGCTTTTGAAGTTATACAAACTTTGGTAGATTATTACAAAAAAACTCTAAAAGAAAAACAAGACCTGGTTCTTTCGGCTCCTTTTCTAAAACCCCAGGACTTTCCACGAGCACAGAATACGGCAGTTAAATGGGGACAGAAGAATTTTGGTAATCGACTACAAGAAAGTACTATTGACAAATTTTATTCTCTTTCGGATCAACTTCGGAAAAAGACGAGAAACCATCTCTCCTACAGCACCAGCGACCAAAAAACCATCATTTGCAGCACGTTGCTCCACAACACCGGAATCGCCATCGTACGCCAGCATAGTCAAGACACCACCTCAAAAGAAACCATCTACAAACGGCAAGTCGTCATTCTACCGATTCTTGAAATCTGATGAAAACAAGAACAGCTGGACCCCGCCAGTCAAGCCAAACAAACCTGTTTGGATCATCGGATCATCGAACATCTCGAGGATTGATGCCAACCCTCCACACAACACGTTCATCGCATCACACTCTGGTGGAACCTTAAACCACATTCGGCAGATGGCTAAGAACATGGAAAAGGAAAAAGATCGACAACACCCCAAAGCAATTTTATTTAACGTTGGGGTCAACAATAGAGAAGACTGGCGCATAGACGTGCAGAACAGAAAAAAGATTGGTCACACATCAACAGGTAGACTAGGAAATATGGTAAGCAATTTCCGCAAATGTTACCCTAATACAAAACTTCTTTTTCAGGAACATAATTTTTCTTCTAGTTTATGTTCTAGGAACCAACAAAATTTGACGGTCATCAACGAAGCTGCGAAGTCAACAAAGAATTTGGAGATAATCCCGGCAATTCCAGCAAGCCAGTTTAAATGTTGCCCAGGTGATCCCATCCACTGGTCGACGGAAACAGCGAATAAAATCTACCAAGGATGGCTGCCACGCATAGAACCATACATCAAAGAGCAGCCTTTAAACTAATTACAGAAGAAGGCATCAGCCATGGAGAGAAAGTAGGACTAGGAACCGAAATAGTAAACTTGGTTCCTGATCTAATATTAACTGAAGATGAGAAAGATCTACTCAGGTATGGTTTAACTTTCGTTCCCGCCCCAGCCCCATTAAAACCTAAGCCCAAAACCGTAGATTTTGGGACAAGTGCAGTTGTCATGGATGATTACAGTTACATTAACGAAATGAACGGTGGTCCAGCAAGCCAACAATTTTTAGGGCAACAGCATTGGCAGATAAATTTCGAAATTCAACAGGCTCAAAAGACCTCTTTGCCAATCACCACGGAAAGTTAAACCTGAAATTAATGAGATTTCTCAAAAAGTTAAAGAACAAGTAAGCCAAATCCCGGAATCATTTTTGAAAGACAAACAAAATTTTAACCAAATCGAAAGAAACGCCCTGAAGACGCTGAAAAACAACAAACAAATTATCATCAAGCCTTGTGACAAAGGATCTGCTACAGTTCTGATGTCAAAAGATAATTATATTAAAGAAGCTGAACGCCAATTAAATAACACAAAATATTACAAACCTTTAGAAGCACCAATTTGGCAAGAAAATTGTTCAAAATTTAATGGAATTCTAAAAAGATTGCTGGACCACGACTTCATTGAGAAAAAACATGTCGAGTATTGAACTGCAGAGAGGGATTCAAACAATCGTAAGTTTTACCTCTTGCCTAAAATACATAAACCACTCAGCAGTGGAGTGACGAATTTACCCCTCCTGGTCGGCCTATTGTCAGCGACTGTGTCTCGGAATCTTACCACATTTCACAGAATATTGATTTTTATTTAAAACCAATTGCTTGCCGCCATCCGAGCTTCCTCAAAGACACTGAGGACTTTTTAATGAAAATTAACAAATTGCAGGTTCCTTCCGACAGTCTCCTCATTACCCTAGACATTGAAAGTATGTATACTAACATCGGTATTGACGCTGGTCTAGAGGCAATAAAAAAATCATTCAAAAGGTACGATGACCCAAACAGGCCATCGGAAGAAATCCTGCAATTGTTAGAATTATCATTGAAAGGTAACGACTTTGAATTTAACAATAAATTTTACCTCCAAATAAGTGGATGTAGTATGGGTAAAAAATTCAGTCCAAATTTTGCTAATATTTTCGTTGCAGAATGGGAGAGAGGTGCTCTTGCTAAAGCAAGAAAACAGCCATTATGTTATCACAGGTTCCAAGACGACATTTTCATTATATGGCCCCATGGCCGTGATGACTTTAACGAATTCTTGGAAATCCTGAACAACCACGATGAATCCATTAAATTAAAGCCCTGCATTTCAGAAAATACCATTGATTTTCTGGATGTGACTGTATTCAAGGACCAAACAAGACCTGGTTCTTTCGGCTCCTTTTCTAAAGCCCCAGGACTTTCCACGAGCACAGAATACGGCAGTTAAATGGGGACAGAAGAATTTTGGTAATCGACTACAAGAAAATACTATTGACAAATTTTATTCTCTTTCCGATCAACTTCTGTCCCAGTTCAAAAAACCAGCGGTCATTAGCCAGACCTCTTTCAAACAACGTGCTCGTTCTAAATCGCCGGTGGCCCGCCAGCAAATTTCATTTTCTACTTCCAGAGAAACTCCATCAAAAAGAAAAAGACGAGAAACCATCTCTCCTACAGCACCAGCGACCAAAAAACCATCATTTGCAGCACGTTGCTCCACAACACCGGAATCGCCATCGTACGCCAGCATAGTCAAGACACCACCTCAAAAGACACCATCTACAAACGGGAAGTCGTCATTCTACCGATTCTGGAAATCTGATGAAAACAAGAACAGCTGGACCCTGCCAGTCAAGCCAAACAAACCTGTTTGGATCATCGGATCATCGAACATCTCGAGGATTGATGCCAACCCTCCACACAACACGTTCATCGCATCATACGCTGGTGGAACCTTAAATCACATTCGGCAGATGGCTAAGAACATGGAAAAGGAAAAAGATCGACAACACCCCAAAGCAATTTTATTTAACGTTGGGGTCAACAATAGAGAAGACTGGCGCATAGACGTGCAGAACAGATAAAAGATTGGTCACACATCAACAGGTAGACTAGGTAATATGGTAAGCAATTTCCGCAAATGTTACCCTAATACAAAACTTCTTTTTCAGGAACATAATTTTTCTTCTAGTTTATGTTCTAGGGACCAACAAAATTTGACGGTCATCAACGAAGCTGCGAAGTCAACAAAGAATTTGGAGATAATCCCGGCAATTCCAGCAAGCCAGTTTAAATATTACCCAGGTGATCCCATCCACTGGTCGACGGAAACAGCGAATAAAATCTACCAAGGATGGCTGCCACGCATAGAACCATACATCAAAGAGCAGCCTTTAAACTAATTACAGAAGAAGGCATCAGCCATGGAGAGAAAGTAGGACTAGGAACCGAAATAGTAAACTTGGTTCCTGAAGGTGAGAAAGATCTACTCAGGTATGGTTTAACTTTCGTTCCCGCCCCAGCCCCATTAAAACCTAAGCCCAAAACCGTAGATTTTGGTACAGGTGCAGTTGTCATGGATGATTACAGTTACATTAACGAAATGAACGGTGGTCCAGCAAGCCAACAATTTTTTTAGGGCAACAGCATTGGCAGATAAATTTCGAAATTCAACAGGCTCAAAAGACCTCTTTGCCAATCCAACCGGGTGGTGCCCATCACCTCGGAAAGTTAAACCTGAAATTAATGAGATTTCTCAAAAAGTTAAAGAACAAGTAAGCCAAATCCCGGAATCATATTTGAAAGACAAACAAAATTTGAACCAAATCGAAAGAAACGCCTTGAAGACACTGGAAAACAACAAACAAATTATCATCAAGCCTTGTGATAAAGGATCTGCTACAGTTCTGATGTCAAAAGATAATTATATTAAAGACGCTGAACGCCAATTAAATAACCCAAAATATTACAAACCTTTAGAAGCACCAATTTGGCAAGAAAATTGTTCAAAATTTAATGGAATTCTAAAAAGATTGCTGGACCACGACTTCATTGAGAAAAAACATGTCGAGTATTTAATTGCAGAGAGGGATTCAAACAATCGTAAGTTTTACCTCTTGCCTAAAATACATAAACCACTCAGCAGTTGGAGTGACGAATTTACCCCTCCTGGTCGGCCTATTGTCAGCGACTGTGGCTCGGAATCTTACCACATTTCACAGTATATTGATTTTTATTTAAAACCAATTGCTTGCCGCCATCCGAGCTTCCTCAAAGACACTGAGGACTTTTTAATGAAAATTAACAGACTGCAGGTTCCTTCCGACAGTCTCCTCATTACCCTAGATATTGAAAGTATGTATACTAACATTGGTATTGACGCTGGTCTAGAGGCAATAAAAAAATCATTCAAAAGGTACGATGAGCCAAACAGGCCATCGGAAGAAATCCTGCAATTGTTAGAATTATCATTGAAAGGTAACGACTTTGAATTTAACAATAAATTTTACCTCCAAATAAGTGGATGTAGTATGGGTAAAAAATTCAGTACAAATTTTGCTAATATTTTTGTTGCAGAATGGGAGAGAGGTGCTCTTGCTAAAGCAAGAAAACAGCCATTATGTTATCACAGGTTCCAAGACGACATTTTCATCATATGGCCCCATGGCCGTGATGACTTCAACGAATTCTTGGAAATCCTGAACAACCACGATGAATCCATTAAATTACAGCCCTGCATTTCAGAAAATACCATTGATTTTCTGGATGTGACTATATTCAAGGGCCCTCAGTTCCGGCATAGCAACGTACTAGACACAAAAGTCTTTTTTAAACCGACCGATTCTCACCAACTTCTCCATAGAGATTCTTACCACCCACCCAAACTATTCAATGGGTTGGTAAAATCTCAAATCATTCGATTCCATAGAAATTGTACGAACAGAAGCGACCTCAATCACGCATGTTCAATTCTTTTCAAAACACTTGTTAAACGCGGTTACTCAAAACGATTTTTGCGAAAAATTAAATCTGATACAATCCGTGAGATAGAGACACCCATTCGGGACTCTGAGCCAACGCACCCCACGAAACTTCGGCATAACCGCCCTGTTCTGGGAAATGGATCAGTAAATCTATGTCAACGCAAAATTTGTTACATACATCGTATGAACTACATGAATACCGGTAAAACATTCTTTAGCGAACAAACCCGTATGTTTTACCAAGTTAGAAACAGCTTCAACTGTGATTCTGAAAACATCATTTATTTAATCACATGTAAATTATGCCATATCCAATATGTCGGCCAGACGATAAACCCTCTGCGCGTCAGAATGCAAAACCATTTATCAAATATCCGTTTAGATTCAGGAAAGGCAGTCTCAGACCACATTAACCTCCGGGGTCATGACATTAAGTCACATTTTAGTTTCCAACCCATTGAGCAAATTCCGTTTTTGGACGATGATGAAACCACAACAGACAAACGACTTGAGCGTGAAAACTATTGGATTGGTAAGCTCAGGACCTATCTCCCATACGGACTCAATAGAGAGTACTCTGGGTTGCCAAATAAAATTATTTGTTTTCCTTTGGTTTATAATCGACGCAATGTCGAAATTGCAAAAATTTTCAAAAACAACTTTACGGAATTAAACACAAAACTGCCAGAAGCCATTAACAAACGATGCATCATAGCTTATAAGAAAAATCCTAGTCTTCGAAACATTCTTGTGAAAGCACTTCTGAGATGAGTTCATTTTGTCATAAAGTCATATAACTTCAAAAATATTAAAACAACATTGAATTCCATAGAAATAATTTACAACAGAAATCGATTTACCGACCTGCGCCCGGGCTTCTTTGTTCTGAAAAATATCTATCCGCCAGTGCCAGACCTTTGAATTATTTCTATTATAAAAACATTAATTATCTGTCGATTAGTTTTGCGCATTGTCATGAGTTTGATTTCCAACAGTCTTCAGCCAGTGAACACAAGTCATTCAAATGCCATCAAACATTGACAGTAGAAATACCGCAAAGTTTGATGACATTTGAAAGGTTGTTTTCCACTAATCACTGAGTGAATCCATCTCCCCCACAGTGATTGGCCAATTTGGCCTCATCAACAGATGAAGTAAAGGTATTTAAACGCTTTGGGATAATTGGAAAATCGAATTCACCTGCTTCCTGAAGTAGGGAATTTAACCCGATACGTCGAGGCAACGACAGTGCGCTCTATTTATTTCATCAACATTTTAATTAGGTATTCACATTTTATTTATTCGTCCATTTTCATTTTTGCGTCATTTTTTCATTACTTTTTCATCATTTTTGCTTGTATTAATAATAATTTATTTCAGCCTAAATTAAGACCGGGAAAAATGGCTAATAATAATTCCACAAAATCCAAATTTGTTAACCGCCAAGAGCGGCAAAAAGACCCGGCATATTCGGCACATGCAAAATTGGTAAAATCCCTTTATCAAATTCTTCAACTTTTTCATCATTTGGCTTTTCTCGAGGACTGTTTGGCACAGAAAGTCCTCCCAAAAACATTCCAAAAAACAGTGGACGAGCGCAACGAAACCTTTCGGCCGGCTTTGCCAACCATTCAGATTTCGGACGCGCTCAATAATCTTACAAAAAATGGGCTTTTGAAGTTATACAAACTTTGGTAGATTATTACAAAAAAACTCTAAAAGAAAAACAAGACCTGGTTCTTTCGGCTCCTTTTCTAAAACCTCAGGACTTTCCACGAGCACAGAATACGGCAGTTAAATGGGGACAGAAGAATTTTGGTAATCGACTACAAGAAAGTACTATTGACAAATTTTATTTTCTTTCGGATCAACTTCTGTCCCAGTTCAAAAAAACAGCGGTCATTAGCCAGACCTCTTTCAAACAACGTGCTCGTTCTAAATCGCCGGTGGCCCGCCAGCAAATTTCATTTTCTACTTCCAGAGAAACTCCATCGAAAAGAAAAAGACGAGAAACCATCTCTCCAACAGCACCAGCGACCAAAAAACATCATTTGCAGCACGTTGCTCCACAACACCGGAATCGCCATCGTACGCCAGCATAGTCAAGACACCACCTCAAAAGAAACCATCTACAAACGGCAAGTCGTCATTCTACCGATTCTGGAAATCTGGTGAAAACAAGAACAGCTGGACCCTGCCAGACAAGCCAAACAAACCTGTTTGGATCATCTGATCATCGAACATCTCGAGGATTGATGCCAACCCTCCACCCAACACGTTCATCGCATCATACTCTGGTGGAACCTTAAACCACATTCGGCAGATGGCTAAGAACATGGAAAAGGAAAAAGATCGACAACATCCCAAAGCACTTTTATTTAACGTTGGGGTCAACAATAGAGAAGACTGGCGCATAGACGTGCAGAACAGAAAAAAGATTGGTCACACATCAACAGGTAGACTAGGTAATATGGTAAGCAATTTCCGCAAATGTTACCCTAATACAAAACTTCTTTTTCAGGAACATAATTTTTCTTCTAGTTTATGTTCTAGGGACCAACAAAATTTGACGGTCATCAACGAGGCTGCGAAGTCAACAAAGAATTTGGAGATAATCCCGGCAATTCCAGCAAGCCAGTTTAAATGTTTCCCAGGTGATCCCATCCACAGGTCGACGGGAACAGCGAATAAAATCTACCAAAGATGGCTGCCACGCATAGAACCATACATCAAAGAGCAGCCTTTAAACTAATTACAGAAGAAGGCATCAGCCATGGAGAGAAAGTAGGACTAGGAACCGAAATAGTAAACTTGGTTCCTGATCTAAAATTAACTGAAGGTGAGAAAGATCTACTCAGGTATGGTTTAACTTTCGTTCCCGCCCCAGCCCCTTTAAAACCTAAGCCCAAAGCCGTAGATTTTGGGACAGGTGCAGTTGTCATGGATGAGTACAGTTACATTAACGAAATGAACGGTGGTCCAGCAAGCCAACAATTTTTTAGGGCAACAGCATTGGCAGATAAATTTCGAAATTCAACAGGCTCAAAAGACCTCTTTGCCAATCCAACCGGGTGGTGCCCATCACCACGGAGAGTTAAACCTGAAATTAATGAGATGTCTCAAAAAGTTAAAGAACAAGTAAGCCAAATCCCGGAATCATTTTTGAAAGACAAACAACATTTGAACCAAATCGAAAGAAACGCCCTGAAGACGCTGAAAAACAACAAACAAATTATCATCAAGCCTTGTGACAAAGGATCTGCTACAGTTCTGATGTCAAAAGATAATTATATTAAAGAAGCTGAACGCCAATTAAATAACACAAAATATTACAAACCTTTAGAAGCACCAATTTGGCAAGAAAATTGTTGAAAATTTAATGGAATTCTAAAAAGCTTGCTGGACCACGTCTTCATTGAGAAAAAACATGTCCAGTGTTTAACTGCAGAGAGGGATTCAAACAATCGTAAGTTTTACCTCTTGCCTAAAATACATAAACCACTCAGCAGTTGGAGTGACGAATTTACCCCTCCTGGTCGGCCTATTGTCAGCGACTGTGGCTCGGAATCTTACCACATTTCACAGTATATTGATTTTTATTTAAAACCAATTGCTTGCCGCCATCCGAGCTTCCTCAAAGACACTGAGGACTTTTTAATGAAAATTAACAAATTGCAGGTTCCTTCCGACAGTCTCCTCATTACCCTAGAAATTGAAAGTATGTATACTAACATTGGTATTGACGCTGGTCTAGAGGCAATAAAAAATCATTCAAAAGGTACGATGATCCAAACAGGCCATCGGAAGAAATCCTGCAATTGTTAGAATTATCATTGAAAGGTAACGACTTTGAATTTAACAATAAATTTTACCTCCAAATAAGTGGATGTAGTATGGGTAAAAAATTCAGACCAAATTTTGCTAATATTTTTGTTGCAGAATGGGAGAGAGGTGCTCTTTCTAAAGCAAGAAAACAGCCATTATGTTATCACAGGTTCCAAGACGACATTTTCATCATATGGCCCCATGGCCGTGATGACTTCAACGAATTCTTGGAAATCCTGAACAACCACGATGAATCCATTAAATTACAGCCCTGCATTTCAGAAAATACCATTGATTTTCTGGATGTGACTATATTCAAGGGCCCTCAGTTCCGGCATAGCAACGTACTAGACACAAAAGTCTTTTTTAAACCGACCGATTCTCACCAACTTCTCCATAGAGATTCTTACCACCCACCCAAACTATTCAATGGGTTGGTAAAATCTCAAATCATTCGATTCCATAGAAATTGTACGAACAGAAGCGACCTCAATCACGCATGTTCAATTCTTTTCAAAACACTTGTTAAACGCGGTTACTCAAAACGATTTTTGCGAAAAATTAAATCTGATACAATCCGTGAGATAGAGACACCCATTCGGGACTCTGAGCCAACGCACCCCACGAAACTTCGGCATAACCGCCCTGTTCTGGGAAATGGATCAGTAAATCTATGTCAACGCAAAATTTGTTACATACATCGTATGAACTACATGAATACCGGTAAAACATTCTTTAGCGAACAAACCCGTATGTTTTACCAAGTTAGAAACAGCTTCAACTGTGATTCTGAAAACATCATTTATTTAATCACATGTAAATTATGCCATATCCAATATGTCGGCCAGACGATAAACCCTCTGCGCGTCAGAATGCAAAACCATTTATCAAATATCCGTTTAGATTCAGGAAAGGCAGTCTCAGACCACATTAACCTCCGGGGTCATGACATTAAGTCACATTTTAGTTTCCAACCCATTGAGCAAATTCCGTTTTTGGACGATGATGAAACCACAACAGACAAACGACTTGAGCGTGAAAACTATTGGATTGGTAAGCTCAGGACCTATCTCCCATACGGACTCAATAGAGAGTACTCTGGGTTGCCAAATAAAATTATTTGTTTTCCTTTGGTTTATAATCGACGCAATGTCGAAATTGCAAAAATTTTCAAAAACAACTTTACGGAATTAAACACAAAACTGCCAGAAGCCATTAACAAACGATGCATCATAGCTTATAAGAAAAATCCTAGTCTTCGAAACATTCTTGTGAAAGCACTTCTGAGATGAGTTCATTTTGTCATAAAGTCATATAACTTCAAAAATATTAAAACAACATTGAATTCCATAGAAATAATTTACAACAGAAATAGATTTACCGACCTGCGCCCGGGCTTCTTTGTTCTGAAAAATATCTATCCGCCAGTGCCAGACCTTTGAATTATTTCTATTATAAAAACATTAATTATCTGTCGATTAGTTTTGCGCATTGTCATGAGTTTGATTTCCAACAGTCTTCAGCCAGTGAACACAAGTCATTCAAATGCCATCAAACATTGACAGTAGAAATACCGCAAAGTTTGATGACATTTGAAAGGTTGTTTTCCACTAATCACTGAGTGAATCCATCTCCCCCACAGTGATTGGCCAATTTGGCCTCATCAACAGATGAAGTAAAGGTATTTAAACGCTTTGGGATAATTGGAAAATCGAATTCACCTGCTTCCTGAAGTAGGGCATTTAACCCGATACGTCGAGGCAACGACAGTGCGCTCTATTTATTTCATCAACATTTTAATTAGGTATTCACATTTTATTTATTCGTCCATTTTCATTTTTGCGTCATTTTTTCATTACTTTTTCATCATTTTTGCTTGTATTAATAATAATTTATTTCAGCCTAAATTAAGACCGGGAAAAATGGCTAATAATAATTCCACAAAATCCAAATTTGTTAACCGCCAAGAGCGGCAAAAAGACCCGGCATATTCGGCACATGCAAAATTGGTAAAATCCCTTTATCAAATTCTTCAACTTTTTCATCATTTGGCTTTTCTCGAGGACTGTTTGGCACAGAAAGTCCTCCCAAAAACATTCCAAAAAACAGTGGACGAGCGCAACGAAACCTTTCGGCCGGCTTTGCCAACCATTCAGATTTCGGACGCGCTCAATAATCTTACAAAAAAATGGGCTTTTGAAGTTATACAAACTTTGGTAGATTATTACAAAAAAACTCTAAAAGAAAAACAAGACCTGGTTCTTTCGGCTCCTTTTCTAAAACCTCAGGACTTTCCACGAGCACAGAATACGGCAGTTAAATGGGGACAGAAGAATTTTGGTAATCGACTACAAGAAAGTACTATTGACAAATTTTATTTTCTTTCGGATCAACTTCTGTCCCAGTTCAAAAAAACAGCGGTCATTAGCCAGACCTCTTTCAAACAACGTGCTCGTTCTAAATCGCCGGTGGCCCGCCAGCAAATTTCATTTTCTACTTCCAGAGAAACTCCATCGAAAAGAAAAAGACGAGAAACCATCTCTCCAACAGCACCAGCGACCAAAAAACATCATTTGCAGCACGTTGCTCCACAACACCGGAATCACCATCGTACGCCAGCATAGTCAAGACACCACCTCAAAAGAAACCATCTACAAACGGCAAGTCGTCATTCTACCGATTCTGGAAATCTGGTGAAAACAAGAACAGCTGGACCCTGCCAGACAAGCCAAACAAACCTGTTTGGATCATCTGATCATCGAACATCTCGAGGATTGATGCCAACCCTCCACCCAACACGTTCATCGCATCATACTCTTCTGGAACCTTAAACCACATTCGGCAGATGGCTAAGAACATGGAAAAAGAGAAAGATCGACAACATCCCAAAGCAATTCTATTCAAAGTTGGGGTCAACAATAGAGAAGACTGGCGCATAGACGTGCAGAACAGAAAAAAGATTGGTCACACATCAACAGGTAGACTAGGTAATATGGTAAGCAATTTCCGTAAATGTTACCTTAATACAAAACTTCTTTTTCAGGAACATAATTTTTCTTCTAGTTTATGTTCTAGGGACCAACAAAATTTGACGGTCATCAACGAGGCTGCGAAGTCAACAAAGAATTTGGAGATTATCCCGGCAATTCCAGCAAGCCAGTTTAAATGTTGCCCAGGTGATCCCATCCACTGGTCGACGGAAACAGCGAATAAAATCTACCAAGGATGGCTGCCACGCATAGAACCATACATCAAAGAGCAGCCTTTAAACTAATTACAGAAGAAGGCATCAGCCATGGAGAGAAAGTAGGACTAGGAACCGAAATAGTTAACTTGGTTCCTGATCTAAAATTAACTGAAGGTGAGAAAGATCTACTCAGGTATGGTTTAACTTTCGTTCCCGCCCCAGCCCCATTAAAACCTAAGCCCAAAACTGTAGATTTTGGGACAGGTGCAGTTGTCATGGATGATTACAGTTACATTAACGAAATGAACGGTGGTCCAGCAAGCCAACAATTTTTTAGGGCAACAGCATTGGAAGATAAATTTCGAAATTCAACAGGCTCAAAAGACCTCTTTGCCAATCCAGCCGGGTGGTGCCCATCACCTCGGAAAGTTAAACCTGAAATTAATGAGATTTCTCAAAAAGTTAAAGAACAAGTAAGCCAAATCTCGGAATCATTTTTGAAAGACAAACAAAATTTGAACCAAATCGACAGAAACGCCCTGAAGACGCTGAAAAACAACAAACAAATTATCACCAAGCCTTGTGACAAAGGATCTGCTACAGTTCTGATGTCAAAAGATAATTATATTAAAGAAGCTGAACGCCAGTTAAATAACCCAAAATATTACAAACCTTAAGAAGCACCAATTTGGCAAGAAAATTGTTCAAAATTTAATGGAATTCTAATAAGCTTGCTGGACCACGACTTCATTGAGAAAAGACATGTCGAGTATTTAATTGCAGAGAGGGATTCAAACAATCGTAAGTTTTACCTCTTGCCTAAAATACATAAACCACTCAGCAGTTGGAGTGACGAATTTACCCCTCCTGGTCGGCCTATTGTCAGCGACTGTGGCTCGGAATCTTACCACATTTCACAGTATATTGATTTTTATTTAAAACCAATTGCTTGCCGCCATCCGAGCTTCCTCAAAGACACTGAGGACTTTTTAATGAAAATTAACAAACTGCAGGTTCCTTCCGACAGTCTCCTCATTACCCTAGACATTGAAAGTATGTATACTAACATTGGTATTGACGCTGGTCTAGAGGCAATAAAAAAATCATTCAAAAGGTACGATGACCCAAACAGGCCATCGGAAGAAATCGTGCAATTGTTAGAATTATCATTGAAAGGTAACGACTTTGAATTTAACAATAAATTTTACCTCCAAATAAGTGGATGTAGTATGGGTAAAAAATTCAGTCCAAATTTTGCTAATATTTTTGTTGCAGAATGGGAGAGAGGTGCTCTTGCTAAAGCAAAAAAAAAACAGCCATTATGTTATCACAGGTTCCAAGACGACATTTTCATCATATGGCCCCATGGCCGTGATGACTTCAACGAATTCTTGGAAATCCTGAACAACCACGATGAATCCATTAAATTACAGCCCTGCATTTCAGAAAATACCATTGATTTTCTGGATGTGACTGTATTCAAGTGCCCTCAGTTCCGGCATAGCAACTTACTAGACACAAAAGTCTTTTTTGAACCGACCGATTCTCACCAACTTCTCCATAGAGCTTCTTACCACCCACCCAAACTATTCAATGGGTTGGTAAAATCTCAAATCATTCGATTCCATAGAAATTGTACGAACAGAAGCGACCTCAATCACGCATGTTCAATTCTTTTCAAAACACTTGTTAAACGCGGTTACTCAAAACGACTTTTGCGAAAAATTAAATCTGATACAATCCGTGAGATAGAGACACCCATTCGGGACTCTGAGCCAACGCACCCCACGAGAATTTGGCATAACCGCCCAGTTCTGGGAAATGGATCAGTAAATCTATGTCAACGCAAAATTTGTTACATACATCGTATGAACTACATGGATACCGGTAAAACATTCTTTAGCGAACAAACCCGTATGTTTTACCAAGTTAGAAACAGCTTCAACTGTGATTCTGAAAACATCATTTATTTAATCACATGTAAATTATGCCATATCCAATATGTCGGCCAGACGAAAAACCCTCTGCGCGTCAGAATGCAAAACCATTTATCAAATATCCGTTTAGATTCAGGAAAGGCAGTCTCAGACCACTTTAACCCCCCGGGTCATGACATTAAGTCACATTTTATTTTCCAACCCATTGAGCAAATTCCGTTTTTGGACGATGATGAAACCACAACAGACAAACGACTTGAGCGTGAAAACTATTGGATTGGTAAGCTCAGGACCTATCTCCCATACGGACTCAATAGAGAGTACTCTGGGTTGCCAAATAAAATTATTTGTTTTCCTTTGGTTTACAATCGACGCAATGTCGAAATTGCACAAATTTTCAAAAACAACTTTACGGAATTAAACACAAAACTGCCAGAAGCCATTAACAAACGATGCATCATAGCTTATAAGAAAAATCCCAGTCTTCGAAACATTCTTGTGAAAGCACTTCTGAGATGAGTTCATTTTGTCATAAAGTCATATAACTTAAAAAATATTAAAACAACATTGAATTCCATAGAAATAATTTACAACAGAAATCGATTTCCCGACCTGCGCCCGTGCTTCTTTGTTTTGAAAAATATCTATCCGCCAGTGCCAGACCTTTGAATTATTTCTATTATAGAAACATTAATTATCTGTCGATTAGTTTTGCGCATTGTCATGAGTTTGATTTCCAACAGTCTTCAGCCAGTGAACACAAGTCATTCAAATGCCATCAAACATTAACAGTAGAAATACCGCTAAAGTTTGATGACATTTGAAAGGTTGTTTTCCACTAATCACTGAGTGAATCCATCTCACACACAGTGATTAGCCAGTTTGGCCTCATCACTAGATGAAGTAAAGGTATTTAAACGCTTTGGGATAATTAGAAAATCGAATTCACCTGCTTCCTGAAGAAGGGCATTTAACCCGAAACGTCGAGGCAACGACAGTGCGTTCTATTTATTTCATCAACATTTTTATTAGGTATTCACATTTCATTTATTCGTTCATTTTCATTTTTGCATCATTTTTTCATTACTTTTTCATCATTTTTGCTTGTATTAATAATAATTTATTTCAGCCTAAATTAAGACCGGGAAAAATGGCTAATAATAATTCCACAAAATCCAAATTTGTTAACCGCCAAGAGCGGCAAAAAGACCCGGCATATTCGGCACATACCAAATTCTTCAACTTTTTCATCATTTGGCTTTTCTCGAGGACTGTTTGGCACAGAAAGTCCTCCCAAAAACATTCCAAAAAACAATGGACGAGCGCAACAAAACCTTTCGGCCGGCTTTGCCAACCATTCAGATTTCGGACGCGCTCAATAATCTTACAAAAAATGGGCTTTTGAAGTTATACAAACTTTGGTAGATTATTACAAAAAAACTCTAAAAGAAAAACAAGACCTGGTTCTTTCGGCTCCTTTTCTAAAACCCCAGGACTTTCCACGAGCACGGAATACGGCAGTTAAATGGGGACAGAAGAATTTCGGTAATCGACTACAAGAAAGTACTACTGACAAATTTTATTCTCTTTCGGATCAACTTCTGTCTCAGTTCAAAAAACCAGCGGTCATTAGTCAGACCTCTTTCAATCAACGTGCTCGTTCTAAATCGCCGGTGGCCCCCCAGCAAATTTCATTTTCTACATCCAGAGAAACTCCATCGAAAAGAAAAAAACGAGAAACCATCTCTCCAACAGCACCAGCGACCAAAAAATCATAATTTACAGCACGTTGCTCCACAACGCCGGAATCGCCATCGTACGCCAGCATAGTCAAAACACCACCTCAAAAGAAACCATCTACAAACGGCAAGTCGTCATTCTACCGATTCTGGAAATCTGGTGAAAACAAGAACAGCTGGACCCTGCCAGTCAAGCCAAACAAACCTGTTTGGATCATCGGATCATCGAACATCTCGAGGATTGATGCCAACCCTCCACCCAACACGTTCATCGCATCATACTCTTCTGGAACCTTAAACCAAATTCGGCAGATGGCTAAGAACATGGAAAAAGAGAAAGATCGACAACATCCCAAAGCAATTCTATTCAAAGTTGGGGTCAACAATAGAGAAGACTGGCGCATAGACGTGCAGAACAGAAAAAAGATTGGTCACACATCAACAGGTAGACTAGGTAATATGGTAAGCAATTTCCGTAAATGTTACCTTAATACAAAACTTCTTTTTCAGGAACATAATTTTTCTTCTAGTTTATGTTCTAGGGACCAACAAAATTTGACTGTTATCAACGAGGCTGCGAAGTCAACAAAGAATTTGGAGATTATCCCGGCAATTCCAGCAAGCCAGTTTAGATGTTGCCCAGGTGATCCCATCCACTGGTCGACGGAAACAGCGAATAAAATCTACCAAGGATGGCTGCCACGCATAGAACCATACATCAAAGAGCAGCCTTTAAACTAATTACAGAAGAAGGCATCAGCCATGGAGAGAAAGTAGGACTAGGAACCGAAATAGTTAACTTGGTTCCTGATCTAAAATTAACTGAAGGTGAGAAAGATCTACTCAGGTATGGTTTAACTTTCGTTCCCGCCCCAGCCCCATTAAAACCTAAGCCCAAAACTGTAGATTTTGGGACAGGTGCAGTTGTCATGGATGATTACAGTTACATTAACGAAATGAACGGTGGTCCAGCAAGCCAACAATTTTTTAGGGCAACAGCATTGGAAGATAAATTTCGAAATTCAACAGGCTCAAAAGACCTCTTTGCCAATCCAGCCGGGTGGTGCCCATCACCTCGGAAAGTTAAACCTGAAATTAATCAGATTTCTCAAAAAGTTAAAGAACAAGTAAGCCAAATCTCGGAATCATTTTTGAAAGACAAACAAAATTTGAACCAAATCGACAGAAACGCCCTGAAGACGCTGAAAAACAACAAACAAATTATCACCAAGCCTTGTGACAAAGGATCTGCTACAGTTCTGATGTCAAAAGATAATTATATTAAAGAAGCTGAACGCCAGTTAAATAACCCAAAATATTACAAACCTTAAGAAGCACCAATTTGGCAAGAAAATTGTTCAAAATTTAATGGAATTCTAATAAGCTTGCTGGACCACGACTTCATTGAGAAAAAACATGTCGAGTATTTAATTGCAGAGAGGGATTCAAACAATCGTAAGTTTTACCTCTTGCCTAAAATACATAAACCACTCAGCAGTTGGAGTGACGAATTTACCCCTCCTGGTCGGCCTATTGTCAGCGACTGTGGCTCGGAATCTTACCACATTTCACAGTATATTGATTTTTATTTAAAACCAATTGCTTGCCGCCATCCGAGCTTCCTCAAAGACACTGAGGACTTTTTAATGAAAATTAACAAACTGCAGGTTCCTTCCGACAGTCTCCTCATTACCCTAGACATTGAAAGTATGTATACTAACATTGGTATTGACGCTGGTCTAGAGGCAATAAAAAAATCATTCAAAAGGTACGATGACCCAAACAGGCCATCGGAAGAAATCGTGCAATTGTTAGAATTATCATTGAAAGGTAACGACTTTGAATTTAACAATAAATTTTACCTCCAAATAAGTGGATGTAGTATGGGTAAAAAATTCAGTCCAAATTTTGCTAATATTTTTGTTGCAGAATGGGAGAGAGGTGCTCTTGCTAAAGCAAAAAAAAAACAGCCATTATGTTATCACAGGTTCCAAGACGACATTTTCATCATATGGCCCCATGGCCGTGATGACTTCAACGAATTCTTGGAAATCCTGAACAACCACGATGAATCCATTAAATTACAGCCCTGCATTTCAGAAAATACCATTGATTTTCTGGATGTGACTGTATTCAAGTGCCCTCAGTTCCGGCATAGCAACTTACTAGACACAAAAGTCTTTTTTAAACCGACCGATTCTCACCAACTTCTCCATAGAGCTTCTTACCACCCACCCAAACTATTCAATGGGTTGGTAAAATCTCAAATCATTCGATTCCATAGAAATTGTACGAACAGAAGCGACCTCAATCACGCATGTTCAATTCTTTTCAAAACACTTGTTAAACGCGGTTACTCAAAACGACTTTTGCGAAAAATTAAATCTGATACAATCCGTGAGATAGAGACACCCATTCGGGACTCTGAGCCAACGCACCCCACGAGAATTTGGCATAACCGCCCAGTTCTGGGAAATGGATCAGTAAATCTATGTCAACGCAAAATTTGTTACATACATCGTATGAACTACATGGATACCGGTAAAACATTCTTTAGCGAACAAACCCGTATGTTTTACCAAGTTAGAAACAGCTTCAACTGTGATTCTGAAAACATCATTTATTTAATCACATGTAAATTATGCCATATCCAATATGTCGGCCAGACGAAAAACCCTCTGCGCGTCAGAATGCAAAACCATTTATCAAATATCCGTTTAGATTCAGGAAAGGCAGTCTCAGACCACTTTAACCCCCCGGGTCATGACATTAAGTCACATTTTATTTTCCAACCCATTGAGCAAATTCCGTTTTTGGACGATGATGAAACCACAACAGACAAACGACTTGAGCGTGAAAACTATTGGATTGGTAAGCTCAGGACCTATCTCCCATACGGACTCAATAGAGAGTACTCTGGGTTGCCAAATAAAATTATTTATTTTCCTTTGGTTTACAATCGACGCAATGTCGAAATTGCAAAAATTTTCAAAAACAACTTTACGGAATTAAACACAAAACTGCCAGAAGCCATTAACAAACGATGCATCATAGCTTATAAGAAAAATCCCAGTCTTCGAAACATTCTTGTGAAAGCACTTCTGAGATGAGTTCATTTTGTCATAAAGTCATATAACTTAAAAAATATTAAAACAAAATTGAATTCCATAGAAATAATTTACAACAGAAATCGATTTCCCGACCTGCGCCCGTGCTTCTTTGTTTTGAAAAATATCTATCCGCCAGTGCCAGACCTTTGAATTATTTCTATTATAAAAACATTAATTATCTGTCGATTAGTTTTGCGCATTGTCATGAGTTTGATTTCCAACAGTCTTCAGCCAGTGAACACAAGTCATTCAAATGCCATCAAACATTAACAGTAGAAATACCGCTAAAGTTTGATGACATTTGAATGGTTGTTTTCCACTAATCACTGAGTGAATCCATCTCAGTCACAGTGATTGGCCAGTTTGGCCTCATCAACAGAGGAAGTAAAGGTATTTAAACGCTTTGGGATAACTGGAAAATCGAATTCACCTGCTTCCTGAAGAAGGGCATTTAACCCGAAACGTCGAGGCAACGACAGTGCGCTCTATTTATTTCATCAACATTTTTATTAGGTATTCACATTTCATTTATTCGTTCATTTTCATTTTTGCATCATTTTTTCATTACTTTTTCATCATTTTTGCTTGTATTAATAATAATTTATTTCAGCCTAAATTAAGACCTGGAAAAATGGCTAATAATAATTCCACAAAATCCAAATTTGTTAACCGCCAAGAGCGGCAAAAAGACCCGGCATATTCGGCACATACCAAATTCTTCAACTTTTTCATCATTTGGCTTTTCTCGAGGACTGTTTGGCACAGAAAGTCCTCCAAAAACAATCCAAAAAACAATGGACGAGCGCAACAAAACCTTTCGGCCGGCTTTGCCAACCATTCAGATTTCGGAGGCGCTCAATAATCTTACAAAAAATGGGCTTTTGAAGTTATACAAACTTTGGTAGATTATTACAAAAAAACTCTAAAAGAAAAACAAGACCTGGTTCTTTCGGCTCCTTTTCTAAAACCCCAGGACTTTCCACGAGCACGGAATACGGCAGTTAAATGGGGACAGAAGAATTTCGGTAATCGACTACAAGAAAGTACTACTGACAAATTTTATTCTCTTTCGGATCAACTTCTGTCTCAGTTCAAAAAACCAGCGGTCATTGGTCAGACCTCTTTCAATCAACGTGCTCGTTCTAAATCGCCGGTGGCCCGCCAGCAAATTTCATTTTCTACATCCAGAGAAACTCCATCGAAAAGAAAAAGACGAGAAACCATCTCTCCAACAGCACCAGCGACCAAAAAATCATAATTTACAGCACGTTGCTCCACAACGCCGGAATCGCCATCGTACGCCAGCATAGTCAAAACACCACCTCAAAAGAAACCATCTACAAACGGCAAGTCGTCATTCTACCGATTCTGGAAATCTGGTGAAAACAAGAACAGCTGGACCCTGCCAGTCAAGCCAAACAAACCTGTTTGGATCATCGGATCATCGAACATCTCGAGGATTGATGCCAACCCTCCACCCAACACGTTCATCGCATCATACTCTGGTGGAACCTTAAACCACATTCGGCAGATGGCTAAGAACATGGAAAAAGAGAAAGATCGACAACATCCCAAAGCAATTCTATTCAAAGTTGGGGTCAACAATAGAGAAGACTGGCGCATAGACGTGCAGAACAGAAAAAAGATTGGTCACACATCAACAGGTAGACTAGGTAATATGGTAAGCAATTTCCGTAAATGTTACCTTAATACAAAACTTCTTTTTCAGGAACATAATTTTTCTTCTAGTTTATGTTCTAGGGACCAACAAAATTTGACTGTTATCAACGAGGCTGCGAAGTCAACAAAGAATTTGGAGATTATCCCGGCAATTCCAGCAAGCCAGTTTAAATGTTGCCCAGGTGATCCCATCCTCTGGTCGACGGAAACAGCGAATAAAATCTACCAAGGATGGCTGCCACGCATAGAACCATACATCAAAGAGCAGCCTTTAAACTAATTACAGAAGAAGGCATCAGCCATGGAGAGAAAGTAGGACTAGGAACCGAAATAGTTAACTTGGTTCCTGATCTAAAATTAACTGAAGGTGAGAAAGATCTACTCAGGTATGGTTTAACTTTCGTTCCCGCCCCAGCCCCATTAAAACCTAAGCCCAAAACTGTAGATTTTGGGACAGGTGCAGTTGTCATGGATGATTACAGTTACATTAACGAAATGAACGGTGGTCCAGCAAGCCAACAATTTTTTAGGGCAACAGCATTGGCAGATAAATTTCGAAATTCAACAGGCTCAAAAGACCTCTTTGCCAATCCAGCCGGGTGGTGCCCATCACCTCGGAAAGTTAAACCTGAAATTAATGAGATTTCTCAAAAAGTTAAAGAACAAGTAAGCCAAATCCCGGAATCATTTTTGAAAGACAAACAAAATTTGAACCAAATCGACAGAAACGCCCTGAAGACGCTGAAAAACAACAAACAAATTATCACCAAGCCTTGTGGCAAAGGATCTGCTACAGTTCTGATGTCAAAAGATAATTATATTAAAGAAGCTGAACGCCAGTTAAATAACCCAAAATATTACAAACCTTAAGAAGCACCAATTTGGCAAGAAAATTGTTCAAAATTTAATGGAATTCTAATAGGCTTGCTGGACCACGACTTCATTGAGAAAAAACATGTCGAGTATTTAATTGCAGAGAGGGATTCAAACAATCGTAAGTTTTACCTCTTGCCTAAAATACATAAACCACTCAGCAGTTGGAGTGACGAATTTAACCCTCCTGGTCGGCCTATTGTCAGCGACTGTGGCTCGGAATCTTACCACATTTCACAGTATATTGATTTTTATTTAAAACCAATTGCTTGCCGCCATCCGAGCTTCCTCAAAGACACTGAGGACTTTTTAATGAAAATTAACAAACTGCAGGTTCCTTCCGACAGTCTCCTCATTACCCTAGACACTGAAAGTATGTATACTAACATTGGTATTGACGCTGGTCTAGAGGCAATAAAAAAATCATTCAAAAGGTACGATGACCCAAACAGGCCATCGGAAGAAATCGTGCAATTGTTAGAATTATCATTGAAAGGTAACGACTTTGAATTTAACAATAAATTTTACCTCCAAATAAGTGGATGTAGTATGGGTAAAAAATTCAGTCCAAATTTTGCTAATATTTTTGTTGCAGAATGGGAGAGAGGTTCTCTTGCTAAAGCAAAAAAAAAACAGCCATTATGTTATCACAGGTTCCAAAACGACATTTTCATCATATGTCCCCATGGCCGTGATGACTTCAACGAATTCTTGGAAATCCTGAACAACCACGATGAATCCATTAAATTACAGCCCTGCATTTCAGAAAATACCATTGATTTTCTGGATGTGACTGTATTCAAGTGCCCTCAGTTCCGGCATAGCAACTTACTAGACACAAAAGTCTTTTTTAAACCGACCGATTCCCACCAACTTATCCATAGAGCTTCTTACCACCCACCCAAACTATTCAATGGGTTGGTAAAATCTCAAATCATTCGATTCCATAGAAATTGTACGAACAGAAGCGACCTCAATCACGCATGTTCAATTCTTTTCAAAACACTTGTTAAACGCGGTTACTCAAAACGACTTTTGCGAAAAATTAAATCTGATACAATCCGTGAGATAGAGACACCCATTCGGGACTCTGAGCCAACGCACCCCACGAGAATTCGGCATAACCGCCCAGTTCTGGGAAATGGATCAGTAAATCTATGTCAACGCAAAATTTGTTACATACATCGTATGAACTACATGGATACCGGTAAAACATTCTTTAGCGAACAAACCCGTATGTTTTACCAAGTTAGAAACAGCTTCAACTGTGATTCTGAAAACATCATTTATTTAATCACATGTAAATTATGCCATATCCAATATGTCGGCGTGACGAAAAACCCTCTGCGCGTCAGAATGCAAAACCATTTATCAAATATCCGTTTAGATTCAGGAAAGGCAGTCTCAGACCACTTTAACCTCCCGAGTCATGACATTAAGTCACATTTTAGTTTCCAACCCATTGAGCAAATTCCGTTTTTGGACGATGATGAAACCACAACAGACAAACGACTTGTGCGTGAAAACTATTGGATTGGTAAGCTCAGGACCTTTCTCCCATACGGACTCAATAGAGAGTACTCTGGGTTACCAAATAAAATTATTTATTTTCCTTTGGTTTATAATCGACGCAATGTCGAAATTGCAAAAATTTTCAAAAACAACTTCACAGAATTAAATACAAAACTGCCAGAAGCCATTAACAAACGATGCATCATAGCTTATAAAAAAAATCCCAGTCTTCGAAACATTCTTGTGAAAGCACTTCTGAGATGAGTTCATTTTGTCATAAAGTCATATAACTTCAAAAATATTAAACAACATTGAATTCCATAGAAATAATTTACAACAGAAATCGATTTCCCGACCTGCGCCCGTGCTTCTTTGTTTAGAAAAATATCTATCCGCCAGTGCCAGACTATTTGAATTATTTCTATTATAAAAACATTAATTATCTGTCGATTTGTTTTGCGCATTGTCATGAGTTTGATTTCCAACGGTCTTCAGCCAGTGATCACAAGTCATTCAAATGCCATCAAACATTAACAGTAGAAATACCGCTAAAGTTTGATGACATTTGAAAGGTTGTTTTCCACTAATCACTGAGTGAATCCATCTCACACACAGTGATTGGCCAGTTTGGCCTCATCAACAGATGAAGTAAAGGTATTTAAACGCTTTGGGATAATTGGAAAATCGAATTCACCTGCTTCCTGAAGAAGGGCATTTAACCCGAAACGTCGAGGCAACGACAGTGCGCTCTATTTATTTCATCAACATTTTCATTAGGTATTCACATTTTATTTATTCGTCCATTTTCATTTTTGCATCATTTTTTCATTACTTTTTCATCATTTTTGCTTGTATCAATAATAATTTATTTCAGCCTAAATTAAGACCGGGAAAAATGGCTAATAATAATTCCACAAAATCCAAATTTGTTAACCGCCAAGAGCGGCAAAAAGACCCGGCATATTCGGCACATGCAAAATTGGTAAAATCCCTTTACCAAATTCTTCAACTTTTTCATCATTCGGCTTCTCTCGAGGACTGTTTGGCACAAAAAGTCCTCCCCAAAACATTCCAAAAAACAGTGGACGAGCGCAACAACACCTTTCGGCCGGCTTTGCCAACCATTCAGATTTCGGACGCGCTCAATAATCTTACAAAAAAATGGGCTTTTGAAGTTATACAAACTTTGGTAGATTATTACAAAAAAACTCTAAAAGAAAAACAAGACCTGGTTCTTTCGGCTCCTTTTCTAAAGCCCCAGGACTTTCCACGAGCACAGAATACGGCAGTTAAATGGGGACAGAAGAATTTTGGTAATCGACTACAAGAAAGTACTATTGACAAATTTTATTCTCTTTCGGATCAACTTCTGTCCCAGTTCAAAAAACCAGCGGTCATTAGCCAGACCTCTTTCAAACAACGTGCTCGTTCTAAATCGCCGGTGGCCCGCCAGCAAATTTCATTTTCTACTTCCAGAGAAACTCCTTCGAAAAGAAAAAGACGAGAAACCATCTCTCCTACCGCACCAGCGACCAAAAAAACATATTTGCAGCACGTTGCTCCACAACACCGGAATCGCCATCGTACGCCAGCATAGTCAAGACACCACCTCAAAAGAAACCATCTACAAACGGCAAGTCGTCATTCTACCGATTCTTGAAATCTGATGAAAACAAGAACAGCTGGATCATCGGATCATCGAACATCTCGAGGATTGATGCCAACCCTCCACACAACACGTTCATCGCATCATACTCTGGTGGAACCTTAAACCACATTCGGCAGATGGCTAAGAACATGGAAAAGGAAAAAGATCGACAACACCCCAAAGCAATATTATTTAACGTTGGGGTCAACAATAGAGAAGACTGGCGCATAGACGTGCAGAACAGAAAAAAGATTGGTCACACATCAACAGGTAGACTATGTAATATGGTAAGCAATTTCCGCAAATGTTACCCTAATACAAAACTTCTTTTTCAGGAACATAATTTTTCTTCTAGTTTATGTTGTAGGAACCAACAAAATTTGACGGTCATCAACGAAGCTGCGAAGTCAACAAAGAATTTGGAGATAATCCCGGCAATTCCAGCAAGCCAGTTTAAATGTTGCCCAGGTGATCCCATCCACTGGTCGACGGAAACAGCGAATAAAATCTACCAAGGATGGCTGCCACGCATAGAACCATACATCAAAGAGCAGCCTTTAAACTAATTACAGAAGAAGGCATCAGCCATGGAGAGAAAGTAGGACTAGGAACCGAAATAGTAAACTTGGTTCCTGATCTAAAATTAACTGAAGGTGAGAAAGATCTACTCAGGTATGGTTTAACTTTCGTTCCCGCCCCAGCCCCATTAAAACCTAAGCCCAAAGCCGTAGATTTTGGGACAGGTGCAGTTGTCATGGATGATTACAGTTACATTAACGAAATGAACGGTGGTCCAGCAAGCCAACAATTTTTTAGGGCAACAGCATTGGAAGATAAATTTCGAAATTCAACAGGCTCAAAAGACCTCTTTGCCAATCCAGCCGGGTGGTGCCCATCACCTCGGAAAGTTAAACCTGAAATTAATGAGATTTCTCAAAAAGTTAAAGAACAAGTAAGCCAAATCTCGGAATCATTTTTGAAAGACAAACAAAATTTGAACCAAATCGACAGAAACGCCCTGAAGACGCTGAAAAACAACAAACAAATTATCACCAAGCCTTGTGGCAAAGGATCTGCTACAGTTCTGATGTCAAAAGATAATTATATTAAAGAAGCTGAACGCCAGTTAAATAACCCAAAATATTACAAACCTTAAGAAGCACCAATTTGGCAAGAAAATTGTTCAAAATTTAATGGAATTCTAATAAGCTTGCTGGACCACGACTTCATTGAGAAAAAACATGTCGAGTATTTAATTGCAGAGAGGGATTCAAACAATCGTAAGTTTTACCTCTTGCCTAAAATACATAAACCACTCAGCAGTTGGAGTGACGAATTTACCCCTCCTGGTCGGCCTATTGTCAGCGACTGTGGCTCGGAATCTTACCACATTTCACAGTATATTGATTTTTATTTAAAACCAATTGCTTGCCGCCATCCGAGCTTCCTCAAAGACACTGAGGACTTTTTAATGAAAATTAACAAACTGCAGGTTCCTTCCGACAGTCTCCTCATTACCCTAGACATTGAAAGTATGTATACTAACATTGGTATTGACGCTGGTCTAGAGGCAATAAAAAAATCATTCAAAAGGTACGATGACCCAAACAGGCCATCGGAAGAAATCGTGCAATTGTTAGAATTATCATTGAAAGGTAACGACTTTGAATTTAACAATAAATTTTACCTCCAAATAAGTGGATGTAGTATGAACTACATGGATACCGGTAAAACATTCTGAAAACATCATTTATTTAATCACATGTAAATTATGCCATATCCAATATGTCGGCCAGACGAAAAACCCTCTGCGCGTCAGAATGCAAAACCATTTATCAAATATCCGTTTAGATTCAGGAAAGGCAGTCTCAGACCACTTTAACCCCCCGGGTCATGACATTAAGTCACATTTTATTTTCCAACCCATTGAGCAAATTCCGTTTTTGGACGATGATGAAACCACAACAGACAAACGACTTGAGCGTGAAAACTATTGGATTGGTAAGCTCAGGACCTATCTCCCATACGGACTCAATAGAGAGTACTCTGGGTTGCCAAATAAAATTATTTATTTTCCTTTGGTTTACAATCGACGCAATGTCGAAATTGCAAAAATTTTCAAAAACAACTTTACGGAATTAAACACAAAACTGCCAGAAGCCATTAACAAACGATGCATCATAGCTTATAAGAAAAATCCCAGTCTTCGAAACATTCTTGTGAAAGCACTTCTGAGATGAGTTCATTTTGTCATAAAGTCATATAACTTAAAAAATATTAAAACAACATTGAATTCCATAGAAATAATTTACAACAGAAATCGATTTCCCGACCTGCGCCCGTGCTTCTTTGTTTTCAAAAATATCTATCCGCCAGTGCCAGACCTTTGAATTATTTCTATTATAAAAACATTAATTAACTGTCGATTAGTTTTGCGCATTGTCATGAGTTTGATTTCCAACAGTCTTCAGCCAGTGAACACAAGTCATTCAAATGCCATCAAACATTAACAGTAGAAATACCGCTAAAGTTTGATGACATTTGAATGGTTGTTTTCCACTAATCACTGAGTGAATCCATCTCAGTCACAGTGATTGGCCAGTTTGGCCTCATCAACAGAGGAAGTAAAGGTATTTAAACGCTTTGGGATAATTGGAAAATCGAATTCACCTGCTTCCTGAAGAAGGGCATTTAACCCGAAACGTCGAGGCAACGACAGTGCGCTCTATTTATTTCATCAACATTTTTATTAGGTATTCACATTTCATTTATTCGTTCATTTTCATTTTTGCATCATTTTTTCATTACTTTTTCATCATTTTTGCTTGTATTAATAATAATTTATTTCAGCCTAAATTAAGACCGGGAAAAATGGCTAATAATAATTCCACAAAATCCAAATTTGTTAACCGCCAAGAGCGGCAAAAAGACCCGGCATATTCGGCACATACCAAATTCTTCAACTTTTTTATCATTTGGCTTTTCTCGAGGACTTTTTGGCACAGATAGTCCTCCCAAAAACATTCCAAAAAACAATGGACGAGCGCAACAAAACCTTTCGGCCGGCTTTGCCAACCATTCAGATTTCGGACGCGCTCAATAATCTTACAAAAAATGGGCTTTTGAAGTTATACAAACTTTGGTAGATTATTACAAAAAAACTCTAAAAGAAAAACAAGACCTGGTTCTTTCGGCTCCTTTTCTAAAACCCCAGGACTTTCCACGAGCACGGAATACGGCAGTTAAATGGTGACAGAAGAATTTCGGTAATCGACTACAAGAAAGTACAACTGACAAATTTTATTCTCTTTCGGATCAACTTCTGTCTCAGTTCAAAAAACCAGCGGTCATTAGTCAGACCTCTTTCAATCAACGTGCTCGTTCTAAATCGCCGGTGGCCCGCCAGCAAATTTCATTTTCTACATCCAGAGAAACTCTATCGAAAAGAAAAAGACGAGAAACCATCTCTCCAACAGCACCAGCGACCAAAAAACCATCATTTACAGCACGTTGCTCCACAACGCCGGAATCGCCATCGTACGCCAGCATAGTCAAAACACCACCTCAAAAGAAACCATCTACAAACGGCAAGTCGTCATTCTACCGATTCTGGAAATCTGGTGAAAACAAGAACAGCTGGACCCTGCCAGTCAAGCCAAACAAACCTGTTTGGATCATCGGATCATCGAACATCTCGAGGATTGATGCCAACCCTCCACCCAACACGTTCATCGCATCATACTCTGGTGGAACCTTAAACCACATTCGGCAGATGGCTAAGAACATGGAAAAAGAGAAAGATCGACAACATCCCAAAGCAATTCTATTCAAAGTTGGGGTCAACAATAGAGAAGACTGGCGCATAGACGTGCAGAACAGAAAAAAGATTGGTCACACATCAACAGGTAGACTAGGTAATATGGTAAGCAATTTCCGTAAATGTTACCCTAATACAAAACTTCTTTTTCAGGAACATAATTTTTCTTCTAGTTTATGTTCTAGGGACCAACAAAATTTGACTGTTATCAACGAGGCTGCGAAGTCAACAAAGAATTTGGAGATTATCCCGGCAATTCCAGCAAGCCAGTTTAAATGTTGCCCAGATGATCCCATCCACTGGTCGACGGAAACAGCGAATAAAATCTACCAAGGATGGCTGCCACGCATAGAACCATACATCAAAGAGCAGCCTTTAAACTAATTACAGAAGAAGGCATCAGCCATAGAGAGAAAGTAGGACTAGGAACCGAAATAGTTAACTTGGTTCCTGATCTAAAATTAACTGAAGGTGAGAAAGATCTACTCAGGTATGGTTTAACTTTCGTTCCCGCCCCAGCCCCATTAAAACCTAAGCCCAAAACCGTAGATTTTGGGACAGGTGCAGTTGTCATGGATGATTACAGTTACATTAACGAAATGAACGGTGGTCCAGCAAGCCAACAATTTTTTAGGGCAACAGCATTGGCAGATAAATTTCGAAATTCAACAGGCTCAAAAGACCTCTTTGCCAATCCAGCCGGGTGGTGCCCATCACCTCGGAAAGTTAAACCTGAAATTAATGAGATTTCTCAAAAAGTTAAAGAACAAGTAAGCCAAATCCCGGAATCATTTTTGAAAGACAAACAAAATTTGAACCAAATCGACAGAAACGCCCTGAAGACGCTGAAAAACAACAAACAAATTATCACCAAGCCTTGTGGCAAAGGATCTGCTACAGTTCTGATGTCAAAAGATAATTATCTTAAAGAAGCTGAACGCCAGTTAAATAACCCAAAATATTACAAACCTTAAGAAGCACCAATTTGGCAAGAAAATTGTTCAAAATTTAATGGAATTCTAATAAGCTTGCTGGACCACGACTTCATTGAGAAAAAACATGTCGAGTATTTAATTGCAGAGAGGGATTCAAACAATCGTAAGTTTTACCTCTTGCCTAAAATACATAAACCACTCAGCAGTTGGAGTGACGAATTTAACCCTCCTGGTCGGCCTATTGTCAGCGACTGTGGCTCGGAATCTTACCACATTTCACAGTATATTGATTTTTATTTAAAACCAATTGCTTGCCGCCATCCGAGCTTCCTCAAAGACACTGAGGACTTTTTAATGAAAATTAACAAACTGCAGGTTCCTTCCGACAGTCTCCTCATTACCCTAGACATTGAAAGTATGTATACTAACATTGGTATTGACGCTGGTCTAGAGGCAATAAAAAAATCATTCAAAAGGTACGATGACCCAAACAGGCCATCGGAAGAAATCGTGCAATTGTTAGAATTATCATTGAAAGGTAACGACTTTGAATTTAACAATAAATTTTACCTCCAAATAAGTGGATGTAGTATGGGTAAAAAATTCAGTCCAAATTTTGCTAATATTTTTGTTGCAGAATGGGAGAGAGGTGCTCTTGCTAAAGCAAAAAAAAAACAGCCATTATGTTATCACAGGTTCCAAGACGACATTTTCATCATATGGCCCCATGGCCGTGATGACTTCAACGAATTCTTGGAAATCCTGAACAACCACGATGAATCCATTAAATTACAGCCCTGCATTTCAGAAAATACCATTGATTTTCTGGATGTGACTGTATTCAAGTGCCCTCAGTTCCGGCATAGCAACTTACTAGACACAAAAGTCTTTTTTAAACCGACCGATTCCCACCAACTTCTCCATAGAGCTTCTTACCACCCACCCAAACTATTCAATGGGTTGGTAAAATCTCAAATCATTCGATTCCATAGAAATTGTACGAACAGAAGCGACCTCAATCACGCATGTTCAATTCTTTTCAAAACACTTGTTAAACGCGGTTACTCAAAACGACTTTTGCGAAAAATTAAATCTGATACAATCCGTGAGATAGAGACACCCATTCGGGACTCTGAGCCAACGCACCCCACGAGAATTCGGCATAACCGCCCAGTTCTGGGAAATGGATCAGTAAATCTATGTCAACGCAAAATTTGTTACATACATCGTATGAACTACATGGATACCGGTTAAACATTCTTTAGCGAACAAACCCGTATGTTTTACCAAGTTAGAAACAGCTTCAACTGTGATTCTGAAAACATCATTTATTTAATCACATGTAAATTATGCCATATCCAATATGTCGGCGTGACGAAAAACCCTCTGCGCGTCAGAATGCAAAACCATTTATCAAATATCCGTTTAGATTCAGGAAAGGCAGTCTCAGACCACTTTAACCTCCCGAGTCATGACATTGAGTCACATTTTAGTTTCCAACCCATTGAGCAAATTCCGTTTTTGGACGATGATGAAACCACAACAGACAAACGACTTGAGCGTGAAAACTATTGGATTGGTAAGCTCAGGACCTATCTCCCATACGGACTCAATAGAGAGTACTCTGGGTTACCAAATAAAATTATTTATTTTCCTTTGGTTTATAATCGACGCAATGTCGAAATTGCAAAAATTTTCAAAAACAACTTCACAGAATTAAATACAAAACTGCCAGAAGCCATTAACAAACGATGCATCATAGCTTATAAAAAAAATCCCAGTCTTCGAAACATTCTTGTGAAAGCACTTCTGAGATGAGTTCATTTTGTCATAAAGTCATATAACTTCAAAAATATTAAACAACATTGAATTCCATAGAAATAATTTACAACAGAAATCGATTTCCCGACCTGCACCCGTGCTTCTTTGTTTAGAAAAATATCTATCCGCCAGTGCCAGACTATTTGAATTATTTCTATTATAAAAACATTAATTATCTGTCGATTTGTTTTGCGCATTGTCATGAGTTTGATTTCCAACGGTCTTCAGCCAGTGATCACAAGTCATTCAAATGCCATCAAACATTAACAGTAGAAATACCGCTAAAGTTTGATGACATTTGAAAGGTTGTTTTCCACTAATCACTGAGTGAATCCATCTCACACACAGTGATTGGCCAGTTTGGCCTCATCAACAGATGAAGTAAAGGTATTTAAACGCTTTGGGATAATTGGAAAATCGCATTCACCTGCTTCCTGAAGAAGGGCATTTAACCCGAAACGTCGAGGCAACGACAGTGCGCTCTATTTATTTCATCAACATTTTCATTAGGTATTCACATTTTATTTATTCGTCCATTTTCATTTTTGCATCATTTTTTCATTACTTTTTCATCATTTTTGCTTGTATCAATAATAATTTATTTCAGCCTAAATTAAGACCGGGAAAAATGGCTAATAATAATTCCACAAAATCCAAATTTGTTAACCGCCAAGAGCGGCAAAAAGACCCGGCATATTCGGCACATGCAAAATTGGTAAAATCCCTTTACCAAATTCTTCAACTTTTTCATCATTCGGCTTCTCTCGAGGACTGTTTGGCACAAAAAGTCCTCCCCAAAACATTCCAAAAAACAGTGGACGAGCGCAACAAAACCTTTCGGCCGGCTTTGCCAACCATTCAGATTTCGGACGCGCTCAATAATCTTACAAAAAAATGGGCTTTTGAAGTTATACAAACTTTGGTAGATTATTACAAAAAAACTCTAAAAGAAAAACAAGACCTGGTTCTTTCGGCTCCTTTTCTAAAGCCCCAGGACTTTCCACGAGCACAGAATACGGCAGTTAAATGGGGACAGAAGAATTTTGGTAATCGACTACAAGAAAGTACTATTGACAAATTTTATTCTCTTTCGGATCAACTTCTGTCCCAGTTCAAAAAACCAGCGGTCATTAGCCAGACCTCTTTCAAACAACGTGCTCGTTCTAAATCGCCGGTGGCCCGCCAGCAAATTTCATTTTCTACTTCCAGAGAAACTCCTTCGAAAAGAAAAAGACGAGAAACCATCTCTCCTACAGCACTAGCGACCAAAAAAACATATTTGCAGCACGTTGCTCCACAACACCGGAATCGCCATCGTACGCCAGCATAGTCAAGACCCCACCTCAAAAGAAACCATCTACAAACGGCAAGTCGTCATTCTACCGATTCTTGAAATCTGATGAAAACAAGAACAGCTGGACCCCGCCAGTCAAGCCAAACAAACCTGTTTGGATCATCGGATCATCGAACATCTCGAGGATTGATGCCAACCCTCCACACAACACGTTCATCGCATCATACTCTGGTGGAACCTTAAACCACATTCGGCAGATGGCTAAGAACATGGAAAAGGAAAAAGATCGACAACACCCCAAAGCAATTTTATTTAACGTTGGGGTCAACAATAGAGAAGACTGGCGCATAGACGTGCAGAACAGAAAAAAGATTGGTCACACATCAACAGGTAGACTAGGTAATATGGTAAGCAATTTCCGCAAATGTTACCCTAATACAAAACTTCTTTTTCAGGAACATAATTTTTCTTCTAGTTTATGTTGTAGGAACCAACAAAATTTGACGGTCATCAACGAAGCTGCGAAGTCAACAAAGAATTTGGAGATAATCCCGGCAATTCCAGCAAGCCAGTTTAAATGTTGCCCAGGTGATCCCATCCACTGGTCGACGGAAACAGCGAATAAAATCTACCAAGGATGGCTGCCACGCATAGAACCATACATCAAAGAGCAGCCTTTAAACTAATTACAGAAGAAGGCATCAGCCATGGAGAGAAAGTAGGACTAGGAACCGAAATAGTAAACTTGGTTCCTCATCTAAAATTAACTGAAGGTGAGAAAGATCTACTCAGGTATGGTTTAACTTTCGTTCCCGCCCCAGCCCCATTAAAACCTAAGCCCAAAGCCGTAGATTTTGGGACAGGTGCAGTTGTCATGGATGATTACAGTTACATTAACGAAATGAACGGTGGTCCAGCAAGCCAACAATTTTTTAGGGCAACAGCATTGGCAGATAAATTTCGAAATTCAACAGGCTCAAAAGACCTCTTTGCCAATCCAACCGTGTGGTGCCCATCACCACGGAAAGTTAAACCTGAAATCAATGAGATTTCTCAAAAAGTTAAAGAACAAGTAAGCCAAATCCCGGAATCATTTTTGAAAGACAAACAAAATTTGAACCAAATCGAAAGAAACGCCCTGAAGACGCTGAAAAACAACACACAAATTATCATCAAGCCTTGTGACAAAGGATCTGCTACAGTTCTTATGTCAAAAGATAATTATATTAAAGAAGCTGAACGCCAATTAAATAACACAAAATATTACAAACCTTTAGAAGCACCAATTTGGCAAGAAAATTGTTCAAAATTTAATGGAATTCTAAAAAGCTTGCTGGACCACGACTTCATTGAGAAAAAACATGTCGAGTGTTTAACTGCAGAGAGGGATTCAAACAATCGTAAGTTTTACCTCTTGCCTAAAATACATAAACCACTCAGCAGTTGGAGTGACGAATTTACCCCTCCTGGTCGGCCTATTGTCAGCGACTGTGGCTCGGAATCTTACCACATTTCACAGTATATTGATTTTTATTTAAAACCAATTGCTTGCCGCCATCCGAGCTTCCTCAAAGACACTGAGGACTTTTTAATGAAAATTAACAAATTGCAGGTTCCTTCCGACAGTCTCCTCATTACCCTAGACATTGAAAGTATGTATACTAACATTGGTATTGACGCTGGTCTAGAGACAATAAAAAAATCATTCAAAAGGCCCGGTGATCCAAACAGGCCATCGGAAGAAATCCTGCAATTGTTAGATTTATCATTGAAAGGTAACGACTTTGAATTTAACAATAAATTTTACCTCCAAATAAGTGGATGTAGTATGGGTAAAAAATTCAGACCAAATTTTGCTAATATTTTTGTTGCAGAATGGGAGAGAGGTGCTCTTGCTAAAGCAAGAAAACAGCCATTATGTTATCACAGGTTCCAAGACGACATTTTCATCATATGGCCCCATGGCCGTGATGACTTCAACGAATTCTTGGAAATCCTGAACAACCACGATGAATCCATTAAATTACAGCCCTGCATTTCAGAAAATACCATTGATTTTCTGGATGTGACTGTATTCAAGGGCCCTCAGTTCCGGCATAGCAACTTACTAGGCACAAAAGTCTTTTTTAAACCTACCGATTCTCACCAACTTCTCCATAGAGCTTCTTACCACCCACCCAAACTATTCAATGGGTTGGTAAAATCTCAAATAATTCGATTCCATAGAAATTGTACAAACAGAAGCGACCTCAATCACGCATGTTTAATTCTTTGTAAAACACTTGTTAAACGCGGTTACTCAAAACGACTTTTGCGAAAAATTAAATCTGATACAATCCGTGAGATAGAGACACCCATTCGGGACTCTGAGCCAACGCACCCCACGAAAATTCGGCATAACCGCCCAGTTCTGGGAAATGGATCAGTAAATCTATGTCAACGCAAAATTTGTTACATACATCGTATGAACTACATGAATACCGGTAAAACATTCTTTAGCGAACAAACCCGTATGTTTTACCAAGTTAGAAACAGCTTCAACTGTGATTCTGAAAACATCATTTATTTAATCACATGTAAATTATGCCATATCCAATATGTCGGCCAGACGAAAAACCCTCTGCGCGTCAGAATGCAAAACCATTTATCAAATATCCGTTTAGATTCAGGAAAGGCAGTCTCAGACCACTTTAACCCCCCGGGTCATGACATTAAGTCACATTTTATTTTCCAACCCATTGAGCAAATTCCGTTTTTGGACGATGATGAAACCACAACAGACAAACGACTTGAGCGTGAAAACTATTGGATTGGTAAGCTCAGGACCTATCTCCCATACGGACTCAATAGAGAGTACTCTGGGTTGCCAAATAAAATTATTTATTTTCCTTTGGTTTACAATCGACGCAATGTCGAAATTGCAAAAATTTTCAAAAACAACTTTACGGAATTAAACACAAAACTGCCAGAAGCCATTAACAAACGATGCATCATAGCTTATAAGAAAAATCCCAGTCTTCGAAACATTCTTGTGAAAGCACTTCTGAGATGAGTTCATTTTGTCATAAAGTCATATAACTTAAAAAATATTAAAACAACATTGAATTCCATAGAAATAATTTACAACAGAAATCGATTTCCCGACCTGCGCCCGTGCTTCTTTGTTTTCAAAAATATCTATCCGCCAGTGCCAGACCTTTGAATTATTTCTATTATAAAAACATTAATTATCTGTCGATTAGTTTTGCGCATTGTCATGAGTTTGATTTCCAACAGTCTTCAGCCAGTGAACACAAGTCATTCAAATGCCATCAAACATTAACAGTAGAAATACCGCTAAAGTTTGATGACATTTGAATGGTTGTTTTCCACTAATCACTGAGTGAATCCATCTCAGTCACAGTGATTGGCCAGTTTGGCCTCATCAACAGAGGAAGTAAAGGTATTTAAACGCTTTGGGATAATTGGAAAATCGAATTCACCTGCTTCCTGAAGAAGGGCATTTAACCCGAAACGTCGAGGCAACGACAGTGCGCTCTATTTATTTCATCAACATTTTTATTAGGTATTCACATTTCATTTATTCGTTCATTTTCATTTTTGCATCATTTTTTCATTACTTTTTCATCATTTTTGCTTGTATTAATAATAATTTATTTCAGCCTAAATTAAGACCGGGAAAAATGGCTAATAATAATTCCACAAAATCCAAATTTGTTAACCGCCAAGAGCGGCAAAAAGACCCGGCATATTCGGCACATACCAAATTCTTCAACTTTTTTATCATTTGGCTTTTCTCGAGGACTTTTTGGCACAGATAGTCCTCCCAAAAACATTCCGAAAAACAATGGACGAGCGCAACAAAACCTTTCGGCCGGCTTTGCCAACCATTCAGATTTCGGACGCGCTCAATAATCTTACAAAAAATGGGCTTTTGAAGTTATACAAACTTTGGTAGATTATTACAAAAAAACTCTAAAAGAAAAACAAGACCTGGTTCTTTCGGCTCCTTTTCTAAAACCCCAGGACTTTCCACGAGCACGGAATACGGCAGTTAAATGGTGACAGAAGAATTTCGGTAATCGACTAAAAGAAAGTACTACTGACAAATTTTATTCTCTTTCGGATCAACTTCTGTCTCAGTTCAAAAAACCAGCGGTCATTAGTCAGACCTCTTTCAATCAACGTGCTCGTTCTAAATCGCCGGTGGCCCGCCAGCAAATTAAATTTCCACATCCAGAGAAACTCTATCGAAAAGAAAAAGACGAGAAACCATCTCTCCAACAGCACCAGCGACCAAAAACCCATCATTTACAGCACGTTGCTCCACAACGCCGGAATCGCCATCGTACGCCAGCATAGTCAAAACACCACCTCAAAAGAAACCATCTACACACGGCAAGTCGTCATTCTACCGATTCTGGAAATCTGGTGAAAACAAGAACAGCTGGACCCTGCCAGTCAAGCCAAACAAACCTGTTTGGATCATCGGATCATCGAACATCTCGAGGATTGATGCCAACCCTCCACCCAACACGTTCATCGCATCATACTCTGGTGGAACCTTAAACCACATTCGGCAGATGGCTAAGAACATGGAAAAAGAGAAAGATCGACAACATCCCAAAGCAATTCTATTCAAAGTTGGGGTCAACAATAGAGAAGACTGGCGCATAGACGTGCAGAACAGAAAAAAGATTGGTCACACATCAACAGGTAGACTATGTAATATGGTAAGCAATTTCCGTAAATGTTACCCTAATACAAAACTTCTTTTTCAGGAACATAATTTTTCTTCTAGTTTATGTTCTAGGGACCAACAAAATTTGACTGTTATCAACGAGGCTGCGAAGTCAACAAAGAATTTGGAGATTATCCCGGCAATTCCAGCAAGCCAGTTTAAATGTTGCCCAGATGATCCCATCCACTGGTCGACGGAAACAGCGAATAAAATCTACCAAGGATGGCTGCCACGCATAGAACCATACATCAAAGAGCAGCCTTTAAACTAATTACAGAAGAAGGCATCAGCCATGGAGAGAAAGTAGGACTAGGAACCGAAATAGTTAACTTGGTTCCTGATCTAAAATTAACTGAAGGTGAGAAAGATCTACTCAGGTATGGTTTAACTTTCGTTCCCGCCCCAGCCCCATTAAAACCTAAGCCCAAAACCGTAGATTTTGGGACAGGTGCAGTTGTCATGGATGATTACAGTTACATTAACGAAATGAACGGTGGTCCAGCAAGCCAACAATTTTTTAGGGCAACAGCATTGGCAGATAAATTTCGAAATTCAACAGGCTCAAAAGACCTCTTTGCCAATCCAGCCGGGTGGTGCCCATCACCTCGGAAAGTTAAACCTGAAATTAATGAGATTTCTCAAAAAGTTAAATAACAAGTAAGCCAAATCCCGGAATCATTTTTGAAAGACAAACAAAATTTGAACCAAATCGACAGAAACGCCCTGAAGACGCTGAAAAACAACAAACAAATTATCATCAAGCCTTGTGACAAAGGATCTGCTACAGTTCTGATGTCAAAGGATAATTATATTAAAGAAGCTGAACGCCAGTTAAATAACCCAAAATATTACAAACCTTTAGAAGCACCAATTTGGCAAGAAAATTGTTCAAAATTTAATGGAATTCTAATAAGCTTGCTGGACCACGACTTCATTGAGAAAAAACATGTCGAGTATTTAATTGCAGAGAGGGATTCAAACAATCGTAAGTTTTACCTCTTGCCTAAAATACATAAACCACTCAGCAGTTGGAGTGACGAATTTACCCCTCCTGGTCGGCCTATTGTCAGCGACTGTGGCTCGGAATCTTACCACATTTCACAGTATATTGATTTTTATTTAAAACCAATTGCTTGCCGCCATCCGAGCTTCCTCAAAGACACTGAGGACTTTTTAATGAAAATTAACAAACTGCAGGTTCCTTCCGACAGTCTCCTCATTACCCTAGACATTGAAAGTATGTATACTAACATTGGTATTGACGCTGGTCTAGAGGCAATAAAAAAATCATTCAAAAGGTACGATGACCCAAACAGGCCATCGGAAGAAATCGTGCAATTGTTAGAATTATCATTGAAAGGTAACGACTTTGAATTTAACAATAAATTTTACCTCCAAATAAGTGGATGTAGTATGGGTAAAAAATTCAGTCCAAATTTTGCTAATATTGTTGTTGCAGAATGGGAGAGAGGTGCTCTTGCTAAAGCAAAAAAAAAACAGCCATTATGTTATCACAGGTTCCAAGACGACATTTTCATCATATGGCCCCATGGCCGTGATGACTTCAACGAATTCTTGGAAATCCTGAACAACCACGATGAATCCATTAAATTACAGCCCTGCATTTCAGAAAATACCATTGATTTTCTGGATGTGACTGTATTCAAGTGCCCTCAGTTCCGGCATAGCAACTTACTAGACACAAAAGTCTTTTTTAAACCGACCGATTCTCACCAACTTCTCCATAGAGCTTCTTACCACCCACCCAAACTATTCAATGGGTTGGTAAAATCTCAAATCATTCGATTCCATAGAAATTGTACGAACAGAAGCGACCTCAATCACGCATGTTCAATTCTTTTCAAAACACTTGTTAAACGCGGTTACTCAAAACGACTTTTGCGAAAAATTAAATCTGATACAATCCGTGAGATAGAGACACCCATTCGGGACTCTGAGCCAACGCACCCCACGAAAATTCGGCATAACCGCCCAGTTCTGGGAAATGGATCAGTAAATCTATGTCAACGCAAAATTTGTTACATACATCGTATGAACTACATGGATACCGGTAAAACATTCTTTAGCGAACAAACCCGTATGTTTTACCAAGTTAGAAACAGCTTCAACTGTAATTCTGAAAACATCATTTATTTAATCACATGTAAATTATGCCATATCCAATATGTCGGCGAGACGAAAAACCCTCTGCGCGTCAGAATGCAAAACCATTTATCAAATATCCGTTTAGATTCAGGAAAGGCAGTCTCAGACCACTTTAACCTCCCGAGTCATGACATTAAGTCACATTTTAGTTTCCAACCCATTGAGCAAATTCCGTTTTTGGACGATGATGAAACCACAACAGACAAACGACTTGAGCGTGAAAAGTATTGGATTGGTAAGCTCAGGACCTATCTCCCATACGGACTCAATAGAGAGTACTCTGGGTTACCAAATAAAATTATTTATTTTCCTTTGGTTTATAATCGACGCAATGTCGAAATTGCAAAAATTTTCAAAAACAACTTCACAGAATTAAATACAAAACTGCCAGAAGCCATTAACAAACGATGCATCATAGCTTATAAAAAAAATCCCAGTCTTCGAAACATTCTTGTGAAAGCACTTCTGAGATGAGTTCATTTTGTCATAAAGTCATATAACTTCAAAAATATTAAACAACATTGAATTCCATAGAAATAATTTACAACAGAAATCGATTTCCCGACCTGCGCCCGTGCTTCTTTGTTTAGAAAAATATCTATCCGCCAGTGCCAGACTATTTGAATTATTATATTATAAAAACATTAATTATCTGTCGATTTGTTTTGCGCATTGTCATGAGTTTGATTTCCAACGGTCTTCAGTCAGTGATCACAAGTCATTCAAATGCCATCAAACATTAACAGTAGAAATACCGCTAAAGTTTGATGACATTTGAAAGGTTGTTTTCCACTAATCACTGAGTGAATCCATCTCACACACAGTGATTGGCCAGTTTGGCCTCATCAACAGATGAAGCAAAGGTATTTAAACGCTTTGGGATAATTGGAAAATCGAATTCACCTGCTTCCTGAAGAAGGGCATTTAACCCGAAACGTCGAGGCAACGACAGTGCGCTCTATTTATTTCATCAACATTTTCATTAGGTATTCACATTTTATTTATTCGTCCATTTTCATTTTTGCATCATTTTTTCATTACTTTTTCATCATTTTTGCTTGTATCAATAATAATTTATTTCAGCCTAAATTAAGACCGGGAAAAATGGCTAATAATAATTCCACAAAATCCAAATTTGTTAACCGCCAAGAGCGGCAAAAAGACCCGGCATATTCGGCACATGCAAAATTGGTAAAATCCCTTTACCAAATTCTTCAACTTTTTCATCATTCGGCTTCTCTCGAGGACTGTTTGGCACAAAAAGTCCTCCCCAAAACATTCCAAAAAACAGTGGACGAGCGCAACAAAACCTTTCGGCCGGCTTTGCCAACCATTCAGATTTCGGACGCGCTCAATAATCTTACAAAAAAATGGGCTTTTGAAGTTATACAAACTTTGGTAGATTATTACAAAAAAACTCTAAAAGAAAAACAAGACCTGGTTCTTTCGGCTCCTTTTCTAAAGCCCCAGGACTTTCCACGAGCACAGAATACGGCAGTTAAATGGGGACAGAAGAATTTTGGTAATCGACTACAAGAAAGTACTATTGACAAATTTTATTCTCTTTCGGATCAACTTCTGTCCCAGTTCAAAAAACCAGCGGTCATTAGCCAGACCTCTTTCAAACAACGTGCTCGTTCTAAATCGCCGGTGGCCCGCCAGCAAATTTCATTTTCTACTTCCAGAGAAACTCCTTCGAAAAGAAAAAGACGAGAAACCATCTCTCCTACAGCACCAGCGACCAAAAAAACATATTTGCAGCACGTTGCTCCACAACACCGGAATCGCCATCGTACGCCAGCATAGTCAAGACACCACCTCAAAAGAAACCATCTACAAACGGCAAGTCGTCATTCTACCGATTCTTGAAATCTGATGAAAACAAGAACAGCTGGGCCCCGCCAGTCAAGCCAAACAAACCTGTTTGGATCATCGGATCATCGAACATCTCGAGGATTGATGCCAACCCTCCACACAACACGTTCATCGCATCATACTCTGGTGGAACCTTAAACCACATTCGGCAGATGGCTAAGAACATGGAAAAGGAAAAAGATCGACAACACCCCAAAGCAATTTTATTTAACGTTGGGGTCAACAATAGAGAAGACTGGCGCATAGACGTGCAGAACAGAAAAAAGATTGGTCACACATCAACAGGTAGACTAGGTAATATGGTAAGCAATTTCCGCAAATGTTACCCTAATACAAAACTTCTTTTTCAGGAACATAATTTTTCTTCTAGTTTATGTTGTAGGAACCAACAAAATTTGACGGTCATCAACGAAGCTGCGAAGTCAACAAAGAATTTGGAGATAATCCCGGCAATTCCAGCAAGCCAGTTTAAATGTTGCCCAGGTGATCCCATCCACTGGTCGACGGAAACAGCGAATAAAATCTACCAAGGATGGCTGCCACGCATAGAACCATACATCAAAGAGCAGCCTTTAAACTAATTACAGAAGAAGGCATCAGCCATGGAGAGAAAGTAGGACTAGGAACCGAAATAGTAAACTTGGTTCCTGATCTAAAATTAACTGAAGGTGAGAAAGATCTACTCAGGTATGGTTTAACTTTCGTTCCCGCCCCAGCCCCATTAAAACCTAAGCCCAAAGCCGTAGATTTTGGGACAGGTGCAGTTGTCATGGATGATTACAGTTACATTAACGAAATGAACGGTGGTCCAGCAAGCCAACAATTTTTTAGGGCAACAGCATTGGCAGATAAATTTCGAAATTCAACAGGCTCCAAAGACCTCTTTGCCAATCCAACCGTGTGGTGCCCATCACCACGGAAAGTTAAACCTGAAATTAATGAGATTTCTCAAAAAGTTAAAGAACAAGTAAGCCAAATCCCGGAATCATTTTTGAAAGACAAACAAAATTTGAACCAAATCGAAAGAAACGCCCTGAAGACGCTGAAAAACAACACACAAATTATCATCAAGCCTTGTGACAAAGGATCTGCTACAGTTCTTATGTCAAAAGATAATTATATTAAAGAAGCTGAACGCCAATTAAATAACACAAAATATTACAAACCTTTAGAAGCACCAATTTGGCAAGAAAATTGTTCAAAATTTAATGGAATTCTAAAAAGCTTGCTGGACCACGACTTCATTGAGAAAAAACATGTCGAGTGTTTAACTGCAGAGAGGGATTCAAACAATCGTAAGTTTTACCTCTTGCCTAAAATACATAAACCACTCAGCAGTTGGAGTGACGAATTTACCCCTCCTGGTCGGCCTATTGTCAGCGACTGTGGCTCGGAATCTTACCACATTTCACAGTATATTGATTTTTATTTAAAACCAATTGCTTGCCGCCATCCGAGCTTCCTCAAAGACACTGAGGACTTTTTAATGAAAATTAACAAATTGCAGGTTCCTTCCGACAGTCTCCTCATTACCCTAGACATTGAAAGTATGTATACTAACATTGGTATTGACGCTGGTCTAGAGGCAATAAAAAAATCATTCAAAAGGCCCGGTGATCCAAACAGGCCATCGGAAGAAATCCTGCAATTGTTAGATTTATCATTGAAAGGTAACGACTTTGAATTTAACAATAAATTTTACCTCCAAATAAGTGGATGTAGTATGGGTAAAAAATTCAGACCAAATTTTGCTAATATTTTTGTTGCAGAATGGGAGAGAGGTGCTCTTGCTAAAGCAAGAAAACAGCCATTATGTTATCACAGGTTCCAAGACGACATTTTCATCATCTCGCCCCATGGCCGTGATGACTTCAACGAATTCTTGGAAATCCTGAACAACCACGATGAATCCATTAAATTACAGCCCTGCATTTCAGAAAATACCATTGATTTTCTGGATGTGACTGTATTCAAGGGCCCTCAGTTCCGGCATAGCAACTTACTAGACACAAAAGTCTTTTTTAAACCTACCGATTCTCACCAACTTCTCCATAGAGCTTCTTACCACCCACCCAAACTATTCAATGGGTTGGTAAAATCTCAAATAATTCGATTCCATAGAAATTGTACAAACAGAAGCGACCTCAATCACGCATGTTTAATTCTTTGTAAAACACTTGTTAAACGCGGTTACTCAAAACGACTTTTGCGAAAAATTAAATCTGATACAATCCGTGAGATAGAGACACCCATTCGGGACTCTGAGCCAACGCACCCCACGAAAATTCGGCATAACCGCCCAGTTCTGGGAAATGGATCAGTAAATCTATGTCAACGCAAAATTTGTTACATACATCGTATGAACTACATGAATACCGGTAAAACATTCTTTAGCGAACAAACCCGTATGTTTTACCAAGTTAGAAACAGCTTCAACTGTGATTCTGAAAACATCATTTATTTAATCACATGTAAATTATGCCATATCCAATATGTCGGCCAGACGAAAAACCCTCTGCGCGTCAGAATGCAAAACCATTTATCAAATATCCGTTTAGATTCAGGAAAGGCAGTCTCAGACCACTTTAACCCCCCGGGTCATGACATTAAGTCACATTTTATTTTCCAACCCATTGAGCAAATTCCGTTTTTGGACGATGATGAAACCACAACAGACAAACGACTTGAGCGTGAAAACTATTGGATTGGTAAGCTCAGGACCTATCTCCCATACGGACTCAATAGAGAGTACTCTGGGTTGCCAAATAAAATTATTTATTTTCCTTTGGTTTACAATCGACGCAATGTCGAAATTGCAAAAATTTTCAAAAACAACTTTACGGAATTAAACACAAAACTGCCAGAAGCCATTAACAAACGATGCATCATAGCTTATAAGAAAAATCCCAGTCTTCGAAACATTCTTGTGAAAGCACTTCTGAGATGAGTTCATTTTGTCATAAAGTCATATAACTTAAAAAATATTAAAACAACATTGAATTCCATAGAAATAATTTACAACAGAAATCGATTTCCCGACCTGCGCCCGTGCTTCTTTGTTTTCAAAAATATCTATCCGCCAGTGCCAGACCTTTGAATTATTTCTATTATAAAAACATTAATTATCTGTCGATTAGTTTTGCGCATTGTCATGAGTTTGATTTCCAACAGTCTTCAGCCAGTGAACACAAGTCATTCAAATGACATCAAACATTAACAGTAGAAATACCGCTAAAGTTTGATGACATTTGAATGGTTGTTTTCCACTAATCACTGAGTGAATCCATCTCAGTCACAGTGATTGGCCAGTTTGGCCTCATCAACAGAGGAAGTAAAGGTATTTAAACGCTTTGGGATAATTGGAAAATCGAATTCACCTGCTTCCTGAAGAAGGGCATTTAACCCGAAACGTCGAGGCAACGACATTGCGCTCTATTTATTTCATCAACATTTTTATTAGGTATTCACATTTCCTTTATTCGTTCATTTTCATTTTTGCATCATTTTTTCATTACTTTTTCATCATTTTTGCTTGTATTAATAATAATTTATTTCAGCCTAAATTAAGACCGGGAAAAATGGCTAATAATAATTCCACAAAATCCAAATTTGTTAACCGCCAAGAGCGGCAAAAAGACCCGGCATATTCGGCACATACCAAATTCTTCAACTTTTTTATCATTTGGCTTTTCTCGAGGACTTTTTGGCACAGATAGTCCTCCCAAAAACATTCCGAAAAACAATGGACGAGCGCAACAAAACCTTTCGGCCGGCTTTGCCAACCATTCAGATTTCGGACGCGCTCAATAATCTTACAAAAAATGGGCTTTTGAAGTTATACAAACTTTGGTAGATTATTACAAAAAAACTCTAAAAGAAAAACAAGACCTGGTTCTTTCGGCTCCTTTTCTAAAACCCCAGGACTTTCCACGAGCACGGAATACGGCAGTTAAATGGTGACAGAAGAATTTCGGTAATCGACTACAAGAAAGTACTACTGACAAATTTTATTCTCTTTCGGATCAACTTCTGTCTCAGTTCAAAAAACCAGCGGTCATTAGTCAGACCTCTTTCAATCAACGTGCTCGTTCTAAATCGCCGGTGGCCCGCCAGCAAATTTCATTTTCTACATCCAGAGAAACTCTATCGAAAAGAAAAAGACGAGAAACCATCTCTCCAACAGCACCAGCGACCAAAAAACCATCATTTACAGCACGTTGCTCCACAACGCCGGAATCGCCATCGTACGCCAGCATAGTCAAAACACCACCTCAAAAGAAACCATCTACACACGGCAAGTCGTCATTCTACCGATTCTGGAAATCTGGTGAAAACAAGAACAGCTGGACCCTGCCAGTCAAGCCAAACAAACCTGTTTGGATCATCGGATCATCGAACATCTCGAGGATTGATGCCAACCCTCCACCCAACACGTTCATCGCATCATACTCTGGTGGAACCTTAAACCACATTCGGCAGATGGCTAAGAACATGGAAAAAGAGAAAGATCGACAACATCCCAAAGCAATTCTATTCAAAGTTGGGGTCAACAATAGAGAAGACTGGCGCATAGACGTGCAAAACAGAAAAAAGATTGGTCACACATCAACAGGTAGACTAGGTAATATGGTAAGCAATTTCCGTAAATGTTACCCTAATACAAAACTTCTTTTTCAGGAACATAATTTTTCTTCTAGGGACCAACAAAATTTGACTGTTATCAACGAGGCTGCGAAGTCAACAAAGAATTTGGAGATTATCCCGGCAATTCCAGCAAGCCAGTTTAAATGTTGCCCAGATGATCCCATCCACTGGTCGACGGAAACAGCGAATAAAATCTACCAAGGATGGCTGCCACGCATAGAACCATACATCAAAGAGCAGCCTTTAAACTAATTACAGAAGAAGGCATCAGCCATGGAGAGAAAGTAGGACTAGGAACCGAAATAGTTAACTTGGTTCCTGATCTAAAATTAACTGAAGGTGAGAAAGATCTACTCAGGTATGGTTTAACTTTCGTTCCCGCCCCAGCCCCATTAAAACCTAAGCCCAAAACCGTAGATTTTGGGACAGATGCAGTTGTCATGGATGATTACAGTTACATTAACGAAATGAACGGTGGTCCAGCAAGCCAACAATTTTTTAGGGCAACAGCATTGGCAGATAAATTTCGAAATTCAACAGGCTCAAAAGACCTCTTTGCCAATCCAGCCGGGTGGTGCCCATCACCTCGGAAAGTTAAACCTGAAATTAATGAGATTTCTCAAAAAGTTAAATAACAAGTAAGCCAAATCCCGGAATCATTTTTGAAAGACAAACAAAATTTGAACCAAATCGACAGAAACGCCCTGAAGACGCTGAAAAACAACAAACAAATTACCATCAAGCCTTGTGACAAAGGATCTGCTACAGTTCTGATGTCAAAGGATAATTATATTAAAGAAGCTGAACGCCAGTTAAATAACCCAAAATATTACAAACCTTTAGAAGCACCAATTTGGCAAGAAAATTGTTCAAAATTTAATGGAATTCTAATAAGCTTGCTGGACCACGACTTCATTGAGAAAAAACATGTCGAGTATTTAATTGCAGAGAGGGATTCAAACAATCGTAAGTTTTACCTCTTGCCTAAAATACATAAACCACTCAGCAGTTGGAGTGACGAATTTACCCCTCCTGGTCGGCCTATTGTCAGCGACTGTGGCTCGGAATCTTACCACATTTCACAGTATATTGATTTTTATTTAAAACCAATTGCTTGCCGCCATCCGAGCTTCCTCAAAGACACTGAGGACTTTTTAATGAAAATTAACAAACTGCAGGTTCCTTCCGACAGTCTCCTCATTACCCTAGACATTGAAAGTATGTATACTAACATTGGTATTGACGCTGGTCTAGAGGCAATAAAAAAATCATTCAAAAGGTACGATGACCCAAACAGGCCATCGGAAGAAATCGTGCAATTGTTAGAATTATCATTGAAAGGTAACGACTTTGAATTTAACAATAAATTTTACCTCCAAATAAGTGGATGTAGTATGGGTAAAAAATTCAGTCCAAATTTTGCTAATATTGTTGTTGCAGAATGGGAGAGAGGTGCTCTTGCTAAAGCAAAAAAAAAACAGCCATTATGTTATCACAGGTTCCAAGACGACATTTTCATCATATGGCCCCATGGCCGTGATGACTTCAACGAATTCTTGGAAATCCTGAACAACCACGATGAATCCATTAAATTACAGCCCTGCATTTCAGAAAATACCATTGATTTTCTGGATGTGACTGTATTCAAGTGCCCTCAGTTCCGGCATAGCAACTTACTAGACACAAAAGTCTTTTTTAAACCGACCGATTCTCACCAACTTCTCCATAGAGCTTCTTACCACCCACCCAAACTATTCAATGGGTTGGTAAAATCTCAAATCATTCGATTCCATAGAAATTGTACGAACAGAAGCGACCTCAATCACGCATGTTCAATTCTTTTCAAAACACTTGTTAAACGCGGTTACTCAAAACGACTTTTGCGAAAAATTAAATCTGATACAATCCGTGAGATAGAGACACCCATTCGGGACTCTGAGCCAACGCACCCCACGAAAATTCGGCATAACCGCCCAGTTCTGGGAAATGGATCAGTAAATCTATGTCAACGCAAAATTTGTTACATACATCGTATGAACTACATGGATACCGGTAAAACATTCTTTAGCGAACAAACCCGTATGTTTTACCAAGTTAGAAACAGCTTCAACTGTAATTCTGAAAACATCATTTATTTAATCACATGTAAATTATGCCATATCCAATATGTCGGCGAGACGAAAAACCCTCTGCGCGTCAGAATGCAAAACCATTTATCAAATATCCGTTTAGATTCAGGAAAGGCAGTCTCAGACCACTTTAACCTCCCGAGTCATGACATTAAGTCACATTTTAGTTTCCAACCCATTGAGCAAATTCCGTTTTTGGACGATGATGAAACCACAACAGACAAACGACTTGAGCGTGAAAACTATTGGATTGGTAAGCTCAGGACCTATCTCCCATACGGACTCAATAGAGAGTACTCTGGGTTACCAAATAAAATTATTTATTTTCCTTTGGTTTATAATCGACGCAATGTCGAAATTGCAAAAATTTTCAAAAACAACTTCACAGAATTAAATACAAAACTGCCAGAAGCCATTAACAAACGATGCATCATAGCTTATAAAAAAAATCCCAGTCTTCGAAACATTCTTGTGAAAGCACTTCTGAGATGAGTTCATTTTGTCATAAAGTCATATAACTTCAAAAATATTAAACAACATTGAATTCCATAGAAATAATTTACAACAGAAATCGATTTCCCGACCTGCGCCCGTGCTTCTTTGTTTAGAAAAATATCTATCCGCCAGTGCCAGACTATTTGAATTATTATATTATAAAAACATTAATTATCTGTCGATTTGTTTTGCGCATTGTCATGAGTTTGATTTCCAACGGTCTTCAGCCAGTGATCACAAGTCATTCAAATGCCATCAAACATTAACAGTAGAAATACCGCTAAAGTTTGATGACATTTGAAAGGTTGTTTTCCACTAATCACTGAGTGAATCCATCTCACACACAGTGATTGGCCAGTTTGGCCTCATCAACAGATGAAGCAAAGGTATTTAAACGCTTTGGGATAATTGGAAAATCGAATTCACCTGCTTCCTGAAGAAGGGCATTTAACCCGAAACGTCGAGGCAACGACAGTGCGCTCTATTTATTTCATCAACATTTTTATTAGGTATTCACATTTCATTTATTCGTTCATTTTCATTTTTGCATCATTTTTTCATTACTTTTTCATCATTTTTGCTTGTATTAATAATAATTTATTTCAGCCTAAATTAAGACCGGGAAAAATGGCTAATAATAATTCCACAAAATCCAAATTTGTTAACCGCCAAGAGCGGCAAAAAGACCCGGCATATTCGGCACATACCAAATTCTTCAACTTTTTTATCATTTGGCTTTTCTCGAGGACTTTTTGGCACAGATAGTCCTCCCAAAAACATTCCGAAAAACAATGGACGAGCGCAACAAAACCTTTCGGCCGGCTTTGCCAACCATTCAGATTTCGGACGCGCTCAATAATCTTACAAAAAATGGGCTTTTGAAGTTATACAAACTTTGGTAGATTATTACAAAAAAACTCTAAAAGAAAAACAAGACCTGGTTCTTTCGGCTCCTTTTCTAAAACCCCAGGACTTTCCACGAGCACGGAATACGGCAGTTAAATGGTGACAGAAGAATTTCGGTAATCGACTACAAGAAAGTACTACTGACAAATTTTATTCTCTTTCGGATCAACTTCTGTCTCAGTTCAAAAAACCAGCGGTCATTAGTCAGACCTCTTTCAATCAACGTGCTCGTTCTAAATCGCCGGTGGCCCGCCAGCAAATTTCATTTTCTACATCCAGAGAAACTCTATCGAAAAGAAAAAGACGAGAAACCATCTCTCCAACAGCACCAGCGACCAAAAAACCATCATTTACAGCACGTTGCTCCACAACGCCGGAATCGCCATCGTACGCCAGCATAGTCAAAACACCACCTCAAAAGAAACCATCTACACACGGCAAGTCGTCATTCTACCGATTCTGGAAATCTGGTGAAAACAAGAACAGCTGGACCCTGCCAGTCAAGCCAAACAAACCTGTTTGGATCATCGGATCATCGAACATCTCGAGGATTGATGCCAACCCTCCACCCAACACGTTCATCGCATCATACTCTGGTGGAACCTTAAACCACATTCGGCAGATGGCTAAGAACATGGAAAAAGAGAAAGATCGACAACATCCCAAAGCAATTCTATTCAAAGTTGGGGTCAACAATAGAGAAGACTGGCGCATAGACGTGCAAAACAGAAAAAAGATTGGTCACACATCAACAGGTAGACTAGGTAATATGGTAAGCAATTTCCGTAAATGTTACCCTAATACAAAACTTCTTTTTCAGGAACATAATTTTTCTTCTAGTTTATGTTCTAGGGACCAACAAAATTTGACTGTTATCAACGAGGCTGCGAAGTCAACAAAGAATTTGGAGATTATCCCGGCAATTCCAGCAAGCCAGTTTAAATGTTGCCCAGATGATCCCATCCACTGGTCGACGGAAACAGCGAATAAAATCTACCAAGGATGGCTGCCACGCATAGAACCATACATCAAAGAGCAGCCTTTAAACTAATTACAGAAGAAGGCATCAGCCATGGAGAGAAAGTAGGACTAGGAACCGAAATAGTTAACTTGGTTCCTGATCTAAAATTAACTGAAGGTGAGAAAGATCTACTCAGGTATGGTTTAACTTTCGTTCCCGCCCCAGCCCCATTAAAACCTAAGCCCAAAACCGTAGATTTTGGGACAGATGCAGTTGTCATGGATGATTACAGTTACATTAACGAAATGAACGGTGGTCCAGCAAGCCAACAATTTTTTAGGGCAACAGCATTGGCAGATAAATTTCGAAATTCAACAGGCTCAAAAGACCTCTTTGCCAATCCAGCCGGGTGGTGCCCATCACCTCGGAAAGTTAAACCTGAAATTAATGAGATTTCTCAAAAAGTTAAATAACAAGTAAGCCAAATCCCGGAATCATTTTTGAAAGACAAACAAAATTTGAACCAAATCGACAGAAACGCCCTGAAGACGCTGAAAAACAACAAACAAATTACCATCAAGCCTTGTGACAAAGGATCTGCTACAGTTCTGATGTCAAAGGATAATTATATTAAAGAAGCTGAACGCCAGTTAAATAACCCAAAATATTACAAACCTTTAGAAGCACCAATTTGGCAAGAAAATTGTTCAAAATTTAATGGAATTCTAATAAGCTTGCTGGACCACGACTTCATTGAGAAAAAACATGTCGAGTATTTAATTGCAGAGAGGGATTCAAACAATCGTAAGTTTTACCTCTTGCCTAAAATACATAAACCACTCAGCAGTTGGAGTGACGAATTTACCCCTCCTGGTCGGCCTATTGTCAGCGACTGTGGCTCGGAATCTTACCACATTTCACAGTATATTGATTTTTATTTAAAACCAATTGCTTGCCGCCATCCGAGCTTCCTCAAAGACACTGAGGACTTTTTAATGAAAATTAACAAACTGCAGGTTCCTTCCGACAGTCTCCTCATTACCCTAGACATTGAAAGTATGTATACTAACATTGGTATTGACGCTGGTCTAGATGCAATAAAAAAATCATTCAAAAGGTACGATGACCCAAACAGGCCATCGGAAGAAATCGTGCAATTGTTAGAATTATCATTGAAAGGTAACGACTTTGAATTTAACAATAAATTTTACCTCCAAATAAGTGGATGTAGTATGGGTAAAAAATTCAGTCCAAATTTTGCTAATATTGTTGTTGCAGAATGGGAGAGAGGTGCTCTTGCTAAAGCAAAAAAAAAACAGCCATTATGTTATCACAGGTTCCAAGACGACATTTTCATCATATGGCCCCATGGCCGTGATGACTTCAACGAATTCTTGGAAATCCTGAACAACCACGATGAATCCATTAAATTACAGCCCTGCATTTCAGAAAATACCATTGATTTTCTGGATGTGACTGTATTCAAGTGCCCTCAGTTCCGGCATAGCAACTTACTAGACACAAAAGTCTTTTTTAAACCGACCGATTCTCACCAACTTCTCCATAGAGCTTCTTACCACCCACCCAAACTATTCAATGGGTTGGTAAAATCTCAAATCATTCGATTCCATAGAAATTGTACGAACAGAAGCGACCTCAATCACGCATGTTCAATTCTTTTCAAAACACTTGTTAAACGCGGTTACTCAAAACGACTTTTGCGAAAAATTAAATCTGATACAATCCGTGAGATAGAGACACCCATTCGGGACTCTGAGCCAACGCACCCCACGAAAATTCGGCATAACCGCCCAGTTCTGGGAAATGGATCAGTAAATCTATGTCAACGCAAAATTTGTTACATACATCGTATGAACTACATGGATACCGGTAAAACATTCTTTAGCGAACAAACCCGTATGTTTTACCAAGTTAGAAACAGCTTCAACTGTAATTCTGAAAACATCATTTATTTAATCACATGTAAATTATGCCATATCCAATATGTCGGCGAGACGAAAAACCCTCTGCGCGTCAGAATGCAAAACCATTTATCAAATATCCGTTTAGATTCAGGAAAGGCAGTCTCAGACCACTTTAACCTCCCGAGTCATGACATTAAGTCACATTTTAGTTTCCAACCCATTGAGCAAATTCCGTTTTTGGACGATGATGAAACCACAACAGACAAACGACTTGAGCGTGAAAACTATTGGATTGGTAAGCTCAGGACCTATCTCCCATACGGACTCAATAGAGAGTACTCTGGGTTACCAAATAAAATTATTTATTTTCCTTTGGTTTATAATCGACGCAATGTCGAAATTGCAAAAATTTTCAAAAACAACTTCACAGAATTAAATACAAAACTGCCAGAAGCCATTAACAAACGATGCATCATAGCTTATAAAAAAAATCCCAGTCTTCGAAACATTCTTGTGAAAGCACTTCTGAGATGAGTTCATTTTGTCATAAAGTCATATAACTTCAAAAATATTAAACAACATTGAATTCCATAGAAATAATTTACAACAGAAATCGATTTCCCGACCTGCGCCCGTGCTTCTTTGTTTAGAAAAATATCTATCCGCCAGTGCCAGACTATTTGAATTATTATATTATAAAAACATTAATTATCTGTCGATTTGTTTTGCGCATTGTCATGAGTTTGATTTCCAACGGTCTTCAGCCAGTGATCACAAGTCATTCAAATGCCATCAAACATTAACAGTAGAAATACCGCTAAAGTTTGATGACATTTGAAAGGTTGTTTTCCACTAATCACTGAGTGAATCCATCTCACACACAGTGATTGGCCAGTTTGGCCTCATCAACAGATGAAGCAAAGGTATTTAAACGCTTTGGGATAATTGGAAAATCGAATTCACCTGCTTCCTGAAGAAGGGCATTTAACCCGAAACGTCGAGGCAACGACAGTGCGCTCTATTTATTTCATCAACATTTTCATTAGGTATTCACATTTTATTTATTCGTCCATTTTCATTTTTGCATCATTTTTTCATTACTTTTTCATCATTTTTGCTTGTATCAATAATAATTTATTTCAGCCTAAATTAAGACCGGGAAAAATGGCTAATAATAATTCCACAAAATCCAAATTTGTTAACCGCCAAGAGCGGCAAAAAGACCCGGCATATTCGGCACATGCAAAATTGGTAAAATCCCTTTACCAAATTCTTCAACTTTTTCATCATTCGGCTTCTCTCGAGGACTGTTTGGCACAGAAAGTCCTCCCCAAAACATTCCAAAAAACAGTGGACGAGCGCAACAAAACCTTTCGGCCGGCTTTGCCAACCATTCAGATTTCGGACGCGCTCAATAATCTAACAAAAAAATGGGCTTTTGAAGTTATACAAACTTTGGTAGATTATTACAAAAAAACTCTAAAAGAAAAACAAGACCTGGTTCTTTCGGCTCCTTTTCTAAAGCCCCAGGACTTTCCACGAGCACAGAATACGGCAGTTAAATGGGGACAGAAGAATTTTGGTAATCGACTACAAGAAAGTACTATTGACAAATTTTATTCTCTTTCGGATCAACTTCTGTCCCAGTTCAAAAAACCAGCGGTTATTAGCCAGACCTCTTTCAAACAACGTGCTCGTTCTAAATCGCCGGTGGCCCGCCAGCAAATTTCATTTTCTACTTCCAGAGAAACTCCTTCGAAAAGAAAAAGACGAGAAACCATCTCTCCTACAGCACCAGCGACCGAAAAACCATCATTTGCAGAACGTTGCTCCACAACACCGGAATCGCCATCGTACGCCAGCATAGTCAAGACACCACCTCAAAAGAAACCATCTACAAACGGCAAGTCGTCATTCTACCGATTCTTGAAATCTGATGAAAACAAGAACAGCTGGACCCCGCCAGTCAAGCCAAACAAACCTGTTTGGATCATCGGATCATCGAACATCTCGAGGATTGATGCCAACCCTCCACACAACACGTTCATCGCATCATACTCTGGTGGAACCGTAAACCACATTCGGCAGATGGCTAAGAACATAGAAAAGGAAAAAGATCGACAACACCCCAAAGCAATTTTATTTAACGTTGGGGTCAACAATAGAGAAGACTGGCGCATAGACGTGCAGAACAGAAAAAAGATTGGTCACACATCAACAGGTAGACTAGGTAATATGGTAAGCAATATCCGCAAATGTTACCCTAATACAAAACTTCTTTTTCAGGAACATAATTTTTCTTCTAGTTTATGTTCTAGGAACCAACAAAATTTGACGGTCATCAACGAAGCTGCGAAGTCAACAAAGAATTTGGAGATAATCCCGGCAATTCCAGCAAGCCAGTTTAAATGTTGCCCAGGTGATCCCATCCACTGGTCTACGGAAACAGCGAATAAAATCTACCAAGGATGGCTGCCACGCATAGAACCATACATCAAAGAGCAGCCTTTAAACTAATTACAGAAGAAGGCATCAGCCATGGAGAGAAAGTAGGACTAGGAACCGAAATAGTAAACTTGGTTCCTGATCTAAAATTAACTGAAGGTGAGAAAGATCTACTCAGGTATGGTTTAACTTTCGTTCCCGCCCCAGCCCCATTAAAACCAAAGCCCAAAATCGTAGATTTTGGGACAGGTGCAGTTGTCATGGATGATTACAGTTACATTAACGAAATGAACGGTGGTCCAGCAAGCCAACAATTTTTTAGGGCAACAGCATTGGCAGATAAATTTAGAAATTCAACAGGCTCAAAAGACCTCTTTGCCAATCCAACCGGGTGGTGCCCATCACCTCGGAAAGTTAAACCTGAAATTAATGAGATTTCTCAAAAAGTTAAAGAACAAGTAAGCCAAATCCCGGAATCATTTTTGAAAGACAAACAAAATTTGAACCAAATCGAAAGAAACGCCCTGAAGACGTTGAAAAATAACAAACAAATTGTCATCAAGCCTTGTGACAAAGGATCTGCTACAGTTCTGATGTCAAAAGATAATTATATTAAAGAAGCTGAACGCCAATTAAATAACCCAAAATATTACAAACCTTTAGAAGCACCAATTTGGCAAGAAAATTGTTCAAAATTTAATGGAATTCTAAAAAGCTTGCTGGACCACGACTTCATTGAGAAAAAACATGTCGAGTATTTAATTGCAGAGAGGGATTCAAACAATCGTAAGTTTTACCTCTTGCCTAAAATACATAAACCACTCAGCAGTTGGAGTGACGAATTTACCCCTCCTGGTCGGCCTATTGTCAGCGATTGTGGCTCGGAATCTTACCACATTTCACAGTATATTGATTTTTATTTAAAACCAATTGCTTGCCGCCATCCGAGCTTCCTCAAAGACACTGAGGACTTTTTAATGAAAATTAACAAATTGCAGGTTCCTTCCGATAGTCTCCTCATTACCCTAGACATTGAAAGTATGTATACTAACATTGGTATTGACGCTGGTCTAGAGGCAATAAAAAAATCATTCAAAAGGTACGATGACCCAAACAGGCCATCGGAAGAAATCCTGCAATTGTTAGAATTATCATTGAAAGGTAACGACTTTGAATTTAACAATAAATTTTACCTCCAAGTAAGTGGATGTAGTATGGGTAAAAAATTCAGTCCAAATTTTGCTAATATTTTTGTTGCAGAATGGGAAAGAGGTGCTCTTGCTAAAGCAAGAAAACAGCCATTATGTTATCATAGGTTCCAAGACGACATTTTTATCATATGGCCCCATGGCCGTGATGACTTCAACGAATTCTTGGAAATCCTGAACAACCACGATGAATCCATTAAATTACAGCCCTGCATTTCAGAAAATACCATTGATTTTCTGGATGTGACTGTATTCAAGGGCCCTCAGTTCCGGCATAGCAACGTACTAGACACAAAAGTCTTTTTTAAACCGACCGATTCTCACCAACTTCTCCATAGAGCTTCTTACCACCCACCCAAACTATTCAATGGGTTGGTAAAATCTCAAATCATTCGATTCCATAGAAATTGTACGAACAGAAGCGACCTCAATCACGCATGTTCAATTCTTTTCAAAACACTTGTTAAACGCGGTTACTCAAAACGATTTTTGCGAAAAATTAAATCTGATACAATCCGTGAGATAGAGACACCCATTCGGGATTCTGAGCCAACGCACCCCACGAAAATTCGGCATAACCGCCCTGTTCTGGGAAATGGATCAGTAAATCTATGTCAACGCAAAATTTGTTACATACATCGTATGAACTACATGAATACCGGTAAAACATTCTTTAGCGAACAAACCCGTATGTTTTACCAAGTTAGAAACAGCTTCAACTGTGATTCTGAAAACATCATTTATTTAATCACATGTAAATTATGCCATATCCAATATGTCGGCCAGACGAAAAACCCTCTGCGCGTCAGAATGCAAAACCATTTATCAAATATCCGTTTAGATTCAGGAAAGGCAGTCTCAGACCACTTTAACCTCCCGGGTCATGACATTAAGTCACATTTTAGTTTCCAACCCATTGAGCAAATTCCGTTTTTGGACGATGATGAAACCACAACAGACAAACGACTTGAGCGTGAAAACTATTGGATTGGTAAGCTCAGGACCTATCTCCCATACGGACTCAATAGAGAGTACTCTGGGTTGCCAAATAAAATTATTTGTTTTCCTTTGGTTTATAATCGACGCAATGTCGAAATTGCAAAAATTTTCAAAAACAACTTCACAGAATTAAATACAAAACTGCCAGAAGCCATTAACAAACGATGCATCATAGCTTATAAAAAAAATCCCAGTCTTCGAAACATTCTTGTGAAAGCACTTCTGAAATGAGTTCATTTTGCCATCAAGTCATATAACTTCAAAAATATTAAAACAACATTGAATTCCATAGAAATAATTTACAAAAGAAATCGATTTCCCGACCTGTGCCCGTGCTCCTTTGTTTTGAAAATATCTATCCGCCAGTGCCAGACTTTTTGAATTATTTCTATTATAAAAACATTCATTATCTGTCGATTTGTTTTGCGCATTGTCATGAGTTTGATTTCCAACGGTCTTCAGCCAGTGATCACAAATCATTCAAATGCCATCAAACATTAACAGTAGAAATACCGCTAAAGTTTGATGACATTTGAAAGGTTGTTTTCCACTAATCACTGAGTGAATCCATCTCACACACAGTGATTGGCCAGTTTGGCCTCATCAACAGATGAAGTAAAGATATTTAAACGCTTTGGGATAATTGGAAAATCGAATTCACCTGCTTCCTGAAGAAGGGCATTTAACCCGAAACGTCGAGGCAACGACAGTGCGCTCTATTTATTTCATCAACATTTTCATTAGGTATTCACATTTCATTTATTCGTTCATTTTCATTTTTGCTTCATTTTTTCATCACTTTTTCATCATTTTGACTTGTTCTAATAATTATTTATTTCAGCCTAAATTAAGTCCGGGAAAATGGCTAAAAATTCCACAAATGTTAAATCTGTTAACCGCCAAGAGCGGCAAAAAGACCCCGCATATTCGGCTCATGCACAATTGGTAAAATCCCTTTACCATATTCTACAGCTATTTCACCATTTGGCATTTCTCGAGGACTGTTTGGCACAGAAAGTCCTCCCAAAATCATTCCAAAAAACAGTGGACGAGCGCAATAAAACCTTTCGGCCGGCTCTGCCAACCATTTATATTTCGGACGCGCTCAACAATTTAACCAAAAAATGGGCTTTTGAAGTTATACAAACTTTGGTAGATTATTACAAAAAAACTCTAAAAGAAAAACAAGACCTGGTTCTTTCGGCTCCTTTTCTAAAACCCCAGGACTTTCCACGAGCACGGAATACGGCAGTTAAATGGGGACAGAAGAATTTTGGTAATCGACTACAAAAAAGTACTATTGACAAATTTTATTCTCTTTCGGATCAACTTCTGTCCCAGTTCAAAAAACCAGCGGTCATTAGCCAGACCTCTTTCAATCAACGTGCTCGTTCTAAATCGCCGGTGGCCCGCCAGCAAATTTCATTTTCTACTTCCAGAGAAACCCCATCGAAAAGAAAAAGACGAGAAACCATCTCTCCAACAGCACCAGCGACCAAAAAACCATCATTTACAGCACGTTGCTCCACAACACCGGAATCGCCATCGTACGCCAGCATAGTCAAGACACCACCTCAAAAGAAACCATCTACAAACGGCAAGTCGTCATTCTACCGATTCTGGAAATCTGGTGAAAACAAGAACAGCTGGACCCTGCCAGTCAAGCCAAACAAACCTGTTTGGATCATCGGATCATCGAACATCTCGAGGATTGATGCCAACCCTCCACCCAACACGTTCATCGCATCATACTCTGGTGGAACCTTAAACCACATTCGGCAGATGGCTAAGAACATGGAAAAAGAGAAAGATCGACAACATCCCAAAGCCATTTTATTCAACGTTGGGGTCAACAATAGAGAAGACTGGCGCACAGACGTGCAGAACAGAAAAAAGATTGGCCACACATCAACAGGTAGACTAGGTAATATGATAAGCAATTTCCGCAAATGTTACCCTAATACAAAACTTCTTTTTCAGGAACATAATTTTTCTTCTAGTTTATGTTCTAGGGACCAACAAAATTTGACTGTTATCAATGAGGCTGCGAAGTCAACAAAGAATTTGGAGATAATCCCGGCAATTCCAGCAAGCCAGTTTAAATGTTGCCCAGGTGATCCCATCCACTGGTCAACGGAAACAGCGAATAAAATCTACCAAGGATGGCTGCCACGCATAGAACCATACATCAAAGAGCAGCCTTTAAACTAATTACAGAAGAAGGCATCAGCCATGGAGAGAAAGTAGGACTAGGAACCGAAATAGTAAACTTGGTTCCTGATCTAAAATTAACTGAAGGTGAGAAAGATCTACTCAGGTATGGTTTAACTTTCGTTCCCGCCCCAGCCCCATTAAAACCAAAGCCCAAAATCGTAGATTTTGGGACAGGTGCAGTTGTCATGGATGATTACAGTTACATTAACGAAATGAACGGTGGTCCAGCAAGCCAACAATTTTTTAGGGCAACAGCATTGGCAGATAAATTTAGAAATTCAACAGGCTCAAAAGACCTCTTTGCCAATCCAACCGGGTGGTGCCCATCACCTCGGAAAGTTAAACCTGAAATTAATGAGATTTCTCAAAAAGTTAAAGAACAAGTAAGCCAAATCCCGGAATCATTTTTGAAAGACAAACAAAATTTGAACCAAATCGAAAGAAACGCCCTGAAGACGTTGAAAAATAACAAACAAATTGTCATCAAGCCTTGTGACAAAGGATCTGCTACAGTTCTGATGTCAAAAGATAATTATATTAAAGAAGCTGAACGCCAATTAAATAACCCAAAATATTACAAACCTTTAGAAGCACCAATTTGGCAAGAAAATTGTTCAAAATTTAATGGAATTCTAAAAAGCTTGCTGGACCACGACTTCATTGAGAAAAAACATGTCGAGTATTTAATTGCAGAGAGGGATTCAAACAATCGTAAGTTTTACCTCTTGCCTAAAATACATAAACCACTCAGCAGTTGGAGTGACGAATTTACCCCTCCTGGTCGGCCTATTGTCAGCGATTGTGGCTCGGAATCTTACCACATTTCACAGTATATTGATTTTTATTTAAAACCAATTGCTTGCCGCCATCCGAGCTTCCTCAAAGACACTGAGGACTTTTTAATGAAAATTAACAAATTGCAGGTTCCTTCCGATAGTCTCCTCATTACCCTAGACATTGAAAGTATGTATACTAACATTGGTATTGACGCTGGTCTAGAGGCAATAAACAAATCATTCAAAAGGTACGATGACCCAAACAGGCCATCGGAAGAAATCCTGCAATTGTTAGAATTATCATTGAAAGGTAACGACTTTGAATTTAACAATAAATTTTACCTCCAAGTAAGTGGATGTAGTATGGGTAAAAAATTCAGTCCAAATTTTGCTAATATTTTTGTTGCAGAATGGGAAAGAGGTGCTCTTGCTAAAGCAAGAAAACAGCCATTATGTTATCATAGGTTCCAAGACGACATTTTTATCATATGGCCCCATGGCCGTGATGACTTCAACGAATTCTTGGAAATCCTGAACAACCACGATGAATCCATTAAATTACAGCCCTGCATTTCAGAAAATACCATTGATTTTCTGGATGTGACTGTATTCAAGGGCCCTCAGTTCCGGCATAGCAACGTACTAGACACAAAAGTCTTTTTTAAACCGACCGATTCTCACCAACTTCTCCATAGAGCTTCTTACCACCCACCCAAACTATTCAATGGGTTGGTAAAATCTCAAATCATTCGATTCCATAGAAATTGTACGAACAGAAGCGACCTCAATCACGCATGTTCAATTCTTTTCAAAACACTTGTTAAACGCGGTTACTCAAAACGATTTTTGCGAAAAATTAAATCTGATACAATCCGTGAGATAGAGACACCCATTCGGGATTCTGAGCCAACGCACCCCACGAAAATTCGGCATAACCGCCCTGTTCTGGGAAATGGATCAGTAAATCTATGTCAACGCAAAATTTGTTACATACATCGTATGAACTACATGAATACCGGTAAAACATTCTTTAGCGAACAAACCCGTATGTTTTACCAAGTTAGAAACAGCTTCAACTGTGATTCTGAAAACATCATTTATTTAATCACATGTAAATTATGCCATATCCAATATGTCGGCCAGACGAAAAACCCTCTGCGCGTCAGAATGCAAAACCATTTATCAAATATCCGTTTAGATTCAGGAAAGGCAGTCTCAGACCACTTTAACCTCCCGGGTCATGACATTAAGTCACATTTTAGTTTCCAACCCATTGAGCAAATTCCGTTTTTGGACGATGATGAAACCACAACAGACAAACGACTTGAGCGTGAAAACTATTGGATTGGTAAGCTCAGGACCTATCTCCCATACGGACTCAATAGAGAGTACTCTGGGTTGCCAAATAAAATTATTTGTTTTCCTTTGGTTTATAATCGACGCAATGTCGAAATTGCAAAAATTTTCAAAAACAACTTCACAGAATTAAATACAAAACTGCCAGAAGCCATTAACAAACGATGCATCATAGCTTATAAAAAAAATCCCAGTCTTCGAAACATTCTTGTGAAAGCACTTCTGAAATGAGTTCATTTTGCCATCAAGTCATATAACTTCAAAAATATTAAAACAACATTGAATTCCATAGAAATAATTTACAAAAGAAATCGATTTCCCGACCTGTGCCCGTGCTCCTTTGTTTTGAAAATATCTATCTATCTATCTATCTATCTATCTCTCTCTCTCTCTCTCTCTCTCTCTCTCTCTCTCTCTCTCTCTCTCTCTCTCTCTCTCTCTTTCTCTTTCTCTATCTATCTATCTATCTATCTATCTATCTATCTATCTATCTATCCTTAATTATTATAGTTACCATTTGGTAATCATTCTTACCATTTTATCACCGGAAGAAGACCGATAGGGTCGAAAGCTAGTGTAAAAAATTAATCATAGGTCGAAAAGGTGTTATTATTCTTTTAATATATGAACTACGGCCTATACGGCTCACAATATATATATATATATATATATATATATATATGTAGGAAAAAGATTCTAAAAGATACCAGTTCCAAACAATTCTTTATATGTCTGTATTATTCATTGTAATCCACATTTACATAGGATACAAAAAAATCTTTGGTCATTTTTACACTATATACAAAAACTTCAGTAGGTACTTCGACACTTAAAGTCTCATCAGACCGACATTTTAAAATTTCTTTTAATTTTCAATTTCTACCCATAATGATTATTTTCTTTCATAACTACTTTCTCTTGTGCCCTCGCAAGTACAGTGTGACACCCGAGCAGTAAATATTGTAAACAGTTCAGATTTAAGGCTGTCTCGCCAGTGTTAACAGATTATGTTCTTCTGATTAAGTCCCTGACGAGTATACCAGCACCACCACCTCCAAAGATACTTCTCTCAACCATTTTACTTGGCATTATGCTTTCAGAAAACATTTTGTTTCCCTCAAAACATCTGGTCATGATGTTGAACATTCCATGAAACGACAATCTCTTAACTCTTTATCAACATGTACATGTATTTAACATAACTAGAAGACAATATTTATGACAAATTTCTCTCTTCCAAATTATTTATCTAACACACTGATCAAATCACTATTGGTGCGTAGATAAATGGCCAATCATTATTTGTACAAATTCTGTAACACAAACATAGCATGTGATTATGATCTTCAATTGTGATGTGCTCACTGAAGGCGTTCCAACAGGGGGTTATGAGCTCGGTTTCTAAGACATGAAGTGTAAATACTCTGTGATTCCAGAAAACATCATATAAGTGCCGCCTTCCCTCTGCATTATGTAAAGGGTTAATCGTTTGCTCCCAAAAGTAAACCTTACCATCCCCAACCAAAGTTTGTTCAAATGAGGTGTTGTTTGAGGTACAGAAAAGGAAAAAAGATTTCAATAATATATTGGGGATGGTGCTGCTTTGACATGATCAGTACATCATGGTTTCACGGAGGCACTTTCTGTGTCCAAAATAAGGCCCCATTCCTAATGGGATAATGCTATAAAATTACCAATTTCTGACACAAAACACTCTTACCACCAAACTTATACAGCATTGTGTTTTTCTGATAGTTAATCCTAATAAAATGATACCTACTTTAATCTGTATTCTCTCTGGAAAAAAACTTGCAGGTGGATTTATGTTCAGATGACCAATTGAATAATTTCCCCAAGACCCAATCTACTTGGATCAAATCCTGAACTGTGCATGTAGGTTAGATACAGTGCTTTTCATGCATTTGTACTTATATGTCACATTGTTTTGCTCCATCCGCATATGACATGTGTACAGATCATGTATGTATCATTGAATTTAGGGGCATAACTAACCCTAAATATTTAAGGGGAATGTTGTTGCCTTATGTTGCCCCGTTGATAGTGCACCCCCACCCCCCCCCCCCTCCCAATAAAAAAACCAAACCAAAAACCCACACAATTAGTATGTCATCCAAACAACTAATTCTAATAAAAATAGATTTTTTTTTTTTTTGGGGGGGGGGGGGGGCTATAACACCCACACACAACCCCAAGGATTTATGCTCCAGACTGTATTATAACCATAACACCCACAACAAACACAAAAAAGCGCTTTCTCCCAACAAAGTCGAATTAATACATGTAGAAAGTTGTGTTTCAGCCATGACTACCGGGTTGAACACAGGAGTATGTATGAAGAAACTTATGCTAGAATTTACTTTTTTAACCTTTTTCTTAATCATGCGACCAATATTATTTAGAAAGAGCCCAAAGGTGAAAATGCCATCACTATCATTCATTTCCTTAAAAAATGCAGGACCTCACCATTTTCCAGCCATCACTATTATTAGGCAGGTAAGAGTACAATGCAAAAAGTAATCCAACGGACAGATGGACAGATGTACTTTGCCTGAAAATATATTGCCAGTTTTATGGAAAGTATAATGAATATCATGTGAAGATTATACAAATCTATTGTGTTTTTTATGTGCTGCTTGGACTATTGTGGTATTCAGATTGGCCGAGCCATTGACAGTGAATTGGCATATAATCTTCTTGGTAATGGTATGTTGGTAACTAATTACTGTTTTTCAATTCTATTTTCTGAATTTTTGATTACTTAGAGTCCTATTGGTAACTTTGTGCAGAGTTTTTATGAAAAAAATGCGGGTTCATTAGCGTATATTTTGGTAAATCAAAAGCGCTCCAAAAAGTTTTGAAGCTCGTTTGTGCCTCGTGTGTGTTGCCATACTTCACTTCCGTTGAGAATTTGCATGGAACGACTAGAAAAAAATTTCAAAGAGAAAAAATGCATTTTCATACTTCTGCCATATTTTGTTTTGTGATTAGGAGGTCTAGTGGGGTGGGTAAAAGGTAAAAATATTATTTTTCGCACTTTGAACAAGCGACTTACCAACGCATGTGAATTTCCGGTGACGACAACTTCGATCAACAAATAATTGTGGACGTGAGACACATAGCTCATAGATCATTCGAAAGTATCGATGATCTTTGTGGATCATAAACGAATATCGTGAAATACATATCTTACAATGATTCGCAATACAAATCACACGAGATTCTGAAATTGGGAGCATTATGTCTGGCACTCACCAAGACCATGCTGACAAGGAGCTGAACGACAGACCAATAAAGTTGTAACATCAATATTACATGGTGAACAATAGTCCCCTAGATTTGTGATTAAAAGAGGTGACATAGGTAACAATTTACGAACATTTCAACGACTAAAGAATACAACATGGGTTTGCAATTCCACTATATGTCGCAGCTTCGTTAATTAAAGATAACTGCAATTTTTGTTCTCTTTTGGTAATTGTAGCGCATGAATACAAACTAGTGCCAAGGCCGTTCCATGTAAACAGAATGCTAGCTTCGGTTGGCGAGGGACGAATATTTACAAAAAAAACGGAAAATCAATGCAATTTATCCACATTAGTCTTGTTGTCTTGAAATATTTCGACAATCAGGATTTCAGCAGTGGCATTGCATGAGAATTTACCGGAACATAATTATGTCCAGATTTTTCGTTGCAATGTTGCTCACAACCTTCAGTGTTTTGAATTTACCACCATCATCATGGCGGACACTTTTGAGACGGAAACCCAGGTTGAAAACTACCTTGTCCTGTGTTCGATGAGTTTTATTCAAAATTAAGACTCGACTGCTGCAGTGCATTACTGATAGCTCAAGTTGGTTGTTCATTGGAAGATGAGGCGTCTCGCCATTTCTTGACAACTGACCATACCATCTCCAACCTTTTGGGTGTACGCATTTTCTAATGTCTCAAAGTGACTGGTAAATTCGTGAAACGCATATTTTGGGGATCCCATCACGTTCTATGTGACATTACCATTCCTCTCAGCTCTGGTATCGAGAGGGTAAGGCTGCTTCGTTACTAAGTTTTTATTCAATGAAATGGTCACATTTCTCTAGGGTTCTGGCCCCCATGTTGGCAGCCATGACTTTAGAATCAATTTATCTTTCACGAAAGCAGTTTAATACGAAGATATTTGTCAAGAATGTTACAGTTTCCTTTTTGTCGGAAGGGGTTGAATCTCCTGCTTACCAGTACATGTTGACAGTGGAGCACATTTTTGTTCACTGCACAGATTTTAATCATGCCAAACAACAGTATTTAAATATAGGGCCTCTGAGATATCTATTTTATCATACCAGCATGCACAAGATTCTGTCGTTGATCAAAAAACAACCTCTTTAATAAACTTTAAATTAGTTTTATTCTTTTAAACTAAGGTTTCATCTTCAAATCTTCCAACCAAAAGGTAGATTTACTTGGTATTCAGTAACTACTTGTAACATTCCTCATTACTGTATATACTTATAATTTCTCCGAAAGTATAATGTAATTATTTCTTGCTTTGGGGCAATTGTTTTGTATTCTAAAAGATAATCTCCTTTTATTTGGTACAAAACCCGCTTTATCGCCACGATATATCCTTGGTTGATGGTGTGTACCAATAAATTAATAAATTCTTCCAGAAATAGGGAAGACGAGTTATTACAGATTTTTGAAATTTTGCAATGTCAAAGACCAGTTATTATAGATTTTTCAAATTTTGCAATGTCAAAGACGGCTATAAGATGTAAGTCTGTTAAGAGTTTTACTTGCGACAAATATTTTTTTACCAAAAAACGCCCAATTGATTGATTAATATCTGGTGATCAAAACGTGCTAATGACTTGAATTTTTTCGCAAGTTTATCAAAATACAGTTCTCCACCAATAATCGTAAACAAATGAATTTATCGAATTTCTTTTATTCTGAAATATTTCAAATATTAAAAATGCGTATCGATCAACTGAACACCTGAAAATATCAAAGTATTAAGGGGATGTCCAACCTAATTTTGGTCAAATTTCAGGAAACTTCCTCCAAAGTCCAAAAATGGCTAGAAAGCAATTGCCCCAGTAAATTATACAGAAAGTGTTTGGAAAGAAACATTGAGCATGTGGAAACTGATATTAACGATGGAACTGTTGTCGTGTGGTTGGGAGCACAGCCTGAAAGTCTGTTAGGGCATAAGTAAGAGACTAACAGTTTGACAATAAACTACCTTAAAATAACTGAACAGTTGCATTTTGCAATCCTTCTAGTACAGACAAGGAGAAATCTTTTTGTCATTCATGAGAAAAATGAACAGTAAGACTAATTCCAACCCATGGTATCTACAATTCCCAAATGCTGCCATTTTGCTTTGTTGTTGCTTTAACAAAGAAAGTTCAGCAGGAGTCAACTCCATACAGTTCAAAGCAGCACTTATGAAGGCACAAGTGACTTCAAAAATAAAAAATGAAGTGAACAGTTTGTAGTATTTATACCTCTAATTCCGTTGAAGATGGTTTAATATTCTTGGAAAATTCACAAAAATTATTTCATTGATAAGCCAGGCAAAAAACTACACTAATTTATTTATTTGGTATCATACGGGTCATTTCTGGTGTTTAGTATGACAACTGCCATTTAAATGCACAAATAAAGTGAACTACGGCAACAAAGATTTGAACAATCATCAATATTAACAGACCCACATTAAAAAAATTTGTATCGACCAATTGATTTAGTTTAGATTGTGTGATTGTTCAGTCTATGCTTTACTCTGCATATGTATTTTGAAATTGTCGTCCTGTAGGCCGTTCGGAAGGTGGACTGTTATTAGAAACGGCCGATTTTACAACAATAATTTGATGATTGAATCCAATTTGATTGGCAGTCATTGAAAGGCATGAGCAAAATCACGATTGTTTTGGTTAATGATTTCATTTATCTGTAATTTAGTCCAGTGACTAGAGACTTGAACCTCAGACAAATTGCAAAACAATAGTTTCGCATGCCATAACACAGATAAATATGTCATGAAGGCTGTCTGTGAATGAGATAACTTGTTGGGTGGTGGAAAGTGACTTTTGTAGGTATTTGATATCGTCATTTTGTTTAAATTTAGCGCTATTTTTACTAACCCATTTGCCCATCCATAGGGTTTTGCGCCTGCGGCGAAGCGATTAACTGATTCGAGCGATCCGATCCTTTTGTGTGAAGAAAATGGACGACAAAGACCAATAAAATGTAAAGGTAGGTAATATTACTAAGATATATAATATATAAATTATATTAGGCAATCTATAATGAAATAAACTGACCGATTCCGTAAATATACCTCCTCGACATAAATACCCGCGCAATAAAACGTTTACGCTAAATGATTTACCCTCACACTCAATTTTTTTCTAAAAGTGCGGTAAGCCGTTTTGTGAATACATATACATAAATGGATTATTTCGACGATTTTCTTTCCTATTTTATCGATTTTCTGTAGTCCAATATGAATGGTAGCCGAGATTTTGTGTTGCCCATTTTGTCGCAAACAAAGAAAGTGCGTGTAGTCTTTAATTTATTAATCAAAATCATAAATATGTTACTCTAAAAAGAAAGAATGAATATCCCCATTGATAGCTATAGTATAAGTTGAATTGAGCCTACATAACGTTAATTTATTTTTACAAATTATTCTACTAGCGAACTTTCTAAAACGTCTTTTTTCGCTTCCCAAAATTGAATAAATATAAATTTGAGCGGCGTAAATCGTAATGTTAATTTTTTATCTATATCCTTGGCACGAATAACACAAACCTAGGTAGTAATTTTACCAAAGCTGTGTATCGACCCATTTTAATCACACTGCAGAAGCAAACATTCAGCATATCGCTGTGTATCAATACGTACTTTTTATGACTAGACATAATATCGATATCCTCAGTGTCGGGAATAATCGTTTGCGTTTCTTGAAAATGTTATTGCTATCATCCATTAATCATTTGGTTGACAATAAGAAGTCATTTGTTTGCTGATGAAATGAATTATTCGTTTTTCAACAAAATAGCGAACTATATTATTTAGCGTAATGCATCCGATTTGCGTCCTCGAAGAATGGCGGTGATGCGTTTCAATCGGCTGTTTTATGTTGAAGTTTTAATACTAAATAACAGACGATTCACGTTAAAGTGAAAGATGGCGTAAACATCGACTCAGCACTGCTATTTCAACGGCTGTATGTTTTTGCCACAAATCACGAAGTTGACTTGGGAGAAGCTCTGGATCACGAACTATGCGCTTTTCCACCAGCACTATACGAATCCCCAGATAGTACACGAAGAGCCGATAAACCGCCACTTTGTAAAGCAATTTCTGAACATTGTGCTGATGCTTCCTATACCAACACAGATTTGCAGAATAAGCGATATGTCCTGTATGGTGGATCGTTGCTAATGATGCTTCTGTGTGAGAAGGCTGAGCCATTCATTGTCATTGCTGATTCATATGCTGAGTTCTTCTCCGGGACGTTTGACAAGGCGTTAGTGGTGTGTGATGGGTACGAGTGTCCTAATACCAAATTTGTAACTCACGGCCGACGTAGTAAGCTCACATCCCAAGCAGTTCACTTCCAGGAAGAAAGTACACGGTTCTCCGGACAGAACGAAAGTTTCTTAGCTAATTTCCAAGAAGTTGCATGAGTATGGCTGTGAGGTAGTCCCGTCTGATGGGGATGTTGATTTTGATATCGCACTCGCAGCATGAATCTTCTAAAACCGCGCCTACTACTTTGGTTGGCGAAGATACAGATCTCCTCATCCTTTTACCCTATTGGGCTTCTGTCGGGGGACCATAGCTTATCTTCAGAAGTGTAAAGAAGCAAAAAACCCAACCCGTTTATGATTTGCGGCAACTACGTCAGACCTTAGGACACCAGTTATGACAAGGATTGTTTTTCCTTCATGCGTTCAGAGGTTGCGACACGACGTCCAGGATATTGGAAAGCAAAAAGCTTTCAAGCAATTGTGTGAAAGTGAATCTCTGCTTGAAATTGGGCATAAATTCACCGAACCTTTACTCTTACAGACCGAAGTCCATCAACTTGGAGTTAACAACACGGTGTAGCTGCAAACGTAATGGAATTGTCTGCACTGTAGCTTGTGGCAGTTGTCAAGACGCTGTCTGTTCCATCTGTAGAGAGGAAAACACTGCCTCAGATGACGATAACATTCATACTCATAGGCGCGGCACAATGGTGCACATATAACTGTACATATCTTATTAACAGATAACATTTCAAGCATTCTGCATGTATAACACATCCATTCGAGTTTACAAGCTTGATTATATGTTTTGGTGTTACTTTGTGACCATTCAAAATTAGTAAGCGGAAATATCCCATTCTACCTAAAAATGGGTAATCCTATATTGGAACACTATCAGTTCTAGATTCTTGAAACTTAAATATAATTCGCAATCCTTTATTACAATTGAACAAGAGTTATTGATAGTATTTCCCAAACCATTTGTTAATTACAAAAATGACTTGATGCATGCACCAATAGCGTCACTGATAAGCCGAAATTGTATATTTTCTAAATTTTGCGATTTTCGTTGTCGAAAACTGATGTTTTACCCAAATTTATATTTTCTCCTACACCAATATCTTTTTTTTTTCAATATATCAACTCTAATTGTCACTCAATATCTGAGTGGAGAATATTCAACTGGTAACAATTCTAATTGAAAGGGAAGCAAATTCCACACCAGTTTCAGAGTACAATCGTGTGATATTACCCAAAAATAAAGCCTTTTCACTACTCATGGAGAATTGATATTTTAAGGAAGTTATGAATACCAATCACCAAAAATAAGGACTTTTCAAAATCATGCAGAATTGTCATTTTAGTATGTTATGGATGCCAATCATCTGCACTGTTTACCGATAAAATATTTTTTATTGCAATTTGTTTGAGGTTATGTTCTCTTTTCAGTCTCATTGACTAGCCTAATTTCATACGCGTTCAGACCTCATTTCGGTAATTTAGCGGTTGTAACCACGAGGGGAATGTTGCTGTTTGTAGATTGAACGCTGATCTGCGATTTCCATGTTTACGAGGCTTGGACGATGAGATCGATGTAGATCGATTTGATACTGAATATAACTGCGTGGCAAAGAAAGTTAACGTTACGATGTTTCCAAATTTCACTGAAGATGGACAGCTAAAAGCGTGGTTGTTCTCTTATTTTGAAATCATTTGGACAGTAGACAAATATGGGAATGGAAACAGGAAGTTGTGATAAATATAGTTCGGCATTCAATCAAATGATATTTTCGTACAAGTACAAGTATGACGATTACCATTAATATAGTATTTAAAAAAAGTAGGGGGTGTCCAAACTGATGTCGATATTTTCGGAAAATGGTATTGGATACGCGTTCTTGGACTCATCAATATGTTACCAAGTTTAGTGTGGATCATGAATGTGAACGGCTCACGGAAACTTTGTGCAGGTTTGTCGCACGAGCGCCGCGTTAATGTCTGTGGGGTACGTTTCGAAATTTTCATTTGTACTGGACGGGCTTTTTCGGAGGTCTCGTCGTTCTTTTCTTGGTATAAATTCGTTCATCAATAGTTTCTGGTCGAAACGTAACGTTTGTGTTATGTGAAGACTGACACGTGACGAACGTTTACGTGCCGTTGGCATGTTGGAAGCTGGCAACAGGCAGACTGCAGTGGCTCAAATTCTCAACGTTACTCAATCGGTGATTAGAAGGTTGTGGTCACACTACCGTCAGACAGGCAATGTTGAAGACAGATGTCGGCCAGGTCGTCCAAGGGCGACAACTGCTAACCAGGATCATTTCATCCGAACGACAGCATTACGTAACCGCCATCAAAGTGCCTCAGAAATTGGACAGCAGCTGCACCGCGCGACAGATGTGCGAGTCAGTGTTCAGACTATCCGCAATCGCCAACATAGCTGGAATTTGTACGCTCGACGACCTCAAATAATTCGACGTTTGGCTGAACGTCACATCGCAGCAAGGCGAAATTGTTGTGGAGCACGACAGCGCTTGAACAATCGTCGGTGGAGCAACGTCATGTTTTCCGATGAATCGAGGTTCACTCTCGACTTCCACGACAGGCGAAACAGAGTGTGGCGGAGGCCGAACGAACGATACCATGACACAACCGTTAAGCAGCTGGATCATTTTGGCGGTGGATCGGTTGTGGTGTGGGGAGGCATAACCATGACAAGCAGAACGGCATTACATGTCATCCAAGGGTGTTTCACGAAGCAGTACTACCGTGACAACATGTTAGCAGCTCATGTGGTGCCATTTGCGCAACGTCACGGCCGTCGATTCATTTTCCAAGATGACAATGCAAGCACACACAGGGTCCGTGTCGCTACAGAGTTCCTCCAGGGGCAGAACATCATTACACTGCCTTGGCCAGCACTACGTCCAGACCTTTCACCAATCGAGCACGTCAGGGATATGCTTGACAGGCGCCTACGACAACGCCAACAGCCCCCTACCAATATCCAGGAACTCGCCGCTGCACTGCAGGAAGAATGGAATAACATCAATCAAGCTGATATTGGACTTTCGGTGAAGAGTATGCCACGTCGGATCCGCGCTTGTCTCGCGAACCGAGGAGGATTTACAAGATATTGAGGTCTTGGACTGAATGTGATAAATTCTCCGACTGACTGAGCATGTCCTCCACAACTCATTGCGTGGAATGTGTGCTTGTCAGCCACCTAGCTATCGCTGAAATCATTCACCAGATGTCACAGTGCAATGCCTCAACTCTCTTTTTGATGAAAATATAAATATATTTCTTCATATATCTCACTTTTATCAAATATCCCCTACTTTTTTGAATAGTATATTTGTGTGGATATATTGTTGTTTTGAAACCTATTTATCCAGTTTAATATTTTACGTATGGACAACAACCAAATTATAATACTACGAAACAATGGCGCAGTGATCCATTTCTGGATAAGGAAACTGAAAGGTTGCCGTGCAATTTCGACTTTATCTCGCATTAATAGGATTGTCAATGTAACTTTCCCTCGTGAATGTATTGAGTGTTTTCAAGTCCATCACCCTGCAGATCTGAGAAGAGTGTGGCCTTTCCTGCAGTTCTCAGATCTTTGGAAACAATATTTTGCCAAAGTTCTCGGTTTGTCTTATATGGTTACAAGCATTTTTCTTTGGGGCGTTTGCGTCACATAGGAGACGAAATGGTAAAACGTGCTTTCTCCGAGTCTGGAGTTCGAAGTCATTTATTTGAAACCTTTTTGTTGGAAACACCGATCTATTCGTGATTCATGCAATTCGTTACTTATGCCATTGGAATCTTGTCTGTCGTGAAAATCGTAAAAAATATTTTTTTGGTCGTGAAAGGCCGCAAGTTTAAAATATTAATTGGTCTACCCCAAAATAACAAATCTGCATCATTCCAATTGTTGCCATTGAAATGGCATGGACGATACCACCAGGTTTCAAAGTGTTAAGGTTTGAAGCTGTGGTTTGAAAGACGTTTGCCTAGGTTAGATGTTAAAAGGCGTGGTATTCTTTAACATCAGAAATGATCTACAACTGTCCAAAAAGAAAATATACAAACCTCACTGGACGTCTTCAAGTTATATTTCTAGAAGCTATGCACCTCTCTGTGTCCCCGAACAATTCGGCACAAAATCTTCGAATGTAGCTACTTCAAAACAAACGGATCAACGGACTGTCCATTTAAAACAACACTTGGCCCTCACGGATCCAATTTTGTTGAGCTCGCTTCCGCGAGAGATAAAATGTTCATGAAAAAATAAAATAGTTTTCAGTCTTACCCATCAAATTACCATCAGTACTGGTATCTAGCACACAGATGACAGCCTGAAAACGTTGCGAATATTATTTACCTACCACAACTCGCAGAGGACAACATAATATCGTATGCAAAAATACCTCATTCGCCTCGGAATGCATAAATGTTTGTATAAAGACAAAAAAAACTGAAAATACAATAAACACATCAAACAGGTAATGAGGATCAGTAACAATTAAATCCTACAGCCAAATAGGTCTATAAGACTGAATTATTTCTGAAACGCACTATAGATTCGAAACAGATTCGTCCATTTATTTATGTAGTATTGTATAGGATACCATCAAGGGTATTAGGATTGGAAGAGATAATGTCTTGTACTATGGAAACACAGCCTATCACTCCTCACCTGAACGAGCTACCCAGGCTCCTTCTGGTAAGATGACATGCGCTATGTTCAGAAAGAACATATTAGAACGAATATAATTTAAAGATGTCTCTGTTTAGCACTTGGCGGGGTTGGTCCATTTATCAGGTGAAAGTTTAAGCTTAATGCGGCACATTCACTTGGTAGGAATACGGCGGCAGTAACATCTGATAATTTCACATCGGTTGATAGAATGTTTCCGTCTGTATCTAACTGCTGATAAGTACTGTCCTCAGCTCTCTTCTACTTTTCAGTTCAGTCAATCAAAGACAATACGCACAACTGATTTGGTTCGCAGATAAGGCATTTACATCATATGCTTGTAATCACTTTCTATTTGTGTACCGATAAAACGTATCCCATGGTTTACGTTACGATTATGGATATTGACTTTCACTCGAAACACATTGTTACAAATGTGTTTATGAAATCACCTTTCATTTTATTTAATATCGCGAAACCCTATAATAAAAGGGTCGTGGTGCTTGTCTTGCAGGAAGTAAAGGCAACAGTTGTTCCCCCATCCCACGACAAAAACGCCACTGTTCTTCCGTATTTAACGTAATAGTCAAGTCATGTTGTGGAAAATAAGCCCTACAACCCCCAAACCACCCCCACCCCCCACCCTCCCCAAAATAGCTACAAAAGATATCTCAACGGTATTTGGTACGATTGGATGTAGGGAATAACATGCTGAAAATCCACTGGAACGAAACACCGGAAAGCCCTCATTCTATTTTCAAGATGGCGTCCAAGATGGTGGCCAATGCTCTAAAGTGGCTGCAGCTCATTTATATTCACTCTGAGTCGAAATTTTGTTGTCTATAGATAGATTCTCTGTGTCAAAAAAACAATTGGAAACACTTAAAGTGTCATCAGGCACCAGAAATCTCATAAACTCAGGATGGAGTGCAAGATGGCCGCCAGTATGCAAAAGTTGTTAAAAGACATTTACTCTTAACAGTAAAATTGTAATAAGGGTATCTCCTCGTAGGAGAACAAAGTAAAGGATTATTGTGGTATCAAATAGTCGATCGGAGATGGCATCCAAGATGGCCGTCACACCTTTTGTTGCATTGGTTTGGGCGTCAAAGTGTATAGTGACCTCACTATTTAAAAAACACGCTAGGTAGTAGATCAGAGCATGTGTTCTTACTCACTAGAGTTTTCGACTCTATTAAAAAGTATAAGTAGCGAACACCCAGAGATTTGTGGAATACTACTTTTGGATGTATCTTTGAGTCCATGCACTTCAAAAACAGTGTTTTACTGGTGAACACGTTCCTTTTATCATTTCGTAAGCAAGTTTCGTTCCGAAGTTAAATATTGTCTGTCAAACTCCTGAACATCAGTGCTTAATATCTGAATATTCAAGGTTCTAAATATATTTTCTATTTAAACATTCTGCAAACGTATGCCAAGAGTGAATTCAGGGAAATGTTTTCTACAATGTTTATTTCCCACATCACTGGAACTAACCGATTGTTTTCCAGCTTCCAACCCCATTTCACGGCATCCATGTCACCTTCCTTACCAACCCAGGCCATGGTCTAGTAGTAAGCTCTGAGGCAGTGAAATTTAGTGGAAGGTGCAGCCCCCATTAACGTCCCCGTTCTGATATGAGAGAATGAATACATTTGCGCAGGATTGTATAATGAAATCATCTTCAACGAGCGTTTGGAAGTCCGACGTTTTACCAACACCCAAAATCCAAAAAGTTGTATCACAACCAGTGATATTGTGAACGAAGAGTAACTGTGAACAGAAGTCATTACCTGAGAGTGCTTTGAATAGGTTGATGTCATACACTTCAGTTATCTTATACGTGTCGTCAGATCGGAAACATTGGTTCTTGTTATCTTGCGTGCGCAAGGTAAAAGAGTAGCACTAACATGTCCGTATCTTTCCAATCAATGCGGTGGAATTAACCCTTCCCGGCTATGGTTATCGTGACGTTTCAACGTAGAATCAGGCCTTTGCAACGTCAAACGGAATCATTAAAAGTTGGAGTACGTAATATTACGTACCGTAGTCGCAAAGGGCTACGCCTCGAACTACCAGCTTCAGCCTTCGCACTACCTACGACTGCACCTCCAAACCCATTTATCACATTACAAGGGGCGCGGTGGCGTTGCGATACCCGATTCTCGTCATTTCAAGAAAGTTAACCCTTTGAACTCATAAGAGCGATATTTCGGTCCAAGGCATAATTTCCTCCCATTTTTGTCTTATTATAAAAGATCTATACACGGAGCATTGACGATAAAATAATAACTGCAGTCTGCAGCCAGACGGCTGCAAACTGTAGTTATTGTGTTATCTTTCCTGTATATTGATACTGGACTGATCCATCTCACTGTAAGTGTAGACAAAGGCGATACCATTCCAGGAAACGAGGGTTTAAAGGGTTAAGCAACGTCGAGCCCGGTTAGTTCTTGGATGGGTGGCGTCTGAGAGATCGTTTCGGATTACCGTTTTGTGGCCTTGGGCAAGGCACTTAACCCCGATTGTCCTCATGAAGGCACGATGACACCGTATACTAAGGCCTTCTGCACGTCGATGGTGCGCATATCTTCAACCAATCTAACCATGCCTATGCTGCAGAGCGGAGGTACGATGTTGGGGAGCTGGCAGCTGCTCGTCGTTGCTCGGTGGTTCTCTCTGGGTACTCCGGCTTCCTCCACCCGTAAAACCGTCACCGACACGATATGACCTTGGCTGTTAAAGTGTCGTTAAACCTTAATAAATAAATAAATAATTACTTTACAGCCACTTTTACGTAGTCCATCAATTATAATATTGATCAGCTTTTGCTTTCTGCTATCTTCAAATAAAAAGTTGCCCTCCTTTCCTGAAAACTCATTTTCTTTCTGAGAAGTTGCCAACACACGACTAAATTTCAAAGCCCTTAAATGTCAGGATTCAGAGAGACAGTCCCTATATGTATACAAACAATTACCCTGATAGGTTACATTACCCAATATGGTCGCTTGTGTGAACTCCCCCCCCCCCCCCCACACCCCCACCATCAGTGTCATGTAACAGAGTTGAATAGTCTCGTAAGTCCCTCGACGATCCATTATATTTCTACTCTTAGAATGTTAGATCTACTGCATATATCACTGTCATTGATACACCTACAATGGAATAATTGTAGCTATGCCCAAGCAATCTTTGTGTCTGCAATCGGTATACATATTGGATTCTGGTTGTAAGTACCCGGATATAAACATCACCCCAAGTACAATTGATGGCACAGGATAATTCTATTCCCTTTGTTTCTAAACAGTATAGGATAATTGCATTTCCCCAATCTTTTACCTAATATGATCCCATTGTGTGGACATCCTCCCTTATGTTCCACACCCATGTCAGGTAACAAGTTCTATCAGTCCATAATCCTTTTATTTCAATCAAGTGGTAAGCTGTGTCCTTAAATGTCAGGGAACAGAGTGCTTATTCCTATACATACAAATAATTACACAGATAGGCTATATTATCCAATATGATTTCCCATGTGAACTGAACTGTGTTTGGTTGTAGCTGTAATTTGAACCATCACTCCTGTATTGGAAAAACCTGATTGAAACGCAATCGTCGCATGATCAACTTGCAAGGTTTTTCTTCTTTTTGTCTCTTTTTCTTTTTTATGATATAACCAGACCGAAGTTGGATAACAGTTTTTGTGGAGTTATGGTTTTTAGACATGACACTTTGATAATTTTGCTTACAATCAGAATCCAAGATATATATACCGATTACAGACACAAAGATTGCTTGGGCACAGCTATAATTATTCCTTTGTAGATATATCAATGACAGTGATATATGCTTGCGAATACCAATGTAGGTAATTTTTGTGTTGTTGAGTTTGGGTATTTACACATGACACCTTGATAATTTCGCTTCCAAATATCAATATAAATTTGTCTACATGTGTGGAAATATCTAAGAATTAATCCACAGCTACCTAATATTTCTTTTGTTCTCTGTCATGAAAACAAGCCCTATAAAATCAGTACGGTTTTGATGAGAACAGCTCAGTAAAACAGTACCAATATCTGGATATTGGGACGGTTTGAAACAGTCCCAATAACTAGATATTTGCACGACTGTCACGGTACTGTAATCATAACCATTCAAAAGTAAAGATGCTGTAAAGGAGGTGTGAACAACTTTCTAACACATGAATTATCGACAAGCTTTTCTCGACAGAGCTACTGAATTGAGTGTGCATCGTGTCAAAAGTATAATGTACTTTTTAATTTTTTGTTGCTTTTAATAACCAACAGCCCTAGTAACCTAAAAAAGACTCCTGTGGAAACCTCGGAAGTGAAGCAGTGCTTAGTTTAAACAATATTTATCCAGAAAAAGTACATGAGCTATACATACAAGACTACAGAAAAAAAAGAACAAGCACACATGACTACAACTACACGAACAGTTGTATGTATAGGAATAGAAATGATTAACACAAGAATAAATGTATGGGATTCGGCAGAAAGCTGTGAGCTTATGTTAAGCCGTCTCCCAAAGCAACATAATAACGAAAATGACTAGGCGGTGGATGCAAGCACTGCGTAAATATTGTTTTGTTATAGAAAGAAGGAAGAAGAACGAATTTGAGTTAAAATTTTGATTGACTTAGGGAAGCATACACGAAAGTTAAGAAAATAGAAAAAGATCGAGAAGAGGAAGTTTCTACTAACCAACCTGGACTCAAAGTTTTCAACCGGCGTGAGTCGGCAGATGCAACCTACAGCGACGCTTGGCTTTCAGTGTCCCTAGTGCAGATAGGTCCGTTGTCGCAGGAGTATCATTGTATGAGCGTAGTGACCTAGAGTAGGAACTTGGGGGGTATCTCTACAGGATGGACATCTCTCAATTTATACCGTATCCAAACCTTGTATGTGTTCCCGCACGGTTGACAGGGTGCGCCCACATTCACGGCTGCCCGTTGTGGTTAAGATACCACATCACGCAGCCATTTGAGCGTGCGCAACCTGTCACTGGAAGCGTTTACTCAATATAATATAATCTTGTACAGCACTGAATATAAGAGCATTTTCAGTATTAGACAGCCATTCGGATCCAAACAAGAGTGTAGATGGGTCCAGTGTAAACGGCAATGTATTGATTGTCAAGTCGCGTTCAACATCAAATAATGTACAATGCATGAGGAAATGCTCAGCTGTCTCTAAATCGCCACATCGACAGAGTGGGGTTGCCGATAAGTGGTTTTCATATAAGTGTGTGTTAATGTTGCTGCATCCCAAACGCAGTCGACAGATGTATATCTGGGCTTTTCTGGATTTGGCCCCTGTATAAAATATTGGTGGCCGAATGGTTGAATTGTTGAGGAATTTTCGAAAATCTATGAGTGAAGGGTTTTCCCTGACCAAAAGGGGCAGTCTATTCCATTGACTGGTTACCTCCGGGATAAACGATGATTGATATAAGTTGGTGTGGCAAAATGGGACACGGTGATTACTTGCAGTTCGGAGATTGTGATTTTGGTTAATGGCTGTATTCAGAGGCGGAACTTTTGCCGAGATATACGTGGGTGTTAGTTTGTGGTACATCTTGAAGAACTGAATTAGTTTATGCTTTCGGCGTCGTTCCAGTAGTGTCTCCCACTGAGTCTCTGAATAGAGACGATTCTTACTGGCGCTCAAAGTGGCACCAGTGACTATTCGCGCTGCTGCTATTTGAATTTTTTCTAGCTCAGCAGACTGCATTAAAGAGCAATTATCCCAGACACAGTCAGCATATTCAAAAAGGGGACGAATGAAAGCAAAATATATTTTTTCAAGAATCTTCCTATCCAGGGTAAACTTGAGGGCCCTCAGCATGTCAATGCGTTTCCAGGCTTTGGATCTTATGTGTTCGATATGGTCGTTCCACGTGCAACTTTTGTTCAAAATTACACCTAGATGCTTGTGAGGAGTAACGTCGGCAATTTCGGTCCTTCCTAAATATAATTCTGGGTGAACCGGGGCATTTACTTTACGTGATATTAGCATCGTTTCAGTTTTTTGAGCATTGAACTCAACAAAACCATGTTTTGGCCCAATGTTCAATTGTTGCCAAATCACGATTGATTATGAGTGCAGCTTAGTCAGGATTTTCGACGATAAGGTATAATGATGTGTCATCGGCAAAGAGACGGATACTGCTGGACAAGTTATCAGTAATGTCATTTATGTATATCAGAAATAGTAAAGGGCCAAGGATTGAACCTTGCGGAACACCAGTCATTACTGGTCTCCAGGGAGACGACTCGGAGCCCAGCACTACCCTTTGATACCGGTCGGACGTGTAGGATTTTAAGAAAGTTACGAGGTCATCAGATATTCCTATTTTCTCAAGCTTATAAAGGAGCCCAGCGTGCCACACCTTATCAAATGCTTTACTGACATCGCAGAATACAACTCGAACCTCCTTACCATCATCAAGAGCATGACAAAACTCATCATAGAGGTCAGTCAGTTGTAAGACCGTAGAATCGCCCGAGATAAAGCCGGACTGGAACTGGCTCAGTATATTATTGTCACATAGGAACTTCCACAACCGCTTGAAAACACATTTTTCAAGCAGCTTACCAGTACGGCTAATCAGTGATATCGGTCGATAGTTGGTAATTATGTTAGAGGGGTTCTTTTTCAATACTGGGGATACATTGGCCTTTTTCCACAGTTTAGGGAAATAACAATTGTCCAGTAAGACATTAAACATAGTTGTTAATGGCATACACAACGAATGTCTACATTCTTTCAGAAGCCGTGGGCTTATTTGGTCTGGTCCAGACGCTTTGGATACTTTGATATTCGTCATTGCCTTGAGTATTTCTGTTTGTTCCAAGGTTATTTTCCGAAGATGTGCCGGGGCTGGCTGGGGTGACCCTGGCAAGGACGCAGTCGTCTCATCCAGGGTAGAAATAGAGCAGAAATATTCATTGAACACTTCTGCCTTCTCGAGATTAGTTGAATAAAGATTGCCTAAATGGCTTATAGTAGGGGTGTCTAATCTTGTTTTGCCAATGAATATTTTTAATGTTTTCCACCAATTAGATGAAGATGTTTCTGGAGCACTTAACGTTGCTTGTACTTTAGAAATGTACTCGACTTTGGCCTTTCTAACCGCGGAAACAACTTCGTTACGTTTAGTTTTATATTTATCCCAGTGGTGTAATAAACCAGAGCGCTTTGCCCGGCGATATAATCGAGTCCTCTGTCTTATAAGTAAACGTATATTATTATGCATCCATTTTGGTTGATTGGGCCTTGAGGTTATATGTTTAGAGGGAATGAATTTATATGCTACGTCAAGTATTTTTTCAGTAAAATTCTCAACTAACGTGTCAAGACAAGAGTGGTTAAACACACTGTCCCAATCTAAATTGTTGTAGGCATTGTTCAGCCCATCGTAATTACCCCCAGCGTACTGCCAAATACGTCTCCTAAAATTATTACAAGGCGCTTTTTGGAAATCCAGTTCTATAAAAATTGGGCAGTGATACCGTGTCATATCGGGTACAAGGGGTTCGAGGATTTCACATCTTAGAACATTAACACTGTCGCTAGCAGCAAAGGGGTCAAGCAATGTAGCCGTTGATTCGGTAAAGCACGTTGGTTCTCTAATAAGTTGTTTCAGATTGAACTGATTGCTTATGTCGCGGAAGTGCCCTCGAGGTTCACCATACTGATTGTCATTGAAATCTCCAGTTATAACGATATCAGAAATTAGAGTGTCTTTAGCTTTATCGATGGAGGCCATAACATTATCCCATACGTCTGGGGTACTATTCGGTGGGCGGTAGAATACTCCTAAGAGTAGTGACTTTTTATATTTTGTAAATACCTCCGCCCAAACACATTCGACGCCGTTCATTTCAAGGTCAGGTCTTTGCCGAAAGCTCAAACCATATTTCAGGTAAATGGCGATGCTACCCCCTCTAGTTGAACGGTCATATCTCAATGGTTCCTGAAATCCACAAATCATAATATCGGATGTTATGTCGCAGCTTTGTAGCCAAGTTTCAGTAAAGGCTAATATATCGTAGGGGGTGATTCATACTCTATGACGTTCAGTTTTGGTTTTAGGCTTTGAATGTTTACGTGAAAGATTTTCAATCCATTTGAGGTGATGTTAGCATTAATGGAGGTTGGTCCTGGGTTGGTTTCGATATCTCCAGACATTAGCAGGACCAAAAGCAACACTAATGCGACAGACACAAGATACCAAATAGTGATCTCAGATAGCCTTACAGTAGTCGAATCAGGAACGGACACTATACCATTTCTCTTACAAAGCCGATTAGGGGTATTAATTTTTACAAAACTTTCACAATTTGGTTCACCGAAAAAGTTGAAGAGAACATGGAACAATGCCGACACCAGAGTGAAGGCATCGCTAAGACTGATGCTTTTACAATACAGCTGCAGAAAAGCAAGAAAGCAAAGGGACTGGTCTATTCTTAGTTTTCTTTTTAGGCAGCATGAAGTAATCACTGCATTGAACGCACCAATATGGGCACGATAACTTTCAAGACTACACACTATGTAATTTGAGGATGGTAATATGTATAATGTGCCCGAGAAATGGTGAGCGTCAAAAGCAGCAAATTATTTAGTTGATAAAAAAAGAGTCCAGGTTGGCTTTTACAAACTGAGTTGGAGGAAGAAAAAGAGGTATATAAAGGGAAAGAGTAAAGAAAAATCCAGAAGTCAATCACAAGGATCATGTTGGGAAAGCAACTCATGTTTTAGTAAAGAGGCTCACTCAAAGTCGTAGATCATAAGTTGTCGCTATGATGGACCTTACATAAGAATATTTGAGAATAGCTAGTGCATGTTGTTTTAACAGTGCCTTTATTACAGGAGTGCAGGAACTTTCGAGTGAAATGTGACAATTAAACTTAGTTTATTGGTCAGGCGACGACTTGATATGAGATTTTGGGGTTGTGAACTACCTCTAGGCGTCTGATACAGATATAACAAAAACAAGCGAAAAGGAGAAAAACAGAGGTCAAGCTCTTCTGACGCGAAAAGTCGAAAGATGTCAGAAGAGCTCCCTCCAGCCTATTGTGGTAGGGAACATATGGGATCACCCCATTCCTCCGAGGGAGGACTCTCCATCTTGCAACAAGTGAAAACACACTATTACTGCGTGGCACTACTACTGAAATGAGATTCTAAAAATCGTACATTAAGACATTCTAACATAGAATGCCATCGCAGGGGACGAGAAAACACCAATGTGTAATAGCAGGATAGCCAAACTGCCAATAGTTGTGACAACAAAGATAACAACATGTTACCAAATGTCATCACAATAATATTGTCAATTGCAAGACGGAAGTATAATACGGTGTCCCAGTGTAGCATTTGTACAATCATCTATAAATATGCATTACTACAAATAAGAAGGGGGAGAGGCGTACTTTACAGTAGAATGCTAGATCGTCATCGCTAGCTGATTCCAACATTAACACACCTCTCGCCAATCCCAAGACGTCATATCATTGATAAGTCAATCACGCTACTGGAAATTATCATATTATAGAGCATCTGCCAGCTTATCATTTCGGATGCAATTTGGATCACGAGAAAAAATTCGCTAGTAGAAGCATACAAATATAGATAGCTTGAATGTGCTTAGTCATACATAATAGCATGCTGTCGGAGTTGTTTTAGGGGGTGCACATTGATCTCACACATACAGAAGAACTGTACTATACTTTGCACCAATACGAATCACACGTACTAATACCCAAACCAACCCTCACCCACTCACACACATTTACAAACGCACACACAAGCATAACACAATAAGAAGGCGAATAATTTTCGTTTATATTACACCGTAAGCACCCAGCAACAGACACTCACATCAGATTGTAATTCGAACATGCAAATATGTGTATTACTAGAACCAGCTCTAGGGCTGGTTCTAGTGATGTGCATATGTCTATGCGTGTTTTGGAAAAAATACTGGTATTTTGGGGATGAGGTAAAGAAAGAAGATGACAGAGGGAGAAACAAATTCTTCATTCTCAAGCTTTTACCTGTACTACTACAGTGAGACCAGCTTAATCAGATATCCCTAATTCCATATTCATCATAATTGAATATATTTTTCAAATACCGGGCTATTTGCCATACCTCCGATACAGAGACGACGATAAGTATAAGCCTGATATGCATCATTACTTAGTTATTATTAAGAATGTAATTAAAACATACAAACATGGATATCACTAGAGCCAGCTCGATGGGCTTGTTCCAGTGATATGCATATGTGTATGGGTGTTTGGGGAAATATTTACACCGATATTTTCCGTCTATTGCAGTTGGAAACACACATTCTTCATATCATCAATTTTGCCAAGTGCCAGTACAATGGAAACCGCTTAATCGGATATCACTTAATTTCATATTCATCTTAATTGAATATATTTTCATAACACCAAGAACAAAAAAACACCCTAATTGTGATTGGGCTGTTCTGTCAGTTCAAAAGTTAAAAGACAGCTTTTGTGGAAAATATACCAAATTTCAGATTAGGGAAAATGTTTCACCAGAATGACTCAATAAGAACCATGACAATGCGAATACCACCGGAACCGGCTCTGCGAGCCAGTCTCCATTATACTCACAATGACTTGTATTCACTGAGTAACGGCCAGGATACTTCAGTATGCAGTAACCTCAAATGTTAGAATACTTGGTGGTTTGGTTCTTCTGTCAATTTAGAAGTTAAAAGACAGTTTTTTAGGGAAGATATACCAAATTTCAGATTTGGGAAAAAGTTTCTCCAGAATGACCCAATGAAAAACATGCCAGTGCGAATACCTCTCGCTGAGCCGGTTCCAATTATATTCACACCAACATGAATTCACTGAGTAGCAGCCAAGATATTACAGTATGCAGAAGCCTCAAATGTTAGAATTCTTGGTAGTTTGGCTGTTCTGTCAATTTTAAAGTTAGAACATCACAAGTGACTGGTAAATTTTGGCAACACAATTCCACTGAAAAACCATAGTAGCACTGCTGTTCATTGGGCAAAAGGTTAATTAAAAAGTTAGAACAACTCAAGGAAATGGCGAAGTTTGGAAACAAGATTCTCTTGAGAATCACCTACACACTAGTTTGGGGATGACATTTACATGACTGCTCAGCGGTGAGTTATGTTCGAGACAAATGTTCTGAAAGGTTGAAAATTGCTATGCAACTCATCTGGATTGCTGATCAGTTTAAAAAAAAAAAAAATGGTTAGCAAAACTGCCAATCAAAATTTCCAGCCAAATTGTTCCCTGATGTCAGGTCAATCTTCTATACAAGCTCGGGATAATAGGCGAGAGTGACACCCACCCCCATCATCCATAATATGCGGGATTAGCCAAAAGACTAGAGTTCCCAATGCGTTTGTCAAAGGCATTGGCTACAGTAAATGGCCCGAATATAACATAGCAGTATCTCTCGGAGGAGGGTTTGTCGTCTGTGCCTCTATCACGCTGAGAGTCTCCTACAGTTGTGCTCGTAATCATAGGTAATAGGTATGCTGGTATCAATGAAGGTAATTAAACGTGAAGGTATATAGTGGGAACGATTAATAGGAAAATCAGGAGCTCTCGGAATTGAGATGAGGCATGAATACAGCGGGCGTGGATGGGTTGGAGGTGGGGGGGGGGGGGGCATCACCTAACTGGGGAGCAGGATGAGACAGAGAACAACCGGGAAGTAAGTAGACATAAAGACCACAAATACTTTCCCCAACGTCATTATGATGGAATTTTATTTATTTATTTATTTATTTATTTATTCATTCATTCATTTATTCCTTTTTTTCGTTTATTCATTCATTTATTTATTTATTTATTTATTTATTTATTTATTTATTTATTTATTTAATCAATTGACCAATCAATCAATCGATTTAATCAATCGATCAACGATTAATCAACTGATCAATCAATCATTCAATCGGTCAATTGACCAATCAATTGTTTGTTTGTGATTTGACTGGCAATCCGATCGATTACTTGATCCATTTATCTTTCAACCATCTGAGCGATCGAATAATAAAACAAAGGATCAATGGGTTTATGTTGGAGGAGAAATAAGTTAAGTTTCTTCTACACCTGAGATACGTAGGTTGGTCCGACGACCATATTGCTCGAGGTCGTCTACCTTATTTTCCAGTTCATGGATTCTGTCGTCTTTAGAAACAAGTTCTTCTTTTAGAGATTGTACAGTATTTTCCAGAGCCTCGATTCTCTCTGTGGCGGCCTCCAGGAATATACACTTGAGGTTGTCCCTCACACTTGTATTTTTCAAGACCCTAATGAAAGCAATTGTCATGCGGTCTTCAGGGCTACGTTGGGTAGGTGGTGTACCTGAGACGTCTGACCCCCAAAATACGGAGAGGTCGATTTCGGTGTCAGAATCAACATCCTCTCGGTGCCTTTTCGGGTCGATTGGAGAGGGTGTGGCACTTAGGGCTGACCTATTTCTTTTATTTTGATCAACGTCAACATCACTCTCGGTGTGACTAACTGACACTGTGGCATCTGAAACTTTTCCTGTGATGGCAGTTTCGGTATGAAGGTTGTTCATCCTCAGTTGTTTAGGTTTAGGTTTATTTGTTTGCTGTTTATGAACACGTTTGTTTCTGAGGGTCTTTCGATGACCGAGTTCACTTCAACCTTGGCGATAAATTACAAACAGTATTCAGACAGCGAAGAAAATCGATAAACAATAACAGAAACAGGTCACCCAAGAGTCACTCACGCATAGACGATATACAAAGGCAGTCCGTGTGATTTGGTGCGTATCGCTGTACAGTTAAGAACAGAAGAGAATAACATGACAGTTTGTAGTTAAGTGCTGGAAATGCAGAGATCAAACTTTGTCACGTCGATTATTCGACCAATTAGTACCAACTTCTCTGCATTTTCACAGATACTTAGAGTTCTTAGGCAAGACCAGGTTTTAATATACTGAACTATTCGATAAGCTCTGCCATTCCATTTTAGTTCGAGAGCTTGGCAACCTGTTGTCAACGTAAACAAACTGTAAGCTGAGTTATAGACATGAAGCAAACACAAACCTCAAGATTCCACAATATCCGTATCACTTACGCGCAGTATTTACGCAAAAATATAATCTAGATCCATGTTGTCAACGTTACAAACATTACAAACAAAGCGAAAGATCCACAAATCTCATAAACTATTTAAAATGACTTCTGAGGCAAGAGCGAAGAAAAATCAGCAGGTCAGCGCCATGATCACGTGACTTTTTGAAGCAGTGCTTGTTTGCTATGGAAACAAGTTCAGTTTTACTGGTTAAATAGGACCTGGTCACCAGTGCCCGGGGTAGAAGTCCCCTAAAATGGGCAGCATGGGTGTAAACGATTGGCTAAACTTGACTTTACACCTTTTTTGCGGTCACAATTAGCCATAGCTGCAGAAAAGTGACCTTAAACACCAGTAAATAAATAAATAACCTACAAAAACACCCTTTTTCAAATATTAAGACGGCAATCAGGCACCACCACCCGCCACCCCTGAGGGAAAGCCAACCTCTTCTTCGGATAAAAAAATGCTTTAAAAATGAACGATTATTAAATTTATCTTCCGCACTTTCGATGAGGGATTGAATAAGTGTTCCACTCTTGAGCTGAGACATTATATTAGCGGGAGAACAAATTATGTCATGATGTGAGTTCACTTCGAAGCCACAGATCTGTTCACAATATTTGAACTCCTGATACGTGTCATAACTTCAATAGACTTTCTAGCAAGCAAACAATGGGTTATGCCCATTTTGTTTTTCGGGGGTAGAACAAGGAAAAGGTGTTTTAAAATGTGGTTTTACTCGTGTCAAACTTTCTAAAATATAATTTTTTTGACTTTTGTTAACATTGAGGGGCTGTGGATTAAATCACATATATCACTATTTTGTGTACTATATGGGTAAATAATTGTACATTTGTGCAGGTGTCCTCCAATATTTGGACTCGGCTTCGCCTCGTCCAAAATATCTCCGGACACCTGCACAACTGTACAATTATTTACCCATATAGTACACAAAATAGTGATATATCTATTACTTAGGATATCAACGACAGCAGATTATGCGATCTTATTATAGCAATAAACCACTGATGTCCTTACTACTCCAGTGACAGTCACTGAGATGAGCAGTACTGGCACTACCATAATATATCTGTAAAAGATTAGTCGATTTTGACCCTATACTCAATGTGATCCTATTCAAGTTAGAAACCACTGACATCTTTTTTCCTTCGATGTCACTCTGAGATGAGCAGTACTAGCACAACCACATTACATTATCTCAGTGATTGACATCGGATGAATACCCTTTACTTTACACGTATCTGTTAATCCGAAAAAGGACCACAGACAAAAGCGCCATCAAAATTTTGCTATCTTTTGCAATTTTGCTTCCAAGATCTAGCTTATGTCCACCCACTGCAGCGAGCTATTGAGCTCATTTCGTGGGGTCGTGGACTGTACTTTAGAGTTATAGAGTTAAAATCTTAGTTGTGTTAAAAAATTGCTGTGCTGTAGGTGTGGTCTCCATCTCTTGTTAGGTGAAGGGTTAACCAACCTCAATGGTGCTGCTACTGTTTGAATATCATTGAAGGATAATCCCTGATTTAGTTATAATGATATGTAAATGTTTTCCAGCATTTCTCGACAGCAGGTTATTTTTCTTCTGAAGTTCAGTTTAACCCGTTCATCAACAAAAACTGTCTTTTACGTTTTTGAGCCATATTATTACCAATTGTGTAGACATGTTTGATTATGGATAATATAATTACACTTTATGAGATCCAGAATGATGATGATTATGACTTCGCATCTATAATGAAGCTGTAACTAATGCCAGTGGTGATTATCCCGATTTCCCATTCACCTTAGAGAACTCAATCTGTAAGTACTATACGCCAAACAATTTCAAAAACCTGATCTCCACTACTCAAAAAACATTATCCCTTTAAATATTAACTTTCGCAGTCTGAACGCTAACTGGGATCATCTCCACAGCCTTTTATGTGACTTGCACCTAAGCGTAATCTCTTTGATTTTATTGGTCTAACAGAAATGTATAACATTAAAGAAAACATTGCGTATGAACTAATAGTCTACCATCCCCTCGCATACCGCACTTGACCTGCAATAATGACGGCAGGGGTGGAGTGGGAATATTTATCAATGAAAATATACCTTTTAGGATACGAAGTGACTTGTCCGTTTTCATCCCTCATGTATTTGAGTCATTGTTTATAGAAACATATACCATGTATTCAATAGTAATTGTCCGAACACTGCATACAATGCTTTTCTTGATAGTTTTCAAAAAGCTTTTGGCCAAGCTATCGGTCTAACAAAAAGAATTTGTATTTGAAAAAGCTAAAAAGACCCTCGGATTCGAATATCGCAGAATACAAAAATTATTGTAAAGTGTTCATCCGTTTGGATCGAATGTGTAAAACTGAATACTATTATAGTGCTTTGCTCGAAATCAAAAATAATATGAAAAGAACCTGTGAAATCCTGAATTAGTTCTCATGTTATTCCATCAACCTTCCTTGATAGCAGATATGAACTTGGCGATCCCAACGATATTGCTGATAGATTCAATTCTCTTTTCTATCAATATTGGCGAAACATTAAGAAACCATGTACCCAATACCACTCGGTCATTCTCTAAATTCCTGGTTAACAATAGTACGAATCCTTTTTCATATCACCGACTAATATCCAAGAGGTGGTACTTTGTATAAATAGTCTCCCAAAACCATGTATGGATTATAATAACACGCCGACAAAATTACTGAAAGAAGTTATAATTGAAGTAGCAAGTCCCATAACCCACATCATTAATTTATCATTTTGTACTGTTGTTGTACCTGACAAAATGAAAATCACGAAAGTAATACCAATTCTTAAATCGGGGGACGCGCAAACGTTTAATAATTACAGACCCATTAGCATTCGACCTGCCTTTTTGAACATTTAAAAAAAGTCATGTGAACAAGCCTTTCTAATCACCTTAACACCCATAACTTACCATACAACCATCAGTTTGGTTTTAGAAAAAGGACACATGGCGATATATACAATCCTACACCTTGTTAATATACTATTCAAAAAAGTAGGGGATATTTGAAAAAGTGAGATATACGAAGAATTTTTTTTATATTTTCTTCAACAAGACAGTTGAGGCATTGCACTGTGACATATGGTGAATGATTTCGGCGATAGCTGGGTGTCTGACAAGCACACATTCCACGCACTGAGCTATAGAAGACATGGGCGGTCAGTCAGAGAATTTTCTACATTCAGTCCAAGACCTCAATACCTTGTAAATCCTCTTAGGTTCGCGGGACAAGTGCGGATCCAAAGTGGCATACTCCTCAAAACACGTCCAATATCAGCTTGCCTGATGTTATTCCATTCTTCCTGCAGTGCAGCGGCGAGTTCCTGGACATCGGTAGGGGGCTGTTGGCGTTGTCGTAGGCGCCTGTCAAGCATATCCCAGACGTGCTCGATTGGTGAAAGGTCTGGACTTAATGCTGGCCAAGGCAATGTAGTGATGTTCTACTCCTGGAGGAACTCTGTAGCGACACGGGCCCTGTGTGCTCTTGCATTGTTATCTTGGAAAATGAACCGACGGCCATGACGTCGCGCAAGAGGCACCACATGAGCTGCTAACGTGTTGTCACGGTGGTACTGCCCTGTGACATGCCCTTGGATGACATGTAATACTGTCATGGTTATGCCTCCTCACACCATAACCGACCTACCGCCAAAACGATCGTGCTGTCTAACGGTTACGTCATTGTATCGTTCGTCCCGCCGCCGCCGCCGCCACACTCTGTTTCGCCTGTCGTGGAAGTCGAGAGTGAACCTCGATTCATCGGAAAACATGACGTTGCTCCACCGACGATTGTCCCAGCGCCGTCGTGCGCCACACTAACTACGCCTTGCTGCGATGTAACGTTCAGTCAAACGTGGAATTATTCGAGGTCATCGAGCGTACAAATTCCAGCTGTGAAGGCGATTTCGGCTAGTCTGACCACTGACTCGCACATCTGTCGCTCGGTGCAGCAGCTGTCTAATTTTTGGGGCACTTTGATTGCGGTTACGTAATGCTGTGGATCAGATGAAACTATCCTGGTTAGCAGTTGTCGCCCTTGGACGACCTGACCGACGTCTGTCATCAACATTGCCTGTTTGACGGTAGTGTGACCACAACCTGCTAATCACCGATTGAGTAACTTTGAGAATTTTAACCACCGCAGTCTGTCTGTTGCCAGCTTCCAACATGCCAATGGCACGCAAACGTCGTCACGTGTCAGTCTTCGCATATTTCAAAAGTTACGTTCCGACCAGAAAGTATTGATAAACGAGTGTATACCAAGAAGAGAACGAATGAGGTCTCCGAAAAAGCCCGACCAGTACAAATGAAAATTTCGAAACGTACCCCACATATATTAATGCGGCGCTCGTGCGAAAAACCTGCACGATGTTTTCGTGGGCCGGTGACACGTGATCCACACTAAACTTGACGACATATTGATGTGTCCAAGAACGCGTATCCAATACCATTTTCCGACAATATCAACATCAGTTTGGATATCCCCTACTTTTTTAATAGTATAGTACAGCGGGAAGGAATGATAAACCAACAAAGGATTGCACTTCGCCTCTGTTTCTAGACTTCTCAACGGCTCTTGACACTATTAACCATCCTACATTGATTAATAAACTCAATCACTACGGAATAAAAGGTTTGGCTAAGAGTTGGTTTACGGGCAAAAGTCAGCATGTTCAAGTTTTAAACACACAATCTGCACACAGAGCCATAACAACTGGCGTTCCCCAATGGGGCCATGCTTCGTCTACTAACAGAATTTTGTTGCTTGTAAGAAATGATTCAATCTCATGTCTCGTTTGGCAGGGCTGGGTGAGCCCTGATAGACGTGACATGTGATAGATAATCATACTTGCCTGTATTTTCAGTTCGAAAGGCCTAAGAATGTCCATACATTCTCCCTTCTGGAATCTTTCTTGTGCGAATTGATTCAATTTTAGAACATCATACTGCTAAAATATGTATTTTGAGCTCGAAAAACCTAAGAATTTCCATACTTTCACCTTTCTGGTATATTGCTTGTGAAAATTGATTCAGTTTTATGTCTCGTTAAGCAGGGCTCTGCTTAGTTATCCCTGGCAGACGGGACATGCGGTAGATGATTCTACCTGCCTTGTGGAGAAACCATTGCTGCCAAAATATGTATTTTGGGTTCGAAAAGCCTAAGCATTTCCATATTTTCTCCTTTCTGGTATCTTGCTTTTGAAAACTGATTCAATTTCATGTCTCGTAATGCAGAGCTCAGCGTGTTCTAGTAGACGTGGCATGTGCTCATTCTACTTGCCTTGTGTGAACATTTTACTGCCAAAATACGTCTTCTGAGTTCGAAAACACCAGAATTTCCATACTTTCTCCCTTTTGGCATCTTGTTTGAGAGAAATGATTCAAGTTCATGTCTCGTCAGGCAGAGCTCGATGATTTCTAGTTCGAAAAGCTCAAGAATGTCCATATTTTCGTCCTTCTGGTATCCCATCACAGTCAACTTTCATTGTGAAATATTTCGGCCTCATGAATTATTATTGAACGGTTTTATTGAGATGTTCTGAGATTTGCTGTCTTGATATTCTTTATAACTTTTTCTTTTTGGGGGAGAATGGTCGGAAGACAGCCAATATGGCTATGCCATTTCCCGCAGTATATGTTTTGTACAATATTTTGTTACCAGATTATACTGCCAAATAAAGATACTACTGCTACTGCTAGACCTCGACTTTGGTGTGTTTTGGCTATGATGGATACCCATAAACGACAACATTTGCTGAACCATAACGACGAAATGAAGTCGACATACGACTGTGGCATTACACAGTAACACTTGTGGTCCTTGGTAAACGATGCAACAAAGACCCTCTGCCAAAGACAAAATGTTCATTCATTGAAGCGGACCTTGTGATGGCTTCACCTGATACTTTGCTGCCCTGATCAATGATCCTGTGAGCTAGCTTATCAGTTTTTCGAAAAATATTTCTGGTTTCAAAAAGAGCAGAGTGTGGACTGATCCCATAACTCATAACGTATTGCAATAAAAGGTTTCCTGTTTGGAGACTACGAGAAACCGTTGGAATAACATAGCGGGGTCAAAAGTTCGTTCAGGGGCAATCTTTATAGCAGACATATCTCCGATAGATTTGGCTTTGTCTTTCCATGTGAAGGAGAATGTAACAGCATTCTGTCCAATCATTTTGTCGGTGATTTTCCTAGCAACGGATTCGAATTCATGAACATTCACAACTGCCTTGGCCATTAACTATATTTTTCAAGGTAACGTCCGGTGAGAAAGGCGCCAGGCAACCAGTTGCGAACTAATCTTTGACAGGTCAGATGAATCTTGATCATTGTACCTGTTGATTCGTAACGTTGTTCACTTGTTGTGTAGGTGAGATGGTTGAATTCGTGCATGGTATTGTTGTAGTCGGATGTTATGGGTGTTGACATTGTCCGCAATGATCGCTGTTCTTTATTCATCCCACTCTGACGTGTTAAGCCTCCAGTACACTTCAGTGATTTCATCAAGGTCTGCACAATTACAAGATCAGAGCTGAAGCCAACCCAGAACTGATTACTGACGAATTACATGGAACCAATTTGAGAACATTCTGAACATGTCCGGGTGTTTAATCTCATGTTTATTCATTCCCGAAGAAATATTTAAATAGTTGCAATGCACACCCGCAGCAAATATTGGCAGACAATCACTAACCACGCTTAAATGCATTTACCAAGATTATGTGTGATCTCCCGAAAGCAGTGATCTGGTAACCTGTAACATCCACTCATAGGTTAGCCACAAGTGACTTGTCTTTGACCTAGCACGAAGTTCAGTCTCCATTTTGCCTTGTTCCAGTTTGATTTTGGCTATTGTATCAGGTGTAATAATGCGTTCCGAAGTCGCCAACAATAACGAGTATATTTCCTCAAACTGATTTATCTCTGTTGTGAACTCTGGACTGTCATCCACCAATTCTGATACAACCATTTTATCCAGACATTTGTCAACAAGCAGATGGCCACGAAATTGTCTTTTGGCAGATTTTCCAGTCACCATGAATTTTTTTTTATCAAAACCGATTTCTTGAATGTCCTTATGCGAAGCTACACGAAGCTATATGTTCTCAATTTTTGTCTTCTCTGCAGTGTTCACTTCTGAACTTTGTATCCTGTTCTGCCTCAGGTTAGCTATCATGCCCATCCCATGGAAGGACCCTTTGCCAGGAACAGTCAGAATGTTATGGGCTACTTTGTCCGCTGCGACTAGCAAGGTCGTGTTTTCAGCGTTTTAAATCGTGGTACTTTCTCATAGAATGAACAATTCCGTTTCTCACACATTGTATATGATGAACTTTGAGCGATGCAAATGATGTTTCTAGACGGAAAGATCAACATGTGGTGGCATAAGGACAGCCCATGGCAGGACAGCCTGAATCATCGCTTGCCTTGTACAGCCAACCTTTATTCGGGTTTTTTTCCCAACAAACAAGGACTCTAACAGTGTGCGAAGTTTCGAAGAAATGTAGGTGAGAACGGAATCGTGTCTTTGTGTCTCAGTATTTGGATACTCATAGGATGGAGCATTTGTCTTAACATCACTTTTTTATCAGCCTAGCTGTTCTTTTAATGATTGCACGTTCCTGTGATTCTTCATCACCACCCCCCCCCCCCCCTTACTGGTTTGTATTTCAAAGTACTACCTGCGTATCTGAGATGTGTTCTCCCTCATTGTTACTATATCATGAAAACCTTCACCTTGTGCGAAAAAATACAATCTCTATATCGCTCCTTTAATTGGCTTTTTAATCAAATAAAAACTCGTTCGTTTTATTCTTGAGGTCTATACTTGTCAGTTGTGTTCTTCATCACTTCTCTGAAGGTAACAACACATTTTTGGAAATGCTTTCTCCTGGTTTTGATCCTTGGGCCGTCTAGGTTTCTTACGCTTTGCCTCAGAAACTGGAGTAGCTATGTCAATACCAGAGAGGAAATTTCCACTAGATGAATTGTGATACAAGCAGTCTGCATCGTGTAAATCACCGGAGTGGTAATCAATAGCACCTTTAACGGTGAAAGACCAATTGTCAGAACGACCATCTCAACATTCTAATGTTGTCTTTGCAAAGGCATCAGTTAGTGTGAAGTTCCTTTTACGAGAATGGTGCTGCAAAAAGGCAATTAAAAGGTCCCTTAGATGCTCTAAGACTTCTCTTAAATGGGTTGGAAAATTCGCTTTTCCTATTTGATTGACCCTATATTTCATCACGCGGGTTCGTATAACGTTTACAACAGTTCGAGTGCACTTTTCTGCCTGCCGCCACAACAATGGGTTCGCCTCTTTGGAAACTTGCTGTATTGATTCTATCAGCACCCTTTTGACGCATTTGACATACGTCATCTCTATCTTCTTATTTCACCGAACATATGGGGCAGATGTGTAGGTCTATGCTTCTTGAATTCATACTCAAACCTAAAATAATAATAACAATAGGCAAGACCACACGCTCTGATTGGCTACTTAGAGTGAATTATAATCAGTCAGGTCAATATAACAGTTTGATCCCAAATCTGCTACAGGTGTGACTGCCATATTGGGCGCCATCTTGAATTTAATGGCCACTTGATGAGCCAATGCTACTTAACGTGGCCTTAATGGGACTGTTTACACCCTAAAACTGTTTTATAGACACAAGAATTAAAACTGTAGAGTGAATAATGACTCAAAGCTATTTTTTGTTTTTACGGCCATCATGGCAGCCATCTTGGACGAACTCTGGGATTTCATTTCTTAATGGTTGGCACTCTAACTGGTCTTAATGGATTTCTTGATCCACAGAAGCTTGGAATAGACACCAATATCACTAGGCTAGGCTGAACAGAAAATGAGTTACATACAATTTAGTATGGGCGGCCATCTTGGATGCCTTGTTGAAAAAGACAGCTTTCCGTTGCTCCAATTTCAGTAGATTTTTAGTATGTCATTCATGATGGTAAATAGTACAAAAACACTTTTAAAAAAACCTTGTGTCGTAATTTTTTATATTGTTTTTAAGGGGGGGGGGGGGGGTAAACTATAATGAAAAAAGCAAGAGGAGTAATCTTCCGAACCTCTGACAATGTGTGTGGTTGATGTTCAGGCGTAGTATCAACAATCCTAAATATTGCAAGTTCAACCATAGTGTACGGCGACATTTTCCGCCCTCTAAATACTAAATTTAGCAATTTGAAGCATTTTTGATGCTGAACGACAGGACCGTGCCTGAAAGCAGCAGAGCTGCGATCTGAACAAAATTCTCAGTACGCGTTTCTGCGTTCGGCATTGTAGAATTTTAACATTCGAAACAAAAATCATTGGATCTCCGATTCTGTTTTATTAGTGTGTCTTTCTTGATTAAGTCAGCGGTTTTTTTTGCAATGTGTTTTTTTCTTATAAAAAATATCAGCCCAACTGTGTAAAAGCTTACTCATTGGCTTACAGAGTAGAAATATCTAGTGACGGCAATTAGACTTTATGTCTTATGAGGGGTCCGAACATTGTGGTATCCAAAACGGTGGAAAAATCGCTTTTTAACGTTTTTGACGCTTAAGTTTCGGTAAAGATTGGAAACACAGATTGAAAGGAATTGGTTTTAACATACTTGATTGCAGAATATATCATCTATGAGAGTTCCTGAACAATATTCAAACACCAGAACTGAAAATCATCAATATTATTAAATGGTGCATGTAACTGTTCCAAAAGTTTCATACATTTTAAAGCATTTTCGAAAAGGTTCTTTCTAAGAATGTCTATGAAAATATTGATTTTTGGATTAGAAATATGGATCAAATACCCCAAACAGAGTCGAGTTTATCCCAATCAGTGTAGATGAAAAACTGGAGGAGACTTATCGTTCACCTCACCTCAGTGGATGAGCAAAAGAACCCTCAACTCACATGGCGGAGCTGAATTTGAGATACTTGTTCAAGAGAGGAAAACGTTTGCTTTCACGTATACTATAAGGGGCCCAGGTGAGGTCCAAAACCAAGATGTTCTTAAGCCCAGGTGGTATAGGTCACGAAGGGAAGTCGAGATTGCCCCCAGCCCAGGAGAAGATCGGTAGGAGCACAAAAGAGAGTTGAAATCAACCAGGTACCCAATAGGGTGGTGCGAGGTGTGCCAGGAGGTGCATAAGGGTAGAGGAGCTCTAGTAAGTACAACCGGGTGGGCAGATAGAGTAAAATGCCCTGCCGATAGAGATAATGTTACGGGAACCAGATGGGTCCATTATGCTGTAGGGACCGGAACCGTACAATATGGTATACGGGCCCAATGGTAGGTCGCTACGGGGGGTCGGATAGAAAGCTTGTCCCTATCAGTGGTGGTAGAAGTGCTTGATAGAATTATACTCTACGAGAGGAAGTGGTCGGTAGGCTTGCGCTAGGGTGGTTAATCTGTGAAAGGGCAAAGGCAGAGTGAGTCTGTGGGTAAGTGTATATAAAATGTTAATGTTCGAGTGTGGAATAGTGGGTTGTGAGATAGTTTGGTAAATCTCATAACCCTTAACCCTGTGTTCCTTTTGGAACAAACGGGTGTTTGTTCCTTGATTAGGGTTGACAAGGAGTAAAGAGACACCATGACAATATTTCTATATTTTTGTAAATATCTTGGAATAAAATTTTCGAGACGAAGAACGGAGAAAAGTAGCCTTAATATTGTTAAGTTTAGACATCCCAGGATATGTGGACGCCTTATGGCTTTTGTCAATCATAGAAAAGCATGGCGATAACTAGCAAACAGTCCAGTTGCGAAAAATGTTCACATTTGTCTAAATGAAGTAATTATTTTTATTTATTTATTAAGGTTTTAATTAAGGTTTTAACGACACTTTAACAGCCAAGGTCATATCGTGTCGGTGACAGTTTTATCGGTGGAGGAAGCCGGAGTAGTGAGTACCCAGAGTAACCAGGGAGCAACGACGAGCAGCTGCCAGCTCTCCAACATCGTAACTCCGCACAGCAGAACAGGCAGGGTTAAACTGGTTAAAGACATACGCACCATCGACGTGCAGTACACTTTAGTACACGGCGTCATCGTGCCCGCATGTGGTCAATCGGGGTTAAGTGCCTTGCCCAAGGACACAACGCGGGAGTCTGAATCGGTCGTTTAAATGGTCACCCATCCAGGGACTGACCGGGCTAGACGTTGCTTAATTTCGGTGAGCTGAGGAGAACCGGTTACCGCAACGCCACCGTGCCCTCAAATGAAGTAATTAGTACCTGCCAGCTAAGAAGAATTGCTACTCTGTGTAACGCTCGAGGTCATTTGATAAAGAAATTATATCTTCTGTAAATTTAATCATACGCGTTTTTGAACGTTCATCAGAATCGCCATTTGAAAATCAAACGCTCAGTAATTTACAAATCACATATATTACCCAGACTACTTGCGCGTATAACAGAACGTTGTTAAAATGTCGCGATTCTGTTGAAGCATCTTTAATGAAAGTAAATTTCGTTATGAAACTATTTTCATTGGCCATAGTGATGGATTTCGAAGAGAGCAATTATTGCTGGAACTAATTTCTTTCAAACTACAAATATTCTGGCCATTACTGGAGAGGGTCTCGTGGAACTCGGTAGATCCACAAAGTTGTGTCAGTGGACAGGCAGGAACCGCGGAAGGTTCATAAACGCCACTTATGATTGCTAAATAGCCAAGAGCTATGGACAGCAGGTTGAGGTTCGTTATTTTTATAAAAATATTAGTGTTAGAACTGTTTGTTCGCGAGAGTGAGAGATAAAAACAGAGAGATAGAGAGAGATGGGTGTGGTTGATAATATATTGTACGTAAATTTTGAACTAGTAATTGGTTGTTGGGTAGACAAGTTCACCCTGCAAGGACAAGATCAGTGAATTTGTAACTGAATTGTGCAAGACGGAGCCACAGTGACGGCGTCAGTGAAACAAGTACGTTAAGACACCGACGACGGCGTACGATAGAACTTTGATCCTTGAAAGACGTGCCTAAACTCTATCGCAAATATTAGAACCAAAAACTGCGTGGAAGGGCCGGATATGGATATCGAAGCCATGAATGTCTGCATCACCATAGGGACAAATCTAGCTGCGACAGACGACGCGGGCTCACGTAGTGCGAACTGTATTTTGTGTTGTGTATATATATTCTTGGTCTGCTGATGAATGTGTAAGTAATTGAACCATATATTCCTCTAGACATGTGCATACATTATCTATTCCGTGAGTTTAAATATTTAAAGTCACTGACTCCTTCAGGCACACGTACAGTCCCAAACAGATGGGCTGGCGAGACTTACGTTCGAACCGGCGTCCAGATGTCAGCCTCTCGGGTAGAGGGATAGTGCTTCCGGCAGAACACAAGTTCTGTTTCACTGGAACATGAGACACGGTAACCAACGCCTGGGGTAGAAGTCCTCTAAATTGAGTGCAGCATAGCAGGCATGGAAAGAAAGATCTTGCGTCGTAACGCATTATCAGGTTGCTCTATATAACATGATGGTAACCTATTGGAAAAATGTGTTGCAATGCTTTTGCGCGATCTCTGTTTTGCTACGCAAGTCACGTTATTTACATCTTAATAGAAAATCAATAGCAATAACTAACAAGCGATCTAGCCAAACTTTGGCGTTATTTGTGGATATTTATTTTGACGGAAATTATGTTGAAAGATGTCAACGGCATGCCACTCTGTTCATATGTGGATGCAATGCACCACCTTTGAAGCGAGTTCGTTCCGAAAGATTTTCATATCTGACTGCAAAACGTGCGGGATTAGGAATTTAATTTATGCTGTGTTGTTTTATCGTAACGTGTACTGCGTTCGCGTATTTTACAATTGACGTAACACCCACATAGCCTAAACGATTGTTCGCGTGCTATTTCCAGGTCTGCAGAGGTAAAGTCGATTGGCTAAACATGACTTTATACTTGTGACGGGGTCATATTATAGCCACAAATACTGAAGGTGCCCTTAAATACATTATAAATATCTCCGTGTACTGCAATGGCATCCTCATAGTGTTTTAAACATTGGTCATACCCCAAACACGTGTCACTACACACCTCGGTGTGGAATATAGTCCGTTCAAATAATTAGTTCAAAACATGATTTTGATAGCTCCCAGTTGTATCACTATTCTGTAATATATTATCTACGAATTTCAACGAATTTTTATTGTATTTGTCCCATTCATGGCACCCTGGGTCCGTTCGGTCTGTTTCTACAGCCTAAGCCATCTTCCAACCCGAATGACTCAGATCGAAATTTACAAAGTTCGTCCAATACATTACGTTTGGATCTCGCTAAACCAATGTCTAGACCTAGGTTACTAAACTCATTTTGTAAATGTCGATATAATTTGGGGATTTTTTGGAGAATGAATAATTGTGTGTCCCTGAACTTTTATTGAGCCTCCGCCGCCTCAGCCAATGGCAGAAAGGTGACGAAAAGTTCCTCATCGGAAGTTTCATAGCATAAGTCGTTTAGGTTCTTGTAGTTGTATTAGCGCATAACCATTTTGCAATGTAATTGTAGCAGTTGGCAGACATTGACATTGTTGTACATATAGCGGATTATGATGGAACTCATAAAATGGGGAAAGAACCTAGAAGCAGTACCTGAAAATGGGAGTGGAATAATGTAACATGTTTTGATCAACCCTTTTATGATATTTAAGTCGGGTAACGACTGTGTAAAATTTCTAGAAGAAACTTATGACACATATGCAAAAATAGAGAAGCATAATGAACTCCTGTTACCTTATTTCTTGATGCGGAATCATTTTTAGCTCACCTGAATGAAAGTCAGGGTGAGCTTTTCTGATCACGTTTCATCCGTCGTCCGTCGTCCGTCGCGAAGGTGGTGTTTGGGCCTTTTTCTCCCAAACCACTGACCGCATATTAATGAAATTTCATGTGAATAGGGGCTATATAAGGGCATTTTGATTTTTTGTCAAATTAGGTTTCGACTCATATTGAGCAGAGGGATGGGGCAAAAATGCTCCAATTCTTAAAAAATCTTCTTCTAAAGAACCAGCAATAGCAGAGACTTGATATTTAGTATGCAGCTTCCTTTAGAGGTGTAGACTTAAATTTGTTCAAGAGAAGTTTGTCGGGCATTATTTGCCTTCGTTATAGGAGGGGCAAAAATTTTGGCTACGCCTAAAATTTCTATTTTCAGAACCGTCAAGTCGATTTGAACCAAATTTGATATGAGATGATAATGGGTCATAAGTAGTTGATTGATACAAAAAAAAAATCTCATTGCCCCGTGGGAACCTCGGGAGCTAAAAATAGGAAAAACCTTAAAACTGCCATATCTCCAAAACTACACGGCACATAGAATTTTTATTTTGTATAAAGCTTACTTTTATCCAGTAGAATAGAATGGTTAAAAAAATCCCTATCGGTTTGATCACATATCGTCTCAGCTTTAGCTGAGTCAACACTTTTTAACACTGTAGGCAATGGGAAAAAGATTAAAAAATCTTCTTCTCCAGATCCAACAGGCAGAATCTTTTGATATTTGGTATGCAACATTGTAGGGTGGATCTGATTCAAGTTTGTTCAAATCGGCCCCCTGGGTTCATATTTGGGCTCAGTATAGGAGCCCGATTTCGAACTTAGTGCATTTCAGGCAAATTTCTTAAAAAAAATCTTCTTCTCCAGATCCAGCAGGCAGAATCTTTTGATATTTGGTATGCAATATTGTGAGATGGATCTGATTGCAGTTTGTTCAAATCGGCTCCCTGGATTCATATTTGGGCTCAATATAGAAGCCCGAATTCGAACTTGGTGCATTTCAGGCAAATTTCTTAAAAAATCTTCTTCTCCAGATCCAGCAGGCATAATCTTTTGATATTTAGTATGCAACATTGTGGGGTGGATCTGATTCAAGTTTGTTCAAATCGGCTCCCTGGGTTTATATTTGGGCTCAGTATAAAAGCTCGAATTCGAACTTGGTGCATTTCTGGCAAATTTCTCAAAAAATCTTCTTCTCCAGATCCAACAGGTAGAATCTTTTGATATTTGGTATGCAACATTGTGGGGTGGATCTGATTCAAGTTTGTTCAAATCGGCCCCCTGGATTCATATTTGGGCTCACTATAGAAGCCTGAATTCGAACTTAGTGCATTTCAGGCAAATTTCTTAAAAAATCTTCTCCAGATCCAGCAGGCAGAATCTTTTGATATTTGGTATGCAACATTGTGGGGTGGATCTGATTCAAGTTTGTTTAAATCGGCCCCCTGGGTTTATATTTGGGCTCCGCATAGAAGCTCGAATTCAAACTTAGTGCATTTCAGGCAAATTTCTTAAAAAATCTTCTTGTCCAGATCCAGCAGGCAGAATCTTTTGATATGTGGTATGCAACATTGAGGGGTGGATCTGATTCAAGTTTGTTCAAATCGGCTCCCTAGATTCATATTTGGGCTCACTATAGAAGCTCGAATTCGAACTTAGTGCATTTCAGGCAAATTTCTTTGAAAATTTTCTTATCAAGATCCAGCAGGCAGAATCTTTTGATATTGGGTATGCTCCATGCTTACAGGGGTGAGATTCAAGTTTGTTCAAGCCAAGTCCCTAGGTCCATATTTGGACTCACTGTGGGAGCTTGAATTGTAACTTAGTTCAAAATTATCTTTAAAAATCTTCTTCTTCAGATCCAGCAGTCAGAATGTTTTGATATTCGGTGTGCAGCATCCTTGGGGGGGGGGGGGGAGGGGGAGGGGGGAGATTCAAGTTTGTTAAAACCAAGTCCCTGTGGGAGCCCGAATTATAACTTAGTTCAATGTGAGGAATATTCTTTAAAAATCTTCTTTTGTTTTAGATCCACTGGTCAGAATCTTTGGATATTTGATATAAGCTTTTCTTAGGAGGAGCAGATGCAACTTGTTGAAATCAATTCTCTGGGTTGATATTTAGGCTACCATGTCAGGTGAGCGCCCTCAGTCCTCTTGGGGCCTCTTGTTTTTATAGTTGTTGGTTTTGCCCCAAAACGTAGCTTAGAGTCAGTCATCTGAGCATGCGCATCACCCCCTTTCCACTTAGGTGCCATAAGCAATGTTTTCAAAGCAAAATACGGAAATGTTTAGTAACTTATCAAATGCTTATATATCCTCCTCACACAACAAAGTTGTGTTGGAGGAGGAGGCGGTACACTGGAATCATCTTGTTCGTTCGTCTTCCCGTCAGTGTTCCCGTTGCGGACACAATTTTGTCCGGAGCTTTTTTCGGTGAATGGCTAGTCTACATTTTTCAAACTTGGCACAGTGGTTAAACACTATGGGAATTTGCGGATTTGCGAGTTTGATCGGATTGGTCGGATGGACACCTCATAACAGAGTTATTCACTTCTTCTTAGTTGGAGTATCGGGGAGGTGGAGTATTTCAGCCCCACTGGGACCGACATCTCTAGTTGCAAGGATAATCTGCATGTTAGGAAGAGAGTTAAAACTTTAGTGCATAACATGCCAATAGTACGTCGTAAACTCTCAGGTTTCATCATGCGGTAGATTAATGGAATGAAAAATGCTGGGATGTCTTCTTAAGAAACTCGTCGACAGAAGGCCCACTGCCATCTCTCGATTAGTCAACAAATATCGTGTGATTAATGATCTAGAAGATAGACAACGTCCCGCACAACCACTTGGGACGTTACCAAGACAGTATGCTCTCTTTAAGACACTTCTAAAGCGCCCATCCTTTGCGAGTAGAAAGAATCTGAGCAAAAAGAGGTTGCACGGCAGAGTCACCTCCACTTTAACTGTACGAATCCGCCCTTAAGTAGACGCTCAGGCGTCCAGTTCTCACTTTTGCCTTCAACGCTAGAATCACACACCGTGGTGGCTATGGTGACATGTCAGACGAACGTTGTTGCCAACTTGAAATAAAATATGGCAAAGCAGTTGTTTGGCGGTAACGAATTAGGATTTTGCAGGCAACGCCATTTCCGAAAACCATCCAAATGGTAGGTAGTCAGTGAATGGGTGGGAAAGGTGTTGTACTATACAATTGCGAGCAGCACCCACCACAACACTAAATGCGCCGGTGTGATTTTAGGAGAAGACCATGTACGGTTCTTGCCTCATTTGCGGAATTTCATTGAAGTTGGGTCCCAAATGACGTCATACCGTAATGCATGATAAGTGTAATATGTGTTGACATGGTAACAACAACTCCACATATGTTGTTAAGTCGTTATCATGGTGTTATTTGGTGTTACTAAGCATGTGTAACATGGCTGGGTTATTGGGACATGTTGTAATATGAAAGGCGCTATCTGAGAATCCTATGGTCGCCCTTTGCTGCTATGGTACCAAGTTGTTTAAAGAAACCGGGTTGCATAGTAGGGGGTGTGTCCAATTGGATTAATGAGTATCTGGGAGCGGGGGGGGGGGGGGGTCTTATTTGGCTCAGATTCTTCCAGGATCCACGTTTCTGGCTCGTACGACTTTGTTCTTTCCACTCCTGGCCCTATTCAATATACCCATGGACATTTTTTCAGACGCCATACTGTTTTATTTTGCTCAGGTGTCCATATCGTTGACAGCAATTTCTGTTTCTACCTACTTGATTCCCTTTCTGCTTTTTTCGGGCTCTATATTGCATATCTTTCACCACGTCCTTCTACTAAGCTGCCTATTCCTGGTTTTATTTTTCCGTTATTATGATCAGCCCTGAACATGTTATGGTTGTCACTTTATTTTTCTTCTTGAATGAATCAATTAACCCTCTTATTAAGCTCTGTCAATTCCAAGTTGCATTGGGTGTCACATTTGCCATTTGAAATGAATGCAGACGGTTAAACAACCAGTATCGTATCCCCTTCTCCTATCTCTCTATGCTGAGTTATATGCCCTTACCAGGCCGAACATCGCCACCCCACCCCCACACCCCATGTAAGACTACCTTCCGAAACTGTAAATGTATGCGACGTGCACAAAACGTGTAAATGGCACACGCAGAACATTCCACCGCCAGGGTACGTGGGTTTCTTACCGCCAGGGTACCTTTGGGACCCATGACTTCAACGATATATTAGATGTGCTTGTGTGCACCACATACAACTTTTCCTACCATCAAGGAGTTTGGTTCTATTAACCGTCTATGCATAGTTTCATAGATCTCACCAACTATCTACTCATGGAAACCCTATTCTGGAACTCATCTGATTATAGAATGAGATTTGGAACCGTATATGCTTGTGTGCTAGTACACAAATTGTACACAACACACATGTACAAAATTTGCGTTTATTTGGATCTTTGGCGACCATTGCCGTAGGATCACTGTTTGCGAAACAAACTTATGGAAGTCCCTGGCTTCTCTGATATTCCAGATACTTAACAACATTCGTTGCGTATGAGCACTGGGACCACTTATTACTATGGGGTGGGAATGACGTCGCAACATGACCGCTCACGCGACCTATCATGGCCACCAAACATGATGTAACTAGGTCACACGACTCTGGCGTCATTTCCAGACTCCGTGCCGGGGTCCGACGAAACAGGTACGATTCCCACATCTTCTTCTACTTCTCTATAATAGCATCATGTTTACTTAATGAAAAAAATCAATGGAATCTGCCTTCAGAGATTCACCATCGAAGATTTTTCCCCCTGTTACAGCTGTCGAGTGTTCATTTGGGTGGGTCTCCATCCTTGTCGTTCTGGAAACAGCTGGAAAGCGGGATTTCCAATCCGCGTATCGAGTGACGATTTGTTAGGGGAAACTGTGCTGCAGTCTTAATATTTTTGTGCTGGTTGTTCTGTTTTGTTTTTTATCTAATACGGGTTGATTGACTTCTTTTGGAAACGACATAGGAAGAAAAATGAAATGGTTCAGATTTCCTGACCAATCCTAATTCCCAACCCTTTTCTTTTTAAAAGCACTTAACAAAACAATTATCTCCATTTAAAATTATATCGGAAGAAACGTATGGGCAGGACTTCAAATACACTTGCCCCGCAAAAATAGGCCACATAAGCCACATTTTTTAAGACACAGTGTACTAAACCTTCACTACCCTCTCCCTTTACCTAACGAATCGGCCGCATCCGCCCACACAAGAAATAGATTGGGCAGTTGAAAATATTGTTTTTTAATTCCACAAAACTTGGAAAACGGTCTCGCCAAGCTCTTTCCAATGTGTGGTCACATGATATAGATTTGTTGAATTTTTTGAAAAATTTGAAAAAAAAATATTAAAAATAATAAATTTTGAAATTGTGTTTGTCTTCTAAGGGGTTAAATTCACTGTACAGTATAATCTCCCAAATAGACATGAATTATCTCATGTGTATTCCTAATTGTATGTTTGGTTGGTTGGTTGGTTGGCTGGTTGTATTGTCAGACTTGTGGATGAATAGTCAAAATAGGGTTACGTATACCCTCGCCAGGTCAATTATAAATTACCGAGTGATGTTTATCACCGTCGACAGGGAGCGCGGTGGCTCAGTAGGTAGAGGTGCGGGTTGCAAGCCGAGAGGTCCTCGGTTCGAATCCCACCTGCGGCAACCGCGTTGTGTCCTTGGGCAAGACACTTCATCTCCATTGCCCGCATGGGGGCACGATGACGCCGTGTACTAAGGCGTACTGCACGTCGGTGGTACGCATGTCTTCAACCAATCTAACCCTGCCTGTGCTGCAGTGCGGAGTTACGATGTTGGGGAGCTGGCAGCTGCTCGTCGTTGCTCGGTGGTTCTCTCCGGGTACTCCGGCTTCCTCCACCCGTAAAACTGTCACGATCATGATTAGCCATTGTGCATAAATATATGACCTTAAACATCAGTAAATAAATAAATAAATCACCGTCGACAATTCTTTTCCGCATATTGGGGAGGAGAGATTGGGAAGAATGGAGCAAGGAATGTCACCAAGCAGCTCGTCTCCGAGTGTTGGGAGGAGAGAAGAAGCGTTGGAACAGGGAGGCAGTTGGGAGTACAGGGGTAACCAAGGTCTTCTCATCCGAGAACCGCGGCAAATCAGCGGCCGGCCAAATGGTTATTATTATTATTATTATATCAATTCAAGACTTTCTAAATTTCTCTTAACATCTTTGGCATACAAACTTTACACCCAGTTACACACGACCGTTCAGCATACGATGACATAACAGAAAGATGAAAATACATGAAAATAGGTGGATCCTGGATCCTGCAATACTTTCAAAAAATGAAACATTCCGAACTTTATGAAAGCTTCTTTCAGATGGGGGATGAACATACATCTACAGAGATAAATCTCATCAAAGCTACTGACAGTTCTCTTAATTTCATGGCACGTGGTCATCGCAATTATGAGCTAGAAAGTACACATACCAACTCCATGATAGCTTACTCCGGATAGCCGTACGTTTGCGACATACAACTTTGTATTGTTCGTCGATAAATTTTGCTATCTTTACAGTTCAGTTTTTATAGCTACTTACAACAACTTTGCCTGTCGTCACTCGAGATTCACTTGTCGATTCCATGTACTGTACATAATCACGTCGCATTCACCCATAGAGTATTCCTAAAACTTGTTTTTGACCTAACACGAAGTTCAGTCTTCATTCCGCCTTGTTCTAGTTTGATTTTGGCTATTGTGTCAGGTATAATAATACGTTCCGAAGTCGCCAACAATGACGTGTATATTTCCTCAGACTGATTTATCTGTGTTGTGATCACTGGACTGTCATCCACAAATTCTGATACAACCATTTCATACAAACATTTGGCAACATGCAGATGGTCACGAAATGGTCTTTGGGCATATTTTCCAATCACTATGAGCTTTTTTTTTATCAAAACCAATTTCTAGAATGTCCTTATGCGAGGCTACACGAAGCTACATGTTCTCAATTTTTGTTTTTTCTGTAGTGTTCACTTCTGAACTGTGTATCCTGTCCTGCCTCAGGTTAGCTATCATGCCCATCCCATGGAAGGGCCCTTTGCCAGGAACAGTCAGAATGTTATGGTCCACTTTGTCCGCAGCGACTAGCAAGATCGTGTTTTCAGCGTTTTAAATCGTAGTACTTTCGCATAGAATGAACAATTCCGTTTCTCACAGATTGTATATGATGAACTTTGAGCGATGCAAATGATGTTTTTGGACGGCAAGATCAACATGTGCTGGCATAAGGACAGCCCATGGCAGAACAGTCTGAAGCATCGCTTGCCTTGTACTGCCAACCTTTCTTCGGGTGTCTTTCCTAACAAACAAGGACTCTAACAATGTGTGAAGTTTCGAAGAAATGTAGGTGAGAACGGAAGCGAGTCTGTTTGTCTCAGTACTTGGGTACTCATAAGATGTAGCATTTGTCTTAATATCACTGTTTTATCAGCCTAGCTCTTCTTTTCTTTTAATCATTGCACGTTCCTGTGATTCTTCATCACCCCCCCCCCCTCCCCCCCCCCCCCCCCTTCTGGTTTGTCAAGTTTTTGTGTCTCAGTACTTGGGTACTCATAGGATGGAGCATTTGTCTTAATATCACTTTTTTATCAGCCTAGCTGTTCTTTTAATGACTGTACGTTCCAGTGATTCTTCATCACAAGCCCCCCCCCCCCCCACCCACCCCCCTCTCTTCTTGGTTTGTCTTTCAAAGTACGACCTGCATATCTGAGATGTGTTCTCCCTCATTGTCACTATATCATGAAGACCTTCACCTTGTGTGAAAAAATACAATCTCTATATCGCTCCTTTAATTGCCCTTTTCTATCAAATGAAAACTCGTTCGTTTTATTCTCGAGGTCTATACTATTTAGTTGTCTTCATCACTTCTCTGAAGGTAAGAACACATTTTTTGGAAATTCTTTCTCCGGTCTCGATTCTTGGATCGTCCAGGTTCTTACGCTTTGCCTCAGAAACTGGTGTAGTATGTCAATACCAATTTCTCGCACGCCTGGACTAAATACGAACTTAAACGGAATGAGGTTGTTTCGGCTATCAGAAAGGCCAAAGCCCTGCATCCGTCAAAAGTCCAGGACACATTGAGAAGCAACGTAACCCCAGCATCACTGTGGTGGAAGATCCTTAAAACACTCGTCGGTAGCAGTAATGCAACAGGAATTTCCTACCCTGATTCATTTAAACAAAATATATTCTTCCGGTTTTGAGAAAGCTGAAGTGTTCAATGAATACTTCAGTTCCATCTCGATAGTTGACGATTCGAATGCTTCCCTACCAGATTCACCACCCCATGTTTTCCAATGCATTGATAGTATTACCCTACATTGCAGCAAAGTATACGCAGCAATGAGGTCGATAAAGGTGTCCAAGGCGTCCGGTCCCGATCAAATAAACCCGCGTCTCCTTAAAGAATATAAATCCTCTCTCTGTGAACCACTCTCAGTTTTATTCAATTTACTACTGAATAATTCGTACTTTCTTTTATGATGGAAAAAGGCAAATGTCTCCCCAATTCTTTAAAAAAACAACCCTCACACTCAGTCACTAATTATCGCCCTCGTTGATCAGCTGTGTTGGTAAAATATTTGAAAAATGTGTTTTCATACAATTGTGGCACTTTTTGATTGCAAATAATGTTCTTAGTCAATTTCAGTCAGGTTTTACACCTAGAGATTCAACTGTCCTCCAACTGACTGACATATATGATGAATTCTGTCGCGCACTTGATGAAGGCAAAGTAGTTAGGGTAGTTTTCTGCGACGTCAGTAAGGCGCTTGGCAAAGTATGGCATGCACCAGCTGGAGATTATTGGCGTTTCAGGGGAACAACTTTTGTTTTTAAAATCATATCTTGCGGATAAGTCGCAGCGAGTCGTGATAGGCTCCGAGGCATCTTCATGGAGGCCCATTAATGCCAGTGTACCTCGGGGATCTATACTAGGACCCGTACTGTTTCTGATATACATAAACGATATAACCAGTGACTTACTTACTTGTATACGCCTCTTTGCAGATGACACGTCCCTATATCTAATTATTGAGAACTCTGAGCAAGCCTCGGCTATAATCAATCAGGATTTGGCCACAATCGAGTATTGGGCCAAAATATGGTTAGTTGAGTTCAATCCCAGCAAAACAGAAAGTATGTGTATATCACGTAAAAGCAATCCCAACTCCCACCTACCCTTATATTTAGGTGGCTCACAAATATCGGAAGTTTCTAACCATAAACGTTTAGGAGTCATACTAAATAGCACATGTACATATAATGACCATATATCTGCCCCAAAGCCTGGTCTCGTTTAGACTTATTCAGGAGGCATAAATTTTATCTCGATCGCAGTGTCCTAGAAAAAATATATTTCGCTTTTATTACGCCTCTTCTTGAATACGCGGATACTGTATGGGATAATTGTTCTGTGACCAATGTAGCTGAACTTGAAAAAATACAGATTGCAGCAGCAAGAATCATTACGGGAGCAACAGTAAGTGCCAGTAAGTCTTTGCTATATTCGGAAACACGATGGGTCTCCCTGCAAGATAGTCGTCGTAAACATAAACTAATTCAGTTTTTCAAAATGTATCATCGTATATTACCTCCATACATCTCCAACAAAGTCTCCCCAATCATCTCCTTGTCGAATTCTTCACTTAGTCTCCGATCTGGTCAAAACCACCGAGTGCCTTTTTGCCGAACGCAATTGTATCAGTCTTCTTTTATTCCAAGCGTTACTTACCAGTGGATTAAGTTGCCCTTACCTGTTCGTGAGAACTCATCATTGATTAACTTTAAAACATTTCTGAGCGATGGTAACCAAAGACTCCCCAAGGTCCTATAGTAACGCGAAAATCTATACCATTGTAGGTTGCGGTTGCATTGTTGTAGTAGCCTTAATTCTCACTTATTCGCCAATCACTTATCACCCAGTCCTTCCTGTCAGTATGGTGATCTCGAAACTACTGATCCCTTTTTCTTTAGTTGTCCATTGTTCTCTAACGCTCGTAATTATACGATTAATTTACTCACATTTGTAGTAGATACATCCACACTTCTGTTTGGCTCAGAATTTTTGAACACCTAGGACAATTGCCTTATTTTCGAAGTGGTACATGACTTCATTTTATCAAGTAAGCGATTCCAACGAGTCATCCCCCACCCCACCCCGCGTGGGAAACGCGATACTGAAGCAGTGACTGTTCACTTTGGTAAACAGGTTCTGCTAAGCTGGTAAAATAGGTCCCAGTGTCATTGCTGTTATGTCTGTGTGTCATCCGTCCGTCAAGCGGTTCACACTTTCATATCTAGAGAGCAACACCCACCCCCGATCCCCCCACCCCCCACAAACCTATGGTTATTAGTGCTTACTGTTTTACATTTTGATTGTATTTAAAAGTGCAATTGGCAGGACCTGGGTAGTCAATGTAGCTGGTGGTAATATCAAAAATACTATCTGAAGTGGCTCAGAGAAATAGGGGGGAGGGGTGGTGCGGTGTGGTTGTGAAAATCGGGTAAAATCTGGCTGAAAAAGCTATTCGGCAATCAGGAAGGCCATGCTGTATCTTTTTACTGGTTGAAAATAGAGACTTGTGGTTTTTGTTCATTCAACACAGGATAGACTCCAGATTATTTTGCCTGAGTGAAGTCCAGGGGGATATCACTCTTGTTTTCTCTTTAAAGAGCATTCTGCCGATGCTGTCAATTCTTGAACCAGGAGGTTCCTTATTTGTGTTTGAGTTATAAATACACCATTTTTCAAAAAAACTTTTCATTATTTCTGCTTTGCGTACTGTTGTTAGCAGTAGTTAACATTCATCAAGTGATATCTCAGCACAACTGGAAGGAAATAAGTGAAATTTTGAGAAATTTATTGATGTAGCCTAATTTCGCACTTGTTTTGAATTTTCGTCAACATTTCAAAAACATAATAATATAATAATATAATAACACTTTGGCCAGCCGCTGATTTGTCGCGGTTCTCGGACGAGAAGACCATGGTTACCCCTGTACTCCCAACTGCCTCCCTATTCCCACGCTTCTCCTCTCCTCCCAACACTCGGAGACGAACTGCTTGATGATATCCCTTGTCCCATTCTTCCCAATTTCCTCCGATTAGCATATTAACCCTCTCCTTTGAGTCTCCCCCTAACCACATGTCCTTCATTATCCCATCCCACTTCCCCATTATACTCCCAGTAAATCTCATTCTTTTAGGCTGATACTTTGGGCAATCAAGAAGAAAGTGTTCCAGGGTCTCCACCATGTCCACGTTACACATCTGGCACTCCCTTTCACCGTCTTTCCCAATTTTTCCCCTCAGCTCCAGGGATCGCGACCTCAGCTTGAACAATCAGTGACCCCCCAAAGGTGCCATCAAGGTACTCTTCAAAAACCTGGCTTCTCTTTATCACGCAGGCCACCCAAAGACCTCTTTGATTTGACCCCTCTCGCCAATTACGGTTACAATCTTCCATGACCCTTTCTCTGACGATTTTTTTACCCTGGTTTGCCCCAACGTCCAGGTCCGAGATCTCCAATGAGTAGTTCTCTACTAGCTCCCTCATTTGGACCATCCACCCCGTTTGATATTTGAGTTGAAAATTCTCAGGAACATTACTTTACACCATCGGCTGTCGGGGAGATTTACCAAATAATTAAGATAACCGAGGTTCAACAGGTCTATCCTGTCCTTGATCCTCATCCACCCAAGCTCACCCCTGATTGCTTCAAGCGCAGCGGCATTACTCGACCCCCGTTATCCATCGGCCTGCATCGATTTCAAAAACATTTAGGTAGAGCACCGCCTTTCCTAAACACCGAGCTTTGTATTTACGAGAAATTTATGCAGTTATGGACAGCCTGGTTGTTACTGTTGATCAGAGATTTACAGTCATGGTGTCTACTTTTTCATTTTGGTCATTGGTGTCATGTCTGTGTGTCATCCATCCGTCAAACTGTTCACGCGCTTACATATCTAGAGAGCACACACCCCCCCCCCCCAAAGCTATGGTTATTAGTGCTTATTGTTTTACATTTTGATTGTATTTAACAGTGCTATTGGCAGGAACTGGGTAGTCAATGTGGCTGGTGGTAATAACAAAAATACTATCTGAAGTGGCTCAGAGAAATCGGAGGGGGTGGGTGGTGTTGTTGTGGTTGTGAAAATCGTGTAAACCTGGCTGAAAAAGCTATTCGGCAATCAGGAAGGCCATGCTGTATCTTTTTACTGGTTGAAAATAGAGACTTGTGGTTTTTGTTCATTCAACTCAGGATAGACTCCAGATTATTTTGCCTGAGTGAAATCCAGGGGGAGATCACTCTTGTTTTCTCTTTAAGGTTCTGCTCCACAATTTCGCACTATTGCACAGGGGTGAAATTCTAAACAAAGGGCGTCTGTTGAAACTAAGGCCATGTAAAATAGAGAAATATTTTTAGTATCAGATATATGATTACAATAGGCTTTTTGTTGGACAAGAGAATTTGAAGTTTTGGTCCCAAAGTTGGAGTCTTATACAGAGGGTAAATTATCAGATGAATTATGGGAAACAGTGGCTTCGAAAAATTGGCTGTTTTTTTAAATGTAATTTTTACACGGGTTTGTGCCAGACAGGTAACTAAAAAACGAGACGGAACATATAAATTTTTTTTTGCATATTACAAACAGAGGATGCTCTGCTCCAGGGGTGGGTAGGCGAGTTGGTGGGAAAATTCTGCTTTTGAGGCTGCTAGGTGGCTGAACATGACTGGTTTCGGTATTTTTTCAGGCAATTTTTCAGGTTGAAGTCTTGCTTTGACAATAAATAATTTAACCCACATTCAGATTGTTTATTTTCTACTTAGTCAGAGAGTGTTATATATTTTTTGTTGATTTGGGAAATGTAATACATGCAATGGGTTTGATAACTGAGTTACAGGATATTTGCATTGAAGAGAGTGTATAGCATGTCACATTTGGAAATGCCTGGAAAACTGTGGAGGGGAACCTTAGAGCATTCTGCCGACGGTGTCAATTCTTCAACCAGGAAGTTCCTTATTTGTGTTTGAGTTATAAATACACCATTTTTCATTTTTTTTTCATTATTTCTGGTTTGTGTGCTATTGTTAGTAGTAGTTAACATTCATCAAGTGATATCTCAGCACAACTGGAAGAAAATAAGTGGATTTTTGAGAAATTTACTGATGTAGCCTAATTTAGCGCTTGTTTTCAATTTTCGTCAAGATTTAAAAAACATTAAGGTAGAGCACTGCCTTTCCTAAACACCGAGCCTTGTATTTATGACAAATTTTTGCAGTTATGGGCACCCTGGTTGTTACTGGTTGACCAGAGATTTACAGTCATGGTGCCTACTTTTTCATTTTGGTCATTGGTGTCATGTCTGTTTGTCATCGGTCCGTCAAGCTTTTCACGCTTTCATATCTAGAGTGCAACACTCCCCTCCCCCCCCCCCCCAAAGCTATGGTTATTAGTGCTTATTGTTTTACATTTTGATTGTATTTAACAGTGCTATTGGCAGGACCTGGGTAGTCAATGTGGCTGATGGTAATAACAAAAATACTATCTGAAGTGATTCAAAGAAGTCGGGGGGGGGGGAGGTGGTGTGGTTTTGAAAATCGGGTAAAAACCGGGTGAAAAGCAATTCGGCAATCAGGAAGGCCATGCTGTATCTTTTTACTGGTTGAAAATAGAGACTTGTGGCTTTTGTTCATTCAACTCAGGATAGAATCCAGATTATTTTGCCTGAGTGAAATCCAGGGGAAGATAACTATTTGTTTTCACTTTAAGGTTCCGCTCCACAGTTTCGCACTATTGCACAGGGGGTGAAATACTAAACAAAGGGCGTCTGTTGAAACTAAGGCCATGTAAAATAGAGAAATATTTTTAGTATCAGATATATGATTACATTAGGCGTTTTGTTGGACAAGAGAATTTGAAGTTTTGGTCCCAAAGTTGGAGTCTGATACAGAGGGGTAAATTTACCAGATGAATTATTGGAAACAGTGGCTTCGAAAAATTGGCTATTTTTTTTAAATCTATTTTTACACGGGTTTGTTACCAGACAGGTAACTAAAAATGAGACGGAATCACATAAATTTTTTTTGGCATTTTAGAAAGAGGAGATGCTCAGCTCCAGGGGTGGGTAGGCGGGGTTGGTGGGAAAATTCTGCTTTTGAGGCTTCTAGGTTGCTGAAAATGACTGGTTTCGGTATTTATTCGGGCAAATTTTTCAGTTTGAAGGCTTGCCTTTGACAATGAATAATTCCACCCACATTCAGATTGTTTATCTCTGCCTAGTCAGATAGTGTTATATGTTTTTTGTGGATTTGGGAAATGTGGTACATGTAATGGGTTTCGATACACTAAGTTACAGGATATTTGCATTTGAAGAGAGTGTATGGCATGTCACATTTGGAAATGCCTGGAAAACTGTGGAGCGGAACCTTAAAGAGCATTCTGCTGACGGTGTCAATTCTTGAACCAGGAAGTTCCATATTTGTGTTTGAGTTATAAATACACCATTTTTCAAAAAACTTTTTCATTATTTCTGGTTTGTGTTTTATTGTTAGTGGTAGTTACCATTCATCAAGTGATATCTCTGCACAACTGGAAGGAAACAAGTGGAATTTTGAGAAATTTATTAATGTAGCCTAATGTCGCCCTTGTTTTGAATTTTCGTCAAGGTTTCAAAAACATTAAGGTAGAGCACTGCCTTTCCTAAACACCGAGCCTTGTATTTATGACAAATTTATGCAGTTATGGATAGCCTGGTTGTTACTGTTGACCCAGAGATTTACAGTCATGGTGTCTACTTTTTCATTTTGGTCATTGGTGTCATGTCTGTGTGTCATCTGTCCATCAAGCTGTTCATGCTTTCATATGAGAGCAACACCCCCCACCCCAAAGCTATGGTTATTAGTGCTTATTGTTTTACATTTTGATTGTATTTAACAGTGCTATTGGCAGGACCTGGGTAGTCAATGTGGCTGGTGGTAATAACAAAAATACTATCTGAAGTGACTCAGAGCAATCGGTGTGGGGGGGGGGGGGTGTGGAGTGGTTGTAGAAATCGGGTAAAATCAGGCAGAAAAAGCTATTCGGCAATCAGGAAGGCCAGGCTGTATCTTTTTTACTGGTTTGAAAATAGAGACTTGTGGTTTTTGTTCATTCAACTCAGGATAGACTCCAGATTATTTTGCCTGAGTGAAATCCAGGGAGAGATCACTCTTGTTTTCTCTTTAAAGAGCATTCTGCCGACGGTGTCAATTCTTGATCCACTAAGTTCCTTATTTGTGTTTGAGTTATAAATACACCATTTTTCAAAAAAACTTTTCATTATTTCTGGTTCGTGTGCTATTGTTAGTAGTAGTTAACATTCATCAAGTGATATCTCAGCAGAACTGGAAGGAAACAAGTGGAATTTTGAGAAATTTATTGATGTAGCCTAATTTCGTATTTGTTTTAGAATTTTCGTCAAGATTTCAAAAACATTAAGGTAGTGCACTGCCTTTCCTAAACACCGAGCCTTGTATTTATGACAAATTTTATGCAGTTATGGACAGCCTGGTTGTTACTGTTGACCAGAGATTTACAGTCATAGGTGTCTACTTTTTCATTTTGGTCATTTGGTGTCATGTCTGTGTCATCCGTCCGTCAAGCTGTTCACAGCTTTCATATCTAGAGAGCAACTACCCTCCCAAAGCTGTGGTTAATAGTGCTTATTGTTTTTACATTTTGATTGTATTTAACAGTGCTATTGGCAGGACCTGGGTAGTCAATGTGGCTGGTGGTAATAACAAAAATACTATCTGAAGTGGCTCAGAGAAATCGGGGGGCGGGAGGAGGGAGGGGTGGTGCGGTGTGGTTGTGAAAATCTGGCTGAAAAAAGCTATTCGGCAATCAGGAAGGCCATGCTGCATCTTTTTTACTGGTTGAAAATACAGACTGGTGGTTTTTGTTCATTCAACTCAGGATAGACTCCAGATTATTTTGCCTGAGTGAAATCCAGGGGGAGACCACTCTTGTTTTCTCTTTAAAGAGCATTCTGCAGATCGTGTCAATTCTTGAACAGGAAGTTCCTTATTTGTGTTTGAGTTATATATACACCATTTTTAAAAATTTTCATTATTTCTGCTTTGCGTGCTATTGTTAGCAGTAGTTAACATTCATCAAGTGATATCTCAGCACAACTGGAAGGAAATAAGTGGAATTTTGAGAAATTTATTGATGTAGCCTAATTTCGCACTTGTTTGAATTTTTCCTCAACATTTCAAAAACATTTAGGTAGAGCACCGCCTTTCCTAAACAACGAGCTTTGTATTTATGAGAAATATATGCAGTTATGGACAGCCTGGTTGTTACTCTTGATCTGAGATTTACAGTCATGGTGTCTACTTTTTCATTTTTGGTCATTGGTCTCATGTCTGTGTGTCATCCATCCCGTCAAGCTGTTCACCGTTTCATATCTAGAGAGCAACTACCCTCCCAAAGCTATGGTTATTAGTGCTTATTGTTTTACATTTTAATTGTATTTAACAGTGCTATTGGCAGGAACTGGGTAGTCAATGTGGCTGGTGGTATTAACAAAAATACTCTCTGAAGTGGCTCAGAGAAATCGGGGGGGGGGGGGTGGTGTGGTGTGGTTGTGAAAATCGGGTAAAACCTGGCTGAAAAAGCTATTCTTCAATCAGGAAGGCTATGCTGTACCTTTTTACTGGTTGAAAATAGAGACTTGTGGTTTTTGTTCATTCAACTCAGGATAGACTCCAGATTTTTTTGCCTGAGCTGAAATCCATGGGGAGATCACTCTTGTTTTCCTCTTTAAGGTTCCGCTCCACAGTTTCGCACTATTCCACAGGGGTGAAATTCTAAACAAAGGCATCCGTTGAAACTAAGGTCATGTAAAATAGAGAAATATTTTCAGTATCACATAAATGATTACATTAGGCTTTTTGTTGGACAAGAGAATTTGAAGTTTTGGTCCCAAAGTTGGAGTCTTATACAGAGGGGTAAATTACCAGATGAATTATGGGAAACAGTGGCTTCGAAAAATTGGCTATTTTATTAAATGTAATTTTTACACGCGTCTGTTACCAGACAGGTAACTAAAAAATGAGACGGAAACATATAAATTTTTTCTTGCATTTTAGAAACAGGGGATGCTCTGCTCCAGGGGTGGGTAGGCGGGGTTGGTGGGAAAATTCTGCTTTTGAGGCTGCTAGGTGGCTGAAAAGGACTGGTTTTCGGTATTTTTTCAGGCAATTTTTCAGTTTGAAGTCTTGCCTTTGACAATAAATAATTCCACCCACATTCAGATTGTTTATTTCCACTTAGTCAGATAGTGTTATATGTTTTTTGTGATTTGGAAATGTAATACATGTAATGGGTTTGATAACTAAGTTACAGGATATTTGCATTTGAAGAGAGTGTATGGCATGTCACATTTTGGAAATGCCTGAAAACTGTGGAGCGGAATCCTTAGAGCATTCTGCCGACGGTGTCATTTCTTGAACCAGGATGTTCCTTATTTGTGTTTGAGTTATAAATACACCATTTTACAAAAAACATTTCATTATTTCTGGCTTGTGTGCTATTGTTTGTAGTAGTTAACATTCATCAAGTGATATCTCAGAACAACTGGAAGGAAATAAGTGGAATTTTGAGAAATTTATTGATGTAGCCTAATTTAGCGCTTGTTTTGAATTTTCGTCAAGATTTCAAAACATTAAGGTAGAGCACTGCCTTTCCTAAACACCGAGCCTTGTATTTAAGACAAATTTATGCAGTTATGGACAGCCTGATTGTTACTTTTGATCAGAGATTTACAGTCATGGTGTCTACTTTTTCATTTTGGTCATTGGTGTCATGTCTGTGTGTCAATCCATCTGTCAAGTTGTTCACGCTATCATATCTCGAGAGCAACACCCCCCCCCCCCCCCCCCCAAAGCTACGGTTATTAGACTTTATTGTTTTACATTTTGATTCTTTTTAACAGTGCTATTGGCAGGACCTGGGTAGTCAATGTGGCTGGTGGTAATAACAAAAATACTATCTAAAATGGCTCAAAGAAATCGGGGGGGGGGGGGAGGGTGTGGTGTGGTGTGGTTGTGAAAATCGATAAAATCTGGCTGAAAAAGCTATTCGGCAATCAGGAAGGCCCATGCTGTATCTTTTTACTGGTTTAAAATAGAGACTTGTGGTTTTTGTTCATTCAACTCAGGATAGACTCAGATTATTTTGCCTGAGCTGAAATCCACGGGGAGATCACTCTTGTTTCTCTCTTTTAGGTCCTGCTCCACAGTTTCCCACTATTGCACAGCGGTGAAATTCTAAACAAAGGCGTCTGTTGAAACTAAGGCCATGTAAAATAGAGAAATATTTTTAGTATCAGATATATGATTACATTAGGCGTTTGTTGGACAAGAGAATTTGAAGTTTTGGTCCCAAAGTTGGAGTCTTATACAGAGGGGTAAATTACCAGATGAATTATGGGAAACAGTGGCTTCGAAAAATTGGCTATTTTTTTAAATAATTTTTACACGGGTTTGTTACCAGACAGGTAACTAAAAAATGAGACGGAAACATATAAATTTTTTCTTGCATTTTATAAACAGGGGATGCTCTGCTCCAGGGGTGGGTAGGCGGGGTTGGTGGGAAAATTCTGCTTTTGAGGCTGCTAGATGGCTGAAAATGACTGGTTTCGGTATTTTTTCAGGCAATTTTTCAGTTTGAAGTCTTGCCTTTGACAATTAATAATTCCACCCACATTCAGATTGCTTATTTCTACTTAGTCAGATAGTGTTATATGTTTTTTGTGAATTTGGGAAATGTAATATATGTAATGGGTTTGATAACTAAGTTACAGGATATTTGCATTTGAAGAGAGTGTAGGGCATGTCACATTGGAAATGCCTGGAAAACTGTGGAGCGGAACCTTAGAGCATTCTGCCGACGGTGTCATTTCTTGAACCAGGAAGTTCCTTATTTGTGTTTGAGTTATAAATACACCATTTTTCAAAAAACATTTCATTATTTCTGGCTTGTGTGCTATTGTTAGTAGTAGTTAACTTTCATCAAGTGATATCTCAGCACAACTGGAAGGAAATAAGTGGAATTTTGAGAAATTTATTGATGTAGCCTAATTTAGCGCTTGTTTTGAATTTTCGTCAAGATTTCAAAAACATTAAGGTAGAGCACTGCCTTTCCTAACCACCGAGCCTTGTATTTAAGACAAATTTATGCAGTTATGGACAGCCTGGTTATTACTGTTGATCAGAGATTTACAGTCATGGTGTCTACTTTTTCATTTTGGTCATTGGTGTCATGTCTGTGTGTCATCCGTCTGTCAAGTTGTTCACGCTTTCATATCTCGAGAGCAACACCCCCCCCCCCCCCCAGCCCCCCAAAGCTATGGTTATTAGACTTTATTGTTTTACATTTTGATTCTATTTAACAGTGCTATTGGCAGGACCTGGGTAGTCAATGTGGCTGGTGGTAATAACAAAAATACTATCTGAAATGGCTTAGAGAAATCGGGGGGGGGGGGGGGGTGTGGTTGTTAAAATCGGGTAAAATCTGGCTGAAAAAGCTATTTGGCAATGAGGAAGGCCATGCTGTATCTTTTTACTGGTTTAAAATAGAGACCTTGTGGTTTTTGTTCATTCAACTCAGGATAGTCTCCAGATTATTTTGCCTGAGTGAAATCCACGGGGAGATCACTCTTGTTTTCTCTTTAAGGTTCTGCTCCACAGTTTCGCACTATTGCACAGGGGTGAAATTCTAAACAAAGGGCGTCTGTTGAAACTAAGGCCATGTAAAATAGAGAAATATTTTTAGTATCAGATATATGATTACATTAGGCTTTTTGTTGGACCAGAGAATTTGAAGTTTTGGTACCAAAGTTGGAGTCTTATACAGAGGGGTAAATTACCAGATGAATTATGGGAAACAGTGGCTTCGAAAAATTGGCTATTTTTTTTAAATGTAATTTTTACACGCGTTTGTTACCAGACAGGTAACTAAAAAATGAGACGGAAA